>SJYO01017046.1:0-13239 GCA_006410555.1 Capra ibex
GTTGGAATCAATATAAAAGAGTATACTCCTGGTTTTTATGTATTTTTGAACCTTTTAGAACTCATTATTCGGTAAAAAGATGATTTTATATGAGAGGAGAGGGTATAGAAAATTTTCAAACCTTAAAAAAATTAAAACTCTTCCATCCACTTGACTAAACTATATCTAATAAAATATGTTTCATTCTTGTAAGACTCCTTAGTAGATACTCGTCGAACTTTACTACATCGTGTCGTTTATGAGACACTAGTTTACGGATGTTACATACTCACTAAAGAATGACTTTTGAACTTTTTTTATGAGAGTGTACGTTCTCTAAAGTTGTAAATAATAACATAACTTTAATAATTAATAATTATGGAGAATTTCTTCTGTTTGAGAATTTGAGTATTTGAGAATTTCTTCTATTGTGTAGTTTTGTATCTAAAAATACAAATAACTTTGTATCAATGTAATCTACTTCCACTTATGGTCCAAACGGTTGAAGAATCGACCGAGACGGAGGTTCTTACCTTTGGGTAAGAATCAAATTCTTCAAATCTCTGAAGGGACCACCAGGTCACCAATTCTGAAACGGAAGTTTACGTGCCCCAGACCCAACTAGGAACCAACCCCTCGATTCTAGGGTGTACTGAGTCCCGGTTTTTGGTTTTGTATTTTGTCCCCGTTATAACATTGTTTAAGTTATTTCTAAAATTTTTACCGGGTGTAGTTTTTTAGAAATTTTTTCTGCAAGTTGGTGGGTTTTATTTTAATAAAGTCATTATTACAGGGTATTTACTACGGGGTGTTAGTGTAAAGTATACTAATTTACAGTAACATTGTACATCTAACCAATATGATGGATTTTTAAAACTCACCTTAGTTTTAAAATAGTTACGTGAATCAGTTATAAGGGGAAATTTTAAGTACTTTATACTGAGTAAAGTACAAATTAAAGAAGTTTAGTTGAATTTGTACGAGAATAAATCGTCCGTAAAAAGGAGAAAACCAATAAAGTAAAAAATTTTTATGTAAAGAAAAAGTCAGTTTATGAAAGGACGGGATTTTAGATACTTCAAAAATTCGAAGTCAAAGTAAGATTCACTAGAAAACAGTGATAAAGTTAATAATTATTAAAGAGAATGGATTGTAAGTCCTGAGACTATAAAGTTGTAAAGTTCTGTTTATAGAAGTTGAAACAAGTTGAAACTGTCACTTTTATATATTTTATTATCTTGAATTAAAGAATTTTTTATTTTTAATGTTCTTCGATTAGTTACCGATAACGTTCAGGTTTATTGATTCTCTTTACAGAACTAATTCTTAGACTTCTTTTCTATTCATTTTCAAACATAGTGCGTTGTACATTTCATTTTAGGAATAAAGTTAGAACTCTTCAAGACTCTTCAAGATTCTTAAGGTCAGTCTTTTAAGGAGTCACAACTTTGGATCCACCTCCAAGACTACCTAAGGTGACCACTATACTTGAGAGTTTACATTCCTATTTGACAATCGAAATTTTGGAGATCTCTACTACTCGGTCAATCCGTAAGTCTGATTTATTTGTGAAACTACTACCAACTTCTTACGTCGTTAGTTTTACAAGGGTAACGAAGGGAACCCTCAACCTACAGGAAAGTCCTTAACACTTCTCTTGACGAACGTTGGTAGTGTATTTAGTTGGATAATTCATTTAAGGAGGAAGAGGGTTCATACCGACAATTATCCACAGACAATAAAACCTCAATATGTGTACAAACGAGTCCTTTCGTTCCTCTCAATATGAACCTTAGGAAAAATACCACAATAACTACCTTATTATCATAGGTAGATAGGTAGAATTATCATATTCATGTTAATTAGTATCATTAAGGTAAACATCGAAAATACGAAACGGAAGTGTCTAGACTTACGATACATATTCTACTATTGTTTTCAATTATAAATAACTCGTAAATGTAAAAGGTTTACGATGCGACTCATGTAACATATAAAGAAAAGGAAATTGAGAGTATCGTGAGAATGTCTATCCATGATAATATATAGTCTTTTACATTCATCGTAGAGTTATCATGTGGCACACACACACAATCAGTGAGTCAGTACAGACTGCGAGACACTAGGATGTCTGACATCGGGTGGTCCGAGGAGACAGGCACCTTAAAGGGTTTGTTCTTATGACCTCACCCAACGGCAAAAGAAGAGGTGTTATTATGTGATATCTACCATCGTCTTGGTCTTAACCTTGAGTCACATACTCTAAGATTGCGGATATAAGAGTTAGTGGTTGAGTTAACGGAGTATTGGCATGGTAAAACCGGTAATCTTTCACCACTTTCACTTCACCGAGTCAGCACAGGCTGAGAAACTCTGGGGTACCTGGTATCGGATGGTCCGAGGAGACAGGTACCCTAAGAGGTCCGTTCTCATGACTTCACCCAACGGTAATCTCCTGGGTTGTTTCATTCTTCCCAATCCTTAAAATAGTCCTCCCGGCTTTCGAACCCTTCTTCCTTCCCGCCCTTGTGTCTTCTCTTTTGTCTTCATCAAAGGGATAGAGGACACGAGACAATCTCTAAAGACGAGTAGGTGTCGACTCGACAGGATCACACTAGAGCCACGTCCTCAGGAAAGCCTAGAAGGGATTTGGTGAGTCCTCTACACAGTCGTGAACCTTATGTCTGTCTCCGTGTTCAACGGAGGACGGGACTTCCACACTTCCCTCGTCTCACTACTAATCTACAACCGTATCGACCTAGAGAGGTCCGAATCCTGTGTACCACTGCTCTTCTGCCCTCGAGGTCTAACACAAAAGAAAAAGTGCCTCCGAATCAACCGTGGGGGAAATGACCACGAGAAAGATTATATTTATCTTATTTTCTCCACGAGTAGGAGACTCCAGAAATCAAGGAAGATAAGACACCCAGAAGTGAAGAAAGCCAAAAAGTAAATATTTTGAGATACCTTTTGGTGTCTTTGGTTTACTTGGAGAGACTATTTGTAAGTTTCGGAAATGGTCACGGACATATTATATTTAATATTCACTTTTTCAGTTAAATCATCTCTCCCGAAAATAATTGGATTTTCAGACATTTCGGTATTTTCGTTGTAGAAGACCACGTACGGAAATTTTTGTTTTAAACTTAGGTGTATATAAAAAAGGAAGGATGTAAAGATTGTTTTTACATTTTCTAAAACCTTTCTATAACGATCTCTATAATCTTAATATCCAAGTTTTCTTTATGACTAAGAATAGATTGTGACATCGTTTCACTAAATCATTTTTTTTAGAAGAGAAACTAAGTAATTAGTCATGTTACCTCCATTACTGGGTCTAACTTAATAGTTGTTTGACGAGTTTTCAGTTATTTTTATCATGTATTATACTTGCAAGAGATTAATACGTTAGTAAATATGGCAATTACCCTAACGTGCGTACGAGTCAGCGAAACCGATACAGGCTGAAACACTGGGATACCTGACATCGGGCGGTCCGAAAAGGCAGGTACCCTAAGAGGTCCGTTCTTATGACCTCACCCAACGGTACTGGAGGAGGAAGTCCCCTAGAAAGGCTAGGTCCTTAGCTTGAGTGGAGAGAACGTAGAGGACGTAACCGTCCACCTAAGAAATGGGTGACTCGGTGGACCCTTCAGTCAATTTCCTTGATAAAACTTGGTTCAAATTGACTCTGAAACATAATCAACTGATGTTAAGTTACATCTTTAAAAGACAAGTCACACACAACGTAGATGCATTATATATATTAAAACTTCACTACTTATAACTAACTGAAATCTATAACATCGAATTATAAGAAAACGTATTTCGACCTCTCTAGTTGATCCCCACTTTAAATCCCGGGACAAATAATAGGATTTTTTTCTAGAAAAGAAATTAACCCATTATTTTACAGAAACATCAATAGGAACTGAATAGTCCTGGTGGTCCCCTATTTCTGTTAATCCCAACGGTCACAGTACCCTAGTTTTGTTTCTATTTTCCACAGTCTGTGCACTTTGATGTAAAAGGTCTTCTTTTTCTCTTCTCTACACTGGTCTCTATAATTTACCGATTATAGTTCATCATTCTCGTAGTAGGATCACACTATAGACATATGTCGTGTGTTTTACGACATCGTTCAACACTGAAGTATAAAACGTCGGACTTCATAAACCTATCAAATAAAATTTTTCAAAACAAAAAAGGATGAGACCAACAAATTTAATAGACCTATTAACTATTTTGATAATCGAGACGAAAATACCCTTCTCCGTTAGGTAGTCGACTCTATCTTTACGATTAAACCCTGGGAGGTAATCTTTATTTTCAAGGTTCTATTTTTTTTAATACTTTCGTGTACGTTGTAATTCTTCAAATATGAAACCGTCTCCCTGGACTGACATTAGACAAAATTTTGTTTATCTAACACAAGTCGACAGGGGTATAAGGACCGTCTTACTACTAAATTACAACTAATTCTCTCTTTTGGAAACTTCACGTCGTCCGTCGTCGAGACTCATTCAGAAATCACTAGTAATAGTCAGAAGGGACTTCCTACGGAACCACGGTTTTCGAGAAAAGAGGTTTGACCAATTCCACCTAAGCCCTCGCTTCCGAAACATACAGACTTTTCCGGAAGAGTAAGTGTCCGGAGACCACAGAATAAGGAAATCCTAACACTTACAGACTCTTATTTGTCTACGTCAGGAAAAGTGTTCGTTCCGTTCCAGGTGTTGAGGTGTCGTAGGACCGTAATAAATAAGTAGTACTCCTCCCGCGTACTTGTACCTAGGACGTCTTTTTAGTTTAGTCACAAGTAAGACATCTCGTCGACGGAGACCTTGTCTTATTCGGAAACCTAGACTGAAACCATTGACCTGTTAATCTCTACAATAATTTAACTTCTACGTTTACTCATTGCGACAAAAGAAGACTCAAACGACACAAAGTGAACATCACGAATTTAATTTTGGTCGAGGTTTTAAACATTCTCGACTGAGGACTGTCGAGTCTTGTCAAGACCCGATCAAGTACATAGTCATTAAAGTAACTTTTATAAATGTATAGTCAATTGGAGTTTCCTGGTTTAGACATGAAAAAGTGTAAACGTCTAATTTACCTAAATCACGGTTTCAATAGTACAAACACCACGGAACGTGACTTCTAAACAGGTGTTCGTCTCTAAGTCTATCACACTTTGTGTTCGAAAATGTGAATATTATATTCAATTACACAATTATTCACATACATACCATTCTTATAGATATCTATTAATTTTCAGAGACATTAAACTTACACACATATATATACATGTATATACATGTATCTCGGACTAAACACTCTATCTGGTTATAATGTAATATAAGAGGTTTGAAAAGTATTTAACGAACCAAAAAATAAAAATTTGGACTAGGAGGTAAATGTTCAAGACCCTCGAACCTGTTCGAAATATAGACATAGGAGTTATGTTTTACTCTCGTTCTTATCGTAGATGTAGGCTTCAACAGTTCTCCTAATTTATTCGAATATAAATAAATAAATAAATATATTGTATATATTTCACAAATCTTATTATATATATAATAAATATTATATCTTAATCTTATTAAGATACAATACATACACGCACATAGTTAAATTATCAAAACAGTTTTCTATCCAACCGTATATTATTACTGGAGAGAGGATAAGAGATAGTTAGTGGACGGAAAAGGAGCTTTAAAGTCAAATCATGTCAATGAAAACTCTTTTACGACAAGTGTAACATCAAGTGTTACAATTACTCGAACACAAATACGTTTAATGTTTGCAGGTAAAACTACACGTATGACATTGAAAGTTTGACATTAGGTTTCAGACAGGACTGGTGTATTTAGGTTTTTAATCTCGATCTTTTTAAAAATGTCACAAAATAGGTATGTAAGAGTGGGAAAATTCAGGTAATGTTATACATTTTTTTCTTTCTTTCTTTCTTTAATTTATTACTACTTTAATATCGTTTCATTCGGGTGACTTGGTCTGTCGTCGGGGTCCGAGAAACGGACGAAGGGTACCCACAGGTGACCGTGCCGACTGGAGTGGTTCAAGGTCCTTATTTGGGAGTGGTTTAAGGAAATTTACTGACCAAGGAAATCAGATCCGCGACTCGACCACGTATTTAGAGAGGACATCGTAGATTCCTAAAAGTTACTGAAACGAAAAGGGTACCAAATAAAGAATAGGAGTTGTTGATTAGTGAGAAGAAAAAAAAGGAAAGGAAACGTCAGTAAACCCAGAGTAGAGACTTAAACGGTCCTGATATAGAATGAAAGTGAAACTCTAATTCGAACTTCGATAGTCGTACCTTTTAGGGGTTATTTTACGAGTTCTTTCACATATAACATCTCAACTGAGATTCTACAGGAATTTGTTCCCTTACGTTTCGTAAATACATGTTTACCTTTATAAAATCTTAACATGCGTTTAATTTTGTCTCGTAGAGTTAGGGAAACACCTCTCCACTTTTTTCTGATGACGACTTTACACGTAGGGTCACAACCGTGTATAAACACTACCAGATCGAGACTTGTAGAGAATTTTCACGACAGGTATGACAATGGTGAAACACACTAAAAGTCTAAAGAGTCACTAAAGAGAACCACTGGTCTATCTGAAAACATAAACGTATACACGGGGTACTTTACACTCAAATAAAATAAAGGATCAAAGTCAAACGTAAAATCTTTAATTAAATTTTAGTTTTAACAAAATAATTCGGGGAAATACAAAAATATGAAAGGTTTCTTTGGGGTTTTTTAATAGATTTTTTTTGTGTGTAAGCTAGATCTTACTTCCGAATAATGGAGTTATTTATATAAAGTAAATTCTCTACCTACAACTTTCTACTAAGTCTAGAAAACATTTTTGATCTACAACAATGTCTATTTCACTATAAATTAAAAGTTCAATAAAAAATCTTCAGGTCGTTATGTTTAAGGTGTAGACGAAGTTGACGTCTGTATATTTTGGTCACACTGTTTTTTCCTAGTAATTTGTTAGACTAAAAGAACAACCCTCCCAAATTTCGACAACCCATATCATAATTTTACATCTTAAACTATCGTACAGAATTTGAAAATTACTACACAGGTACTTATATTTTGTACGAAGAGGGTCATTGAAATACTGAAGAGGAGACGTATTAATCACCATAGACAAAATACTCGAATGACAACAAAGGAACTAGGGTACTTTTACACTTTGGTGACATTACTAAATGTGGTAAGGTCTCAAATTTTCTATGCTCGACAAAGAATTTGATTTATTGGTTTTTGTTTTCTTTTTTTAGTTTTTCATGTTATGATCTTAACTTCAGTATCACCCAAGAACTTACAATTTTTTACGTGAATACTAAACCTTTAAGTAAGAACTGTAAAAGAAATCATTGTAAACTAAAAATCATTTGTCATTATGTTTTATAAAATCGAAAATAACAAATGTATTTCGAGAGGAGTATAATATATACAAAAGGAAAGAGTGTCAAGTTTGTAAATCCCTGTTAAAGGAACTTTTTACAAGATTTTCACTAACAAATCTAGTAAACATTTGAATTCTTAACAATTAACATATTACCTCTTTGTAAAGCTGATTCGTAATCACTTTCAGTGAGTCAGCACTGACTGAGAAACACTGAGGTACCTGAGATGTCAGGTACCTTAAGGGGTCCGGTCTTATGACTTCACCCATCGGATAGGGAAGAGATCCCCTAGAAGGGTTGGGTTCCTAACTTGTGTCCAGAGGTCGTAACGTCTACCTAAGAAATGGTCGACTCGGTGTTCCCTTCGGGTTCTTACGACCTCACCCATCGGATAGGAAAGAGGTCACCTAGAAAGACTGGGTCCTTACCTTGATCCCAGAGGACGTAACGTCCGTCTAAGAAATGGTTGACTCGATAGTCCCTTCGAGTGATTCATAATCTCTAGGTGTTATAAACGTCGTTTAATATAATAAGTAATTTTTTCTTAATATTAATCATCTACGTTTTTAACCACAAAGGTACGGAAACTGAAAATCTAAATTAGACCAATAAAACGAAAAGTGACAACAAATCAACAATTCAGTACAGACTGAGACGTTGAGGTACCTGACGTCGTGCGGTCCGAAGGACAGGAAGTGGTACAGGACCTCCAACGAGTTTGAGTACAGGTAACTCAACCACTACGGTAGGTTGGTAGAGTAGGAGACAGTGGGAGAAAAGAGTGGGAATTAGAAAGGATCTTAGTCACATAAATGGTTTCTCAACCGACAAACGTATTCCGTCGGTTTCTTAACCTCGTAGTCAGTAGTCAGGAAAGTTACTTATAGGTCCCAACTAAAGAAAATTCTAACTGGCCAAACTAGAGGAGCTTCAGGTTCCCCGAGAGTTCTCAGAAGAGGTCATGGTGTTAAACTTTCATGGATAAGAAGCGACGAGTCGGAAGAAACCCAGGTCGAGAGTGTAGACATATACTGATAACCTTTTTTGTATTTCGAAACAGTAGAACGGAGTTATTTACTCTATCGTACCGAAAACCGAAAAAAAAAAAAACATTTAAAATAAGAACAAATCATTGAACTTCACATTAAAAGGAAGTCAAGTCAAGTCAAGTCAGTGAGTCAACACAGGCTGAGAAACACTGGGGTACTTAGCGTCGTGTGGTCCGGAGGGACAGGTAGTGGTCGAGGACCTCAAGTGAGTCTAAGTACAATTAGCTCAGTCACTACGGTAGGTCGGTAGAGTAGGAGACAGCAGGGGAAGAGGAGGACGGGGGTTGGGGAGGGTCGTAGTCTCAGAAAAGGTTACTCAGTTGATAAACGTACTCCTCCGCTTTCATAACCTCAAAGTCGAAATCGTAGTAAGGAAGGTTTCTTTAGGGTCCCGACTAGAAGAAGTCTTACCTGACCAACCTAGAGGAACGTCAGGTTCCCTGAGGGTTCTCAGAAGAGGTTGTGGTGTCAAGTTTTCATAGTTTAGAAGTCACGAGTCGAAAGAAGTGTCAGGTTGAGAGTGTAGGTACGTGCTGATGACCTTTTTGGTATCGGAACTGATCTGCCTTGAATCAGCCGTTTCATTACAGAGACGAAAATTTATATGGTAGATCCAACCAGTATTGAAAAGAAGGTTCCTTCTTCGCACAAAATTAAAGTACCGACGTGAGTGGTAGACGTCACTAAAACCTCGGGTTTTTTTATTTCAGATTGTGACAAAGGTGACAAAGGGGTAGATAAAGGGTACTTCACTACCCTGGTCTACGGTACTAGAAGTAAAAGACTTACAACTCGAAATTCGGTTGTAAAAGTGAAAGGAGAAATGAAAGTAGTTCTCCGAAAAATCAAGGAGAAGTGAAAGACGGTATTCGCACCACAGTAGACGTATAGACTCCAATAACTATAAAGAGGACCGTTAGAACTAAGGTCGGACACAAAGAAGATCAGGTCGTAAAGAGTACTACATGAGAGGCATATTCAATTTATTCGTCCCACTGTTATATGTCGGAACTGCATGAGGAAAAGGATAAACCTTGGTCAGACAACAAGGTACAGGTCAAGATTGACAACGAAGGACTGGACGTATGTCTAAAGAGTTCTCCGTCCAGTCCACCAGACCATAAGGGTAGAGAAAGTCTTGATAGGTGTGAAATAACACTAGGTGTGTCAGTTTCCAAAACCGTATCAGTTATTTCGTCTTTATATACAAAAAGACCTTAAGAGAACGAAAAAGGTACTAGGTCGTCTACAACCGTTAAACTAGAGACCAAGGAGGTTGAAAAGATTTTGGTCGAACTTGTAGTTCCTCAAGTAACAAGTGCATAGCAACTTCGGACCGAATCTCTTAAAACTCGTAATGAAATGATCGTACACTCTTCTCACGTTAACACACCATCAAACTCGTAAGAAACCGTAACGGAAAGAAACCCTAACCTTACTTTTGACTGGAAAGGTCAGGACACCGGTGACGACTCAAAAGGTTTAAACGACCGTATAACTCACGTCGTGAAAGTGTCGTAGTAGAAAGTCCTAAACTTTATTCAGTTGACCTTAAGGTAGTGGAGACGATCGAAACAAGTGTCACTACGGAAGATTCCGGGTGAACTGAAGTGTAAAGTCATACAGACCGAGATCTAATCGCTAGGGTGGTAGCACTAATAGGCCCAGTACTTCTAGAAAAAACATGTCAAGAAGACACATAAGAACGGTGGAGAAGAATTATAGAAGACGAAGACGATCCAGGTATGGTAAAAACAGGAAATAGCTCGGGTAGAAACGTACTTTACAAGGGAACCACAGAGATTAAAAGTACTTCTCTAGAGATCAGAAAGGGTAAGACAACAAAAGGAGATAAAGAAACGTAACTAACGACTCCTTCCGAAAGAATAGAGAAGAACGATAAGAAACCTTGAGACGTAAGTCTACGAATATAGAAAGGAAAAGAGGAAACGAAAAGCGGAGAAAAGAAAAGCGTCGATAAACATTCCGGAGGGGTCTGTCGGTTAAACGAAAAAACGTAAAGAAAAGGTACCCCTACCAAACTAGGGACAGAGGACATGTTACCGTACTTGGAGACAGGTAGTCCGTGAGATAGATAGTCTAGATCCGGGAATTTAGATAAAGAGTGAAGGTGACATATTAGTATTCCCTAAACTAAATCCAGTATGGACTTACCAGATCGTCAAAAGGGACGAAAGAAGTTAAACTCAGACTTAAACCGTTATTCCTCAAGTACTAGACTCGGTGTCAGTCGAGGACCACAACAAAAACAACTGACATATCTCAAAGAGGTAGAAACCGACGTTTCTTATATTAGTTAGACTAAAACCACAACTGGTAGACCACTACAGGTACACATCTCAGAAGAGAACAAAACAACCTTCTCCCACAAACGTTACTGGTCACGTAAAACAACTGTTTTGAGCTAATCAGAAACGGGACGAAGTAAGGCGTAAGGTTCCGGTTTAAGCGGACAATGAGGTCCACAAAGAACTGAAGGATGAAAACGTAAGGTCAGGGGATATTACTTTTCCTGTAGAAAAAAATCCACAATCAAGATTTTCTAGGACATCCAGAAGTATTTTGGCAAGTTGAAGTCGAAGGAGTCGCAATGTCCAACCCCGTATCTGAACCTATACCAAACGGAACTTCTGCTTGTCTCTAGTAAGACAGCAAAAACTCAAACGTAGATTCATGACGTAAAGTCTGAGAAAACAACTGGTACTACCGATGAGGTAAAGAAGACTCCCTAAGGACGGGTGTCATCATCTATATTACTAGTAGACTCAATTTAAGTGGGTAAGGTCAGGTAAAATCAAACGACTAAGGATCTTACAGTTGTAAGTGAGAACGGCAGAGAACAAACTGGTGAAGGTTAAACGGAACTAAGTACCTGGACTGTAAGGTCCAAGGATACGTTATAACGAGAAATGTCGTAGTCTGGAACAAGACAGTGGTCAGTGTAGGTGTCGACCCATAACAAAAACGAAACCGAGGTAGGGAAGTAAGAAAGATCTCAATAAATAGGTGACAAGAGATCATCGTACAACCCGTGGATACTCGACCCCTCAAGGAGAAAGTCATAGGATAATAAAACGGAAAAGCATGACAAGTACCCCAAGAGTTCCGTTCTTATGACTTCACCAAACGGTAAGGGAAGAGGTCACCTGGTAAGACAGTCTGGAGAGGTGGTACTGGAGGGACAGTACCCAACGGGGAGCCCGTACCGAATCAAAGTAACTCAATCTGTTCCGACACCAGGATCACACTAACCTAACTGATCAAAAGACACTCATACCAAAGTCACACAGACGGGAGACTATAGGAGAACGTTGTGGATGGTAGAATGAACCCAAAGACAATGGAACCCGCACCCCATAGAGAAGTGCCGACGAGGTCTTTCCGTGTCGAGAACGTGGAATGGAACCTGCTCCCCATAGAGGAGTGGCGGTGGGAAGGACCGAAAGTTGTACCCACCGAGGAGATCCGGGAGGACACGGGTTCGTCGGTGCCGGTGGTGGGGTCCGGAGTCCACACCCCATCGAGGAGGTCCGACGACAGGGACCGGAGCCTGTGACCCATCGAGGACAACCGGCAAGGACGTGGCAGCGTCAGACCGTGAGATCCGGCGTCGGGACTGGAGTCTTTACCCCATAGAGGAGAGGTCGGCGGACGCGAATCACTCGGCCGGCGTCGGCGGACGCAAATCACGTGGCCGGCGTCAGCGGACGACGAAAAGGAATTTCTAGGAATTAATCTAATACAAAAAAGAATCAAAATAAGTCAAGTCAAAGTCAAGTCAGCGAGTCAGCACAGACTGAGAAACGCTGGGGCACTTAACGTCGTGCGGTCCGGAGGGACAGGTAGTGGTAGAGAGCCTCAAGTGAGTGAGTGCAGTTAGCTCAGGCACTACGGTAGGTCGGTAGAGTAGGAGACACCAGGGGAAGAGGAGGACGGGGGTTGGGGAGGGTCGTAGTCTCAGAAAAGGTTACTCAGTCGAGAAACGTACTCCACCGGTTTCATGACCTCGAAGTCGAAATCGTAATAAGGAAGGTTTCTTTAGGGTCCCAAGTAGAGGAAGTCTTACCTGACCAACCTAGAGGAACGTCAGGTTCCCTGAGAGTTCTCAGAAGAGGTTGTAGTGTCAAGTTTTCGGAGTTAAGAAGCCGCGAGTCGGAAGAAGTGTCAGGTTGAGAGTGTAGGTATGAACTGATGACCTTTTTGGTACCGGAACTGATCCGCCTGGAATAAACCGTTTCATTACAGAGACGAAAACTTATACGACAGATCCAACCAGTATTGAAAGGAAGGTTCCTCATTCACAGAAAATTAAAGTACCGACGTCAGTGGTAGACGTCACTAAAACCTCGGGGGGTTTTTCACTTCAGACTGTGACAAAGATAACAAAGGGATAGATAAAGGGTACTTCACTACCCTGGTCTACGGTGTTAGAATCAAAAGACTTACAACTCGAAATTCGGTTGAAAAAGTGAGAGGAGAAATGAAAGTAGTTCTCCGAAAAGTCGTGGAGAAGTGAAAGACGGTATTCCCACCACAGTAGACGTATAGACCCCAATAACTATAAAGAGGGCCGTTAGAACTAAGGTCGAACACAAAGAAGGTCGGGTCGCAAAGAGTACTACATGAGACGTATCTTCAATTTATTCGTCCCACTGTTATATGTCGGAACTGCATGAGGAAAAGGATAAACCTTGGTCAGACAACAAGGTACAGGTCAAGATTGACAACGAA
>SJYO01017046.1:13525-50000 GCA_006410555.1 Capra ibex
AGGAGGACGGGGGTTGGGGAGGGTCGTAGTCTCAGAAAAGGTTACTCAGTCGAGAAACGTACTCCACCGGTTTCATGACCTCGAAGTCGAAATCGTAATAAGGAAGGTTTCTTTAGGGTCCCAAGTAGAGGAAGTCTTACCTGACCAACCTAGAGGAACGTCAGGTTCCCTGAGAGTTCTCAGAAGAGGTTGTAGTGTCAAGTTTTCGGAGTTAAGAAGTCGCGAGTCGGAAGAAGTGTCAGGTTGAGAGTGTAGGTATGTACTGATGACCTTTTTGGTACCGGAACTGATCTGCCTGGAATCAGTCGTTTCATTACAGAGACGAAAACTTATACGACAGATCCAACCAGTATTGAAAGGAAGGTTCCTCATTCACAGAAAATTAAAGTACCGACGTCAGTGGTAGACGTCACTAAAACCTCGGGGGGGTTTTCACTTCAGACTGTGACAAAGATAACAAAGGGATAGATAAAGGGTACTTCACTAACCTGGTCTACGGTACTAGAAGCAAAAGACTTACAACTCGAAATTCGGTTGAAAAAGTGAGAGGAGAAATGAAAGTAGTTCTCCGAAAAGTCGTGGAGAAGTGAAAGACGGTATTCCCACCACAGTAGACGTATAGACCCCAATAACTATAAAGAGGGCCGTTAGAACTAAGGTCGAACACAAAGAAGGTCGGGTCGCAAAGAGTACTACATGAGACGTATCTTCAATTTATTCGTCCCACTGTTATATGTCGGAACTGCATGAGGAAAAGGATAAACCTTGGTCAGACAACAAGGTACAGGTCAAGATTGACAACGAAAGACCGGACGTTTATCTAAAGAGTTCTCCGTTCAGTCCACCAGATCATAAGGGCAGAGAGAGTCTTAAAAGGTGTCAAATAACACTAGGTGTATCAGTTTCCGAAACCGTATCAGTTATTTCGTCTTTATCTACAAAAAGACCTTGAGAGAACGAAAAAGGTACTAGGTCGTCTACAACCGTTAAACTAGAGACCAAGGAGACGGAAAAGATTTCGGTCGAACTTGTAGTCCCTCAAGTGCCAAGTGTATAACGACTTCGGACCGAACCTCTTAAAAACTCGTAATGAAATGATCGTCACGTTAACACGCCATCAAACTCGTAAGAAACAGTAACGAAAAGAAACCCTAACCTTACTTTTGACTGGAAAGGTCAGGACACCGGTGACGACTCAAAAGGTTTAAACGACCGTATAACTCACGTCGTGAAAGTGTCGTAGTAGAAAATCCTAAAATTTGTCGAGTTGACCTTAAGGTAGTGGAGGTGATCGAAACAAGCATCTCTACGAAAGATTCCGGGTGAACTGAAGTGTAAGGTTCTACAGACCGAGATCTAATCACTAGTGTAGTAGTACTAATAGACCCAGCACTTCTAGAAAAAACATGTCAAGAAGACACATAAGAACGGTGGAGAAGAATTATAGAAGACGAAGACAATCCAGGTATGGTAAAGACAGGAAATAGCTCGGGTAGAAACGTACTTTACAAGGGGTCACAGAGATTAAAAGAACTTCTCTAGAGACCAGAAAGGGTAAGACAAGAAAAGGAGATAAAGAAACGTGACTAGCGACTTCTTCCGCAAGAATAGAGAAGAACGATAAGAAACCTTGAGACGTAAGTCTACGAATATAGAAAGGAAAAGAGGAAACGAAAAGCGGAGAGAAGAAAAGTGTCGATAAACATTCCGGAGGGGTCAACCGGTAAAACGAAAAAACGTAAAGAAAAGGTACCCCTACCAGAACTTGGGATAGAGGACATGTTCCAGTGCTTGGAGTAAGGTATCAAGTAGTCCGTGAGATAGTCTAGATCCGGGAATTTAGATAAAGAGTGAAGGTGACATATTAGTATTCCCTAAACTAAATCCAGTATGGACTTACCAGATCGTCAAAAGGGATGAAAGAAGTTAAACTCAGACTTTAACCGTTATTCCTCAAGTACTAGACTCGGTGTCAGTCGAGGACCACAACAAAAACAACTGACATATCTCAAAGAGGTAGAAACCGACGTTTCTTATATTAGTTAGACTAAAACCACAACTGGTAGACCACTACAGGCACACATCTCAGAAGAGAACAAAACAACCTTCTCCCACAAACGATACTGGTCACGTAAAAGAACCGTTTTGAGAAAATCAGAAACGGAACGAAGTAAGGCGCAAGGTTCCGGTTTAAGCGGACAATGAGGTCCACAAAGAACTGAAGGATGAAAACGTAAGGTCAAGGGATATTACTTTTCCTGTAGAAAAAACCCACAATCAAGATTTCTAGAACATCCAGAAGTATTTTGGTAAGTTGAAGTCAAAGAAGTCGCAATGACCAACCCCGTATCTGAACCCATTGACACTATAACTTACCAAACGGAACCTCTACTTGTCTCTAGTAAGACAGCAAAAACTCTAACGTAGATTCATGACGTAAAACCTGAGAAAACAACTGGTACTACCGATGAGGTGAAGACTCCCTAAGGACGGGCGTCATCATCTATATTACCAGTAGACTCAATTTAAGTGGGTAAGGTCAGGTAAAATCAAACGACTAAGGATCTTACAACTACAAGTGGGAACGGTAGAGGACAAACTGGTGAAGGTTAAACGGAACTAAGCACCTGGACCGTAAGGTCCAAGGATACGTTATAACGAGAAATGTCGTAGCCTAGAACGAAGATAGTGGTCAGTGTAGGTGTTGACCCATAACAAAAACGAAACCGAGGTAGGGAAGTAAGAAAGACCCCAATAAAGAGGTGACTAGAGGTCATCGTATAACCCATGGATTACTGAACCCCTCGGAGAAAACCATCGGATAGTAAAACGGAAAAGCATGACAAGTACCCCAAGAGTTCCGTTCTTATGACTTCACCGAACGGTAAGGGAAGAGGTCACCTGGTGTAAGATCCCTTTAAGATGTTTATTTATTTATTCGTTTGTGTATAATATATAAGTGTATTCTTAAAACATGTTTTCTCCTTTTGTTTGTTAACCGAATTAAACTTATATACAACCTAATAACAATTTGAAAAAGACAGTGACAACTTTGATCGACACACAGATACAGATCCCTTTACACATTAGTTGTACGAAAACGATGACATTTTGTTAACCAAATCTAATAAAAATAAACTTAACTAAAAAAATTACATAACTAGTTAATAAACTATTGAGTACGTTGGATAAATTATTAAATTTGCAAAAATATCGATAACATTCATTAGGAATTCCACCATAAATAAAAAAGTCTACTTTAGATGTCTTATCCGAAGTTCACCAGCCAAAAGTAATGTGGGTGGTTTTATTTATATCGTAAGATTGAGAATTAAAATTTATAACTCTGAAGGTAGTTGTCCATAAGTATATTAACGTTCTGGACACATGGAAACCAGGGTAGAAATATTTATTAAACAGTCACAATATAACTTTGTAAACCAACTTTGTTAGTGTCAACATTCTTCATCCCATGGGGGACGAAAGTTGTTATGTTTACAAGGTCGTTGTTACTAACATTTTATTTATAACCTTTGCACTTACGTAAAAGATAAATTAAAGGTAATTCCCATAAAGATAAACTTTTTGTTGGAGGTCGTCTAACCGAATTTTCGAAAAACTACATTTTCAGAAATTCTATCTTCATAACCAAGTAAATAAGATCAAAGTACAAGAACCTTCAGAATTTTGTAAACTCCCCTAGTAAAGAAAACAGAAACGAGACATAGTCGGTTCCGTTATAAGGTCATGGACCCCAGTGTCCTTAGAGGACGAAAATTCGATTGTTGACAAGGGTGAGTAGTAAATAAACCTTTGAATGATAGTAACGAGTAAATGATTATCGGGTAGACTTTTACGGGGGAAACTTTTAATTTCTCTAATCACAAAATGTAAGTAAGTTTTCTTTGTATAGGTTTAAACCACTGCACTACTAGTTCCTCTAAACATACTCGACAATAAAAAACCGAGGTTGGAGTTCTTAAATAAAGTAATACGGAGTGAGGGAGAAAATGTTCTTGTAACTTACTGGTAACAAGTCCAAGTGATATTGTATGGAAGTTAGATAGGTCCAAGACTCAAAGTCAGGATTTCAGACAGAAATACTGACCTCTTTGTTCTTCTTTTCTTTTAAGATTACTGACACTATGGTTCAAGTTTACTTAAAATTCACTTTAAACCCAAGGTAACTTCACCCGACTTAAAATATTATTTCTTCAATAGGTGGTTAAAGGACGTAGGACTGAAGTTTTACGTTTAAATTTACTATCTTTCCTCAATATAAAAATCGTGGAATGTTCCAAAAGTAATATCGGTTAGAAATATAACACAATGGTATTAGACACCCGAAGGAACCACCGAGTCGTCATTTCTTAGACGGACGTTACATCCTCTTAGTCTAAACTAGGGACCCAACCCTCCTAGGAGACTTTTTCATTTATCGTTAGGTAAGGTCATAAGAACGGACCTCTTAGGGTACCTGTCTCCTCGGACCGTCCGACGTCAGGTACTTCACCGTTTTTTCAGTCTATGTTGAATCACCGATTTGTGTTTGTTGGTGTAAGGATGTAAATTAAAACAATTTTATCTGATTTCTTTATATAAAACTCGATTAAAGACAAGGTTATATGTGTTCGATATGTGTGAAGACTAAAAGTTTATGGTTAATACGAAGACTGTTTCATATATACATTATTTTTACATGAGAAGGTAATTTATGTACTAAAAATTTGAAAAAGATCTTCTTGGACCGCCCGATGTCAGGTTTCCCAGTACTTCTCAGTCTGTGTTACGCACCTGACTCGTACGTTGGGCTGTTAATTAAAACCTTGGGGAGAATGTAAGTTAAAAGACCCATGACTTTTTCGACAACGTTCTCTATATCTTCATTGAGAAAACAGTTCTATCTAGACTCCAACATTGTTAATCGAAGTCGAGAGACAGGAGGTTCGTCGTCGGATTACTTTCCATGGGAACTTAAAGGGTGGACATTCCCCTGACCCTGGTACAAATAAATAGGAGATAACCTCATAGACCGTGTCACATGTGTAAGTCGCGTATAGACAGAGTAATCACACACTTACTGAAGTAACCAAGTAGAAACATAGAGGACTTGACTTGCAGTGTGTGTATCACCAAGCACTATTTATTAGTATGACTGTCTCTTGATAGAGGACCCTGAAGTATGGTAAAATAAACACACAAGAAATAGTAGAGAGGATCTACTTACGAGAAAAATTACTACGTACTTAAAGGTTTGTGGGAGGGTGAGTGAGGAAGGTCAATGGACTTCTAAATGGTAGACACACTTCTGTATAAAATAAACTTCTTTTTAATCTTTTAATTCGAATAATTAACTCTTTTTAACGGGATCTGACTCTTGGTGTTCTTTCACGTTGTTAACTAACTTTACCCGTTAAGTAAGTTTACTGTCTAATTGTGTTGTCTTGGTCTCTATCTATCATCATCTGAGAATTCCCATGGATTATAAACTAGTTACCCTTTTAATACAAAACCTTATCTACAGTATCATGGACCTTTACCGACTATGATTGGACTGAAAGGTAGATCACTTAGGTTGTTCGGGTCGTGAACCTAACGGTAATCTCAGAGTAGAAGAACGTCTAAAAGAGGGTCTAACCCAGAAAGAGGGACACTAACACACTGGAAGAAAATATACCTACAAAGGACTAACGATCGAGATATGTCAGTCGTTTTTATTCTGACCCTCGACTGACACCGAGTCTAGTACTTGACGAATAACGGTTTAAGTCTGAATTTAACTTCTGTCATCCCTTTTGGTGATCTGGTAAGTCCATACTGGATTTAGTTTAGGGAATGCTAATATGTTATCTTCACTGTTTATCTAAGTTCCCTGATCTAGACTATCTGTCTTACGGACTTCTTGATACCTACCTCCAAGTACTGTAACATGTCCTCCGTCGTTAGTTCTGGTAGGGGTTCTTTTTCTTTACGTTTTTCCGTTTTGCCAACAAACTCCTCCTGAATGTTTATCGAAACTTTTCTTCTCTTCGATTTCCGTTTCCTCTTTTCCTTTCTATATGGGTAAACTTACGTCTAAAGGTTTCTTATCGTTCCTCTCTATTCTTTCGGAAGGAGTCACAAGTTACGTTTCTTTACCTCCTTTTGTTATCTTACCCTTTCTGATTTCTAAAGAAGTTCTTTTAATCTCTATGGTTCCCTTGAATAGTACGTTTCTACCCGTGTTATTTCCTGTCTTTACAATACCTGGATTGTCTTCGTTTTCTATAATTCTTCTCCACCGTTCTTATGTGTCTTCTTGATATGTTTTTTCTAGAAGTGTTGGGTCTATTAGTACTACCACCCTAGTGAGTGGATCTCGGTCTGTAGGACCTTACACTTCAGTTCACCCGGAATCCTATTTTGCTCACCTCTAATACCTTAAGGTCGACTAGATAAAGTTTAGGATTTTNAGAAGTTCTTTTAATCTCTATGGTTCCCTTGAATAGTACTTTTCTACCCGTGTTATTTCCTGTCTTTACAATACCTGGATTGTCTTCGTCTTCTATAATTCTTCTCCACCGTTCTTATGTGTCTTCTTGATATGTTTTTTCTAGAAGTGTTGGGTCTATTAGTACTACCACCCTAGTGAGTGGATCTCGGTCTGTAGGACCTTACACTTCAGTTCACCCGGAATCCTATTTTGCTCGCCTCTAATACCTTAAGGTCGACTAGATAAAGTTTAGGATTTTCTACTACGACACTTACACGACGTGAGATAAATCACGGTCGTTAAAACCTTTTGAGTCGTTACCGGTGTCCTGAGCTTTTCAAGTCAAAATTAAGGTTACGGTTTCTTTCCGTTACGGTTTCTTACGAGTTTGATGACGTGTTATTTATGTCACCGTCTGAAATAAAAACCCCCGAGGTTTTAGTGACGTCTACCCCCGACGTCAGTACTTTAATTTTCTATGAACGAGAAACCTTCTTTTCGATACTGGTTGGATCTGTCGTATAATTTTTCGTTTCTGCAGTGAATCGGTTGTTTCCAGGTAGATCAGTTTCGATACTCAAAAGGTTATCAGTACATACCTACACTTTCAACCTGGTTTTTCTTTCGACTCGTGACTTCTTAACTACGAAAACTGGACACTGTAACCTCTTCTGAGAACTCTCAGGGAACCTGACGTTCCTCTAGTTTGGTAAGTTAGGATATCGTTTAGTCAGGACTTATAAGTGACCTTCTTGACTACGACTTCGACTTCAAGGTTAGAAAACCGGTGGACTATACTTCTTCACGGAGTAAACTTTTCTAGGACTACGACCCTTTCTAACTTCCACCCTCCTCTGTCCCTGCTGTCTCCTACTCTACCAACCTACTGTAGTGGTTGTACCTGTACTTAAACTTACTTGAGACCCTCAACCACTACCTGTCCCTCCGGACCGTACGATGTCAGGTTCCTCAGTGTTTCAGCCTGTACTGACTCGTTGACTTGACTTTATTTGACTTGAAGGACTGACGATGAAGTCGTGGAAAAAAATCACGGACCGACTCCTGGTACCGTGAAGGATACCTGATACTCCAAACTTAATCCCTCCCGTTAATCCTCCCATAAAGTAAGTGACTCCGTTTTCTGTTACTTGTACGTAATACCCTTACTCTTCTCACCTGTCCTAACTCTCGTAGATACGGATCCTCGACCATAGATGGACTATACCATATAAAATCTGGTATAACGTGACTAGAAGGGATATCGAGTCTACCATTTCTTAGACGAACGTTACGTCCTCTCGACCCAAGTTAGGGACCCAACCCTTCTAGGAGACCTCTTCTCTTATCGTCAGATGAGGTCACAAGAACGGACCTCTTAGGGTACCTGTCTCCTTGGACCACCCGATGTCAGACACCCCAGTGTCTCAGCCTGTACTAACTCACTGATTGAGATGTGTGACTGTAATTGGTTGAGAACTCTTTCAGTTATAAAGAAAGTATTTCAATAATAAGGTTTTATAAAGTTTACTTCTATTTATAGTTCTCTGATCTTGTTACTCGGTGTACTTTATATAAAGGGTCTACGTCGTAAACAGTTCTAAAACGTTATAAACAAAGAAAGAAAAAAAAAAAAAAAACCACTTCGTAAAAAACATTAAAGGTTGTAATACAGTAAAATAAGGGTTTAAAATACTCCACACTAATACGTATTAGTGTGTATTATTTTAATTGTCATTATGGACACAATAAATTATACGTCAGACATTAGTTTAACTTCTTTCATTACCGTTGAGTGAGGTCATAAGAACGGACCCTTTGGGGTACCTGTCTCCTTGGACCATCCCCGAGGTACCCCTCAGGTACCTCAGTGTTTATCAGCCTGTGTGCCGACTCGCTAACTTGTCGTTCCTAGATCACGGAATCAATGAAATTTCTCATTGAACTACCAGAGAAATTCAATAACACTCCAAAAAAACCACCATTGTGTTGTTTGAATAAAAATTTTATAAATAAGGTAACTAAAGTAAATGAAAAAAACAACAAGTTTATCGAGGTTGAAACTGGTTACTTTCGTCATAAGAATTAAGTACAAATAACGTACTAATAAAGGGAAAACATGTCTACCCAACTTCGTTTATATTGTGTACATAAGAAGGTATGTCGATAGTATTATGAGTAAAGTTCTTCTTTATTATCGAAGATTTTGTGTACTAGGTGGTATGACACATTAGTAGTAAACTCGAAGTTTTGAAACAATTTTAAGACTATTTTTCAATTTATTAAATTCGGATATCTTATTGGTTTAATTTCTACCTAGTTTCACTTTATTGTTTCCAGACTCCAGTGTAATGCCTCAAACCAGAGATAGGACTCTTGTTTCCGTTTGTACCCTTTTTTTATACAATTTTACAATTTCAGTTATCGCTATCCTAAAAAAAAAAAAATTTCACTATCGTACCTCTTGTCTAACCTACCCACGGTTGGACCTTCGTTCGGGTAGGGTCCCCGACTCGTCATTACACTCAATTCCTTCAACCCCCTTCACAGGGACTAGTTTGGTCCCTTCACCGGTCCGGTTACCATATTTCACTTCTCTGAATCCTTCACACGTCCTCCACGACATTTAACCCCAAACTACAAATCCATCTCTACCCACCTCGTTTCTCTTCTCAAGTTTTACTGTGTACAGACTGAACTAGGTAAGACACCTACCACCACGGAACTTTGTGACCTCCTTCCCGTCCAAGACCCCTTCTTCTACTTTAAAGAAAGTCTCTACAATTATAAATCCGTAGACAAACCCTATTACAATCCCCTCATCGTCCCTTTCCCTCTCTTTCCTACTCTCTCCTACTTTCTCTCTTCTCTTACTACAATCAAGACCCGACCTCTGTATCTAAACCTTAATTAATCGTAGAATTCTACCGTATATCCTGAAGGGCCCAACTGTGATCTCCATTTCTTGGACGGACGGCTACGTCCTCTACATTTTCTGTACCCAAGTTCGGGACTGAACTCTTCTAGGGGATCTCTTCCTTTACCGTTGGGTGAGGTCGTGAAGAACGGACCTCTGAAGGTACCTGTCTCTTTGGACCGTCCGATGTCAGATTCTCAGCCTGTACTGACTTCACTAACTCGTGTGTTCTAATGGTGTATTCTGCGACTCGTAGTGACCTTAGTAGTGTATTCTTCCCATATACCTCCCTGAAAGAACCCCAGGTCACCAATTCTGAGACCCGAAGGTAACGTCCCCTGTGTTCAAACTAGAGACCAGTCCCTTGATTCTAGGGTGTACTGCCGACTTTATTCTTTCTCTCTTCCCATATACCTCTCTTGTCTTTTTTCTCGTCTCTGGACCTTTGAGTCGTTATGACACCTCCTACCCTCCTGTCTCCCTGTGGGCTCTACCTCGTCTCTTTCTCACGGTCTCTGTGTCTCCCCCTTCCAGTCTGGGCACTCCGTGGGTGGTGGTACTCGTCATCATTTTCCACGTCGAGTCCAAACTGAACACTCTAACGAATTGGGAAGGAAGTTGGTTTTGCGAGTCCTTTCACCTCTTCTTCTCCTGTAAACTAACCCCACCCTTCAACCACGAAACAAACCCTGGTTACTCAAACTCCAAGGTAGGTCCACCTTGGTCACTTATAAACGCAGGGGTCTCCTTTTTTCAGAACTAGGAATACACTTATTACACCGTTTTATTATAGGAACTACATTTTTATAAAACAACTCTCTATGACATTGAGATAACATTGTAAAGAATTCAGTAACACTCATTTTGGCGTTGAGGAGAGTGTTTGTACGGTTTTTGTTTATTCGTCCTGTCGGGGACACTTCACACTCTTCACGAGAGACCCCGTCTCGACCTTAGTCCTTATACCCCAGACCATCCAGACCCACACACACGACTGACTAGTGAATGAAAGTCCCACTGGAACCTGTTCAGTCAGAGACGTTTCAATCTAATAAAAGTAGACTTTTTAGTCCGATCATTTTCGATTATAACAAGTCACAACTACTTTTACTTTAATCTACTATATACTTTTATAGAACATATCATCAAACGTGGATTAGTCTCGAATCATTTGTCACTGAAATATTAATAACTTTTAGTAGTCCGTATTTTTTAAATTGAAGAGTGGGAACGGAATTACTGAAGGTGTAAAGAAGTACTGTAATTGAAAGAGAGAGTGGATCTTCATCAAAATCCGAGGAAGATCTTTATCGGAGTAAGGTACGTTCTATTTGAGTTCTAAAACAGTGAGAATCTTAAACAAAACCCCTCTTTAATGATGAACACCCACTACCACACTTCCCATTCTATCTCCTCTGCACTCCTTTGTCGTTTGTCGTGGTGACGGAGATTGCATTCGACGGAGGTGGTGGAAATCCATATTCGGATATATACAAGAATTATTTTCGTATAGGGTCAAATGACAAAGAAGTAAACGTAGATCTGACGTCGGTACTAAAAGGAGGTTACAGACCTTCCTACACCCATATCTGGTCATAATCTTTCTACTAAAACGAATTTTTTTTTTTTGGAAATATAATCAGATTATATCTCCAAGTAATTTAGACCTCCGACGACGGTTCATAACCCAACCGGTTTTGAAAGTAAACTCAAAAAAGACATCGGAGAATACCTCTCTTCAAAACCGGTTGGGTCATAAAGAGGTAGTACCGTGGAAGACCAAGTCTGTCCCAATTGAAGGTTATCTTTATACCTCCATTGGAAGGATACAAAAGACGAGTAGACGGGAACACACACACACTAGCCAACGAGTCAACACAGGCTGAGAAAACGTTCAGGTACTTGACATCGAAAGGTTCTAGGAGGTAGGAACCCTAAAAAGGTCCGTTCTTATGACCTCACTTAACGGTACGGGAGGAGGTCCCCTACAAAGGTTAGGTCCCTCGTTTGACCGAAGAGGGTGTAGAGAACGTGACCGTCCACCTGACAAATGGTGACTCGGTGGACCTTTCGTAGATGGGAATAGGATAGGGGACGAGGTTCGAGGACCGAAGGGAAATCGTTGTACAGTTCTACCTTCGGAGACCGAGATAAACATGTTTAACTACCTAAAGAACATCATTTTTCGAATCCAACAAGAAACTCTAAAGAGGTCTCCCTTGATAAACGTTTTGTTTTTGTAGTTGTTGTTATTTTGTTGTAGAAAGAGTCCGATTCAAAATAGTACAGATTACCAAATTGAAATTACACAAAAATACGATTTTTTCAGAAGAAAGATATCCATTTCTTTTCTTCTTTACTTTATAAACTACCTGTGACTTTTAAAGTAGGATAAAGTATTATAAGACTTTTACCTTCCTTCTTGAAGAATTAAGAACGGAGACTGGAGTAAGTTCCTCTGTAGGATAAGTAATGGGGTAGTCTTCACAAATTATTTTCAGTTTTTTTTTTTTGGTTTTGTGTTGTTTTTTACAGTTATTCCCTGAAGGAACAACCAGGCCACCAATTCTGAAACGGAAGGTTGTGTTCCCCACACTCAATCTAGGGACCAACCCTTCGATCCTCGGGTGTACAGAACACTGGTTTTTCGATTTTGTATTTTGTCTTCATTGCGACATTATTTAAGTTATTTCTAAAATTTTTTACTAGGTGTATTTTTTTATAAAAAATTTTTTCTGCCATCTTTTGAAACAAGAGATATGGGACTTTTATTATGGTTCCTTTCATCATAAAAGATCATCAAGGTTTACCCTATCCTCTTATGAGGTAAATACTTTACGCGATACCTTTTATGTGTAGGGGAAACGTTACTTTTCGTTTCTCATTCTATCTTAGGAGACCATGGATATAACTTCCGTGTACGTCATGCAAGTTAATGTAGTTACAAAAGTTTTACGGATAATATACGGTCACAATCACCATCCAGGATTCAAATCATTTCTAATCAGAACCAGAGGATATTAATTGCTAGACCACTCTGTCCGTTCATTTGGATGTAATAATTCCTGATTTCAGAATTTATCTTCGTAGTGTTTCTATGTCCCCCCTTATTACTTCACGATCCATGTTAACACACGTACAGTCTCACAGATGGTTTCCATTTCTTCCCTCAACTTTTTTATTTGATTATTTATGTCACTATTGTACGAACTCTTTTACTGAAGAGTAACGTAATTGTTATAGCGTAATCATTATGAACGGTACTGAGAGTAGAGGTCAGGAAGACACGCAAAAACCTCCCGATTACATCTGTGATAAGGGACAAAGGGGAACAGAGTATATAAAAGAAAATAAATAAGAAAATTAAAAAAACGTCGAGACACGTCGTACCTCTTAGAATGAAGGGAGTGGTCCCTAGTTTGGGTACGGGGGACACCACCTTCCACTTCAGAATTAGAAAGATTAAAATTAAAAGTTTTCAGAATTAACATTCAAAAAGTAACTTTATCCCAACTAAACGTTACAAGATCCACATATCGTTTCACTAATTTAATATGTTTGTGTGTGTGTGTGTATATAAGAAAAGGTAACGTCCATAGTGTCATATAACTTATGTGAAGGGATACGATATGTCATGAAGGAACAACAAATAAAATATGTATTATCACACCTAGACAATTAAAGTTTCAGCTCTAAATAGTATTTAAAAAATAAGAGACCAAACTTCCTTTATGACTAAAAGGAGGTGTGAATTAAAGTCTATACTGTACGACACTACAGTTATCACTGGTGTCTTCCGTTCTCATATTAGAGGTCCGACCGAAGAGTCTCGTTTAGTTGTACAAGAACGTACTTGGTGAGTACGAGAGATCCTTCGATAGACGATGAGGACGACTACGGCCTCCGTCCCTACTCCCCGTTCCGAAACCATACCTTCTCCGGTCTAAAGATTTACTTTTCGGAAAGACGTCTACTAAGAACTGTGACAAGTTTGTTACCAAACTTCTTTACCGTGACAGAAAGGTAGTGTAAACCTTGTTAAGTATATAATTCTTTAAAAAGAAGGAAAACATTAATTTTTTGAGAATTGTAAGAATAAAGATCGATACTTTTCCTCCCTTCGTTTTTGGTTTCCTCTTTTCCTTTCTATATGGGTAAACTTACGTCTCAAGGTTTCTTGTTGTTCCTCTCTATTCTTTCGTAAGGAGTCACTAGTTACGTTTCTTTATCTCCTTTTGTTATCTTACCCTTTCTGATCTCTAGAGAAGTTCTTTTAATCTCTATGCTTCCTTTATAAAGTACGTTTTACCCGAGTTATTTCCTGTCTTTACCATACCTGGATTGTCTTTGTCTTCTATCATTCTTCTCCACCGTTCTTATGTGTCTTCTTGACATGTTTTTTCTAAAAGTACTGGGTCTATTAGTGCTACCACACTAGTGAGTGGATCTTGGTCCATAGGACCTTACACTTCAGTTTACCCGGAATCTTTCGTAGAGATACTTGTTTCGATCACCTCCACTACCTTAAGGTCAACTCGATAAAGTTTAGGACTTTCTACTACGACACTTTCACGACGTGAGTTATACGGTCGTTTAAACCTTTTGAGTCGTCACCGGTGCCCTGACCTTTTCCAGTCAAAAGTAAGGTTAGGGTTTCTTTCCGTTACGGCTTCTTACGAGTTTGATGGCGTGTTAACGTAAGTAGAGTGTGCGATCATTTCATTACGAGTTTTAAGAGGTTCGGTCCGAAGTCGTTATACACTTGGTACTTGAACGTCTACAAGTTCGACCAAAACCTTTTCTGTCTCCTCGATCTCTAGTTTACCGGTTGTAGGCGACCTAGTACCTTTTTCGTTCTCTCAAGGTCTTTTTGTAGATAAAGACGAAATAACAGATACGGTTTCGGAAACTGACACACCTAGTGTTAGTTGACACCTTTTAAGACTTTCTCTATCCTTGTGGTCTGGTGGACTGGACGGAGAACTCTTTGGATATACGTCCAGTCCTTCGTTGTCAATATTGACCTGTACCCTGTTGTGACTAAAGTTTAACTCTTTCCTCATGCAGTTCCGACACATAACAGTGGGACGAATAAATTGAATATGCGTCTCATGGAGCACTCTTTACGACCCGACCTTCTTCGTGTTCGACCTTAGTTCTAACGACCCTCTTTATAGTTATTGGAGTCTATACTCCTACTGTGGTGGGAATACCGTCTTTCATTTCTCCTTGATTTTTCGGAGAACTACTTTCACTTTCTCCTCTCACTTTTTCAACCGAATTTCGAGTTGAAAGTCTTTTGATTCTAGTACCGTAGGCCAGGGTAGTGAAGTGCCGTCTATCTACCCCTTTGTCACCTTTGTCACAGTCTGAAATAAAACCCCCCGAGGTTTTAGTGACGTCTACCACTGACGTCGGTACTTTAATTTTCTACGAATGAGGAACCTTCCTTTCAATACTGGTTGGATCTGTCGTATAATTTTTCGTCTGTGTAATGAAACGGTTGTTTTCAGGCAGATCAGTTCCGATACCAAAAAGGTCACCAGTACATACCTACACACTCAACCTGACACTTCTTTCGACTCGTGGCTTTTTAACTACGAAAACTTGACACCGTAACCTCTTCTGAGAACTCTCAGGGAACCTGACGTTCCTCTAGGTTGGTCAGGTAGGATTTCCTCTAGTCAGGATCCACAAGTGACGTTCCTGATTACAACTTCGACTTTGAGGTTATGAAACCGGTGGATACACTTCTCGACTGAGAAAACTTTTCTGGGACTACGACCTTTTCTAACTCCCGTCCTCCTCTTCCCCCACTGTCTCCTACTCTACCAACCTACCGTAGTGGCTGAACTACCTGTACCTAAACCCATCTGAGACCCTCAACTGCTACCTGTCCTTCCGGACGACACGACACTAAGTACCCTAACGTTTCTCAGCCTGTACTTAGTCACTGACTTGACTTGACTTGATTTCTCATCCGACGAATAATCCTCTAATTCACCCAAAGGGACTACCGAGTCACCGTTTCTTAGACGGACGGTTACGTCCTCTGAACCCAAACTAGTGAAACAGCCCTGCTAAGGGACTTCTCCTTTATCGTTGGGTGAGGTCATAAGAACGGAACTGTTCTTCTCGGACCACCCGATGTCAGGTAGTCTGACGTTTCTCTACCTGTGATGACTCGTACGTGCGTCCTTTGATTTATAAGCTTTGTCGAGTCTAATTGACGACCAAAATAAAAAACAAAAATATCCTAAAAGAAATAAATTAAATAAAAAATTAACTTCCTATTAATTGACGACCAAAAATTAAAGAAAGGATTAATAATAATTGACCCAGTGGGGACCTATATATAATAATCACATGCACCCTATTTCCTATTTAATGTAAAATATTATAGACTCTTTATGATGTAGTATTAGAGTTTGATGTGGAGAGAAGGAGAAACTCCTTATCAAATGAACTAAAATTTCCCTTTCCCCTGATACACTTATAAATACCTTCAATCTTTTTATATAATGTTAATAATGGTGACTCCAAGTGTCTTCAATTCTTAACAGTAGTTCCCGGATAAATGTCGTTCGTAGACTATTACACTTCATCGTCCTTTCTTCCCGAACCTTACCTCCACCTCAGACATTTTACTCTGACCTTTCCCTAGTCCCCACACCTTTCGTATGATACAGTAACTCGTAAACCAATCGTTTCAACCACCAAACTGAAACGGTATTTCCCGACGTAATGGACCGTACAACGAATGAGACTTTGTACCCTAAAGTCTCATGTTGTCGTCGAATTTCGGGTACATGGGCTGGGGAAATACCTTCTTTGACTAGAGATCCAACCGACTCGGTGGACCAACTTTTCTCTCTACCTCAGTGAGGTCGAGACTGAGGTCCCGAGAAATTTGAGACGGGATAAAGAATTACGGTAACCATCCACTCTTTAAGTTTGTGTTCGAACTGTAAATTTAAAACCGATAACACGTTAAACGGTTTGGTTCTAAGGTGATCCACTTACTTGAGTAAACTAAAAGACTTTTCCGTTTGAACGAAACACCCTAATTTTCTTTAGCTGAATAAAAGATGGTGATCCACCGTACTATGCAAAAAAAAAAAAAAGGGGACTGTGACTTTTCCTTAGGGAGGAAAGGGAATTTACGTGCGTTCGTGTATGAAGTAAGAACCGTCTGAATACAGTAAAAATGACGATACTTTAAACTGAACCCCGTAGACAAATATCTTATGAATGGATGTTTTGATTTGAGTAAAGAAAGGTAATGTACCAAAAACGAAGTACGTATGCATAGACAGAAAGGTGAGATGTACCTTTCTCTTGGGTCCAAACCAAAGTCAAGAACAACTACGAAACAAAGTATTGATGACTTAAGGACCAAATTATTTTTGGAGAAGAGAAAAACGGACAACCTCTCTTCTTTTCTCTGTTTTAAGATCAACTAAGAATTCACCGGTGAATAAGTAAGTAATCCATATTCCTCGATTCATAAGTTGTCCACTAATTGATCATTATTCTAAATCGATCAATGTATCGAGTGCTACAAGAAAAAAGGATAGGGTTTCTTACAACTTTTGAACTCCATCTTCGGTATCTTCGTCGAGGGTCAAATTGACTTGTAGTGGTTCGCTCCGACCCTTTTCCGTGACTCCCAAGTCGACCCTCTACTCTGACTTCCCTTTAAGTTGATGAAGTCTCAGTCGAAACGGTAGAAGACGTAAAAGACAGTAGTCTTCGAAGTCATACACTTCTTTTCTTTCGTTTGTCGTCCTCGTCCTGAATGTCTTATAGGAAATGTTAAATGGGAATCACCAAAGGGACCTCCCGGTCACCAATTCTGAAGGTCGCGTCCCTAGTACCCTAAGTTAGGGACCCACCCCCTCGAGTCTAGGGTGTGGGGAACCCTAGTTTTAGGGTCTGTATTTTGTCTTCGTTATCACATTGTCTAAATTTCTTCTGAAACTTTTATCAGGTGTAGTTTTTTATGTGTACATTTTTCAATTTAAAATAGGAATTATCTAAAAATGGGGTAAAAATAAGGGGAGTGAGAGACGTAATTAAAAGTTGACGTCTAATAATTTACGGTGGTACAACTTCAAAAGACGTATTACAAAGTATAAAAATAATTATTTATCCTTCTAGAAAATCTTTATCACAGGACCTGGAAGGTAAAAACACCTTCTAGGTCTGTAAACTTTAGTTCAGATAAGACGTACTTTTAGTAACCCTCCTTCCCCAAAATTTTTTTGTGACTACTGTCTTAAGTGTGTGCTGGTCAACTGAGTATTAGAAGAAAGACTCACGAAGAAAACAAAAAGAAGAAACGAGGTATCTGATCACAGAACCCCGAAGAGTCCGGATACACCATAATCTATTGACGGGAGACGAGGGTTTCCTCGTTAGTTACTTCTTAAGTGACTGTTAGTGGAAGTACCCCTGTCTTAGATCAACTGGATCCAAGTTGATCTGGTCAGTTGATACCAGTTTAGTCGGGGTTCAAGTACACCACACTGATATCGACGACTTCCAGGTGGGTAATACTTACTCCTAGGAGTTTTTTCCTCTCACCTCCATTCACACGTCTATGGGGTTTCCACAGAGGATGTGACTGTGGGTCATCCCTATGTTGTCCATAAATCTTATGTATTTACTTATTTTCTTATCTACGCACTTGATTCTTTGAGACGATCAAACCTTTTCAGATTATTTGAGTCTGACTGCCTATGTCTCGTTAATTAATTCCTACATGAAACATGGTCTCTGACACGACTCATGACGTTCCTTATTTTTGACTTTTTCTTTCTTCAAGGACTGAATTTCCTTTTTCCGTTCTTCTCCATAGTAATTATATATTCTTTTTATATCCGTCACTGTTCTTGTTGTGTTTCATAATGAATACCTATAGGTCAGTTACCTCTCTAGTATGAAACCCAATAGAATCAATTTCGTTATGGTCGATTGACTGTAATCGTAATGGTACATATTTTATATATCGATCGCCCTTCAACGACATATCGTGTCCCTTGAGTCGAACCACGAGACACTACCGGGTCTCCCTGTCCTACTCCCGTAACCTTCCTCCGAGTTCTTACCTTATATACATATGGATATCGACTAAAGCGAGACAACCTGTCGTCTTTGATTGTGTTGTAACGTTTCGGAAATATGAGGATATCTCTTATTTTCTATTGTGGTCGAGGACTCTTTAAGTCTTTAGAGTCTCCTATTTACGTTATCTTCAAATAAACAACGGTACTTTTAAAGTTAACTGTTGTCTGCTACCCCCTACCCTTGCCGTTACCCGAGTCGAAGTGTCCCAGAAGTCCTTGGGTCGAGACGGTGGTCGTTGTACTGCCACTAGTACCACTAAGATGACTCTCAGTTTAGGTTGGTCGTTATCTCTCTCCTAGAGAGTGGGTCTTCCTATATTCCCGAAGACGACTCTCAGGTAGTCAAGGGGGAGGTAGTGTACTGACGCGTAGTAACTTCTCCTCCGACCCCCTCCATCGGACGATACGAGCCCTTCTTTCCGTTTGTGTAAAACTCTGAACTGTCGGTCACTGATGGGATTGTCGTGACATCAGTACCGTCACCTTCCCTCCTTATTAGTCTTTTTTTACACACTTTTCTTATGATACACTCTAGTAGAAACTTCGTATTAGAAGTGACAGCCTTTCTCTTTTCGACAAGAACCTTTTTTTTTATTATCGTTTCTAGACTCCAACCTTCTTTATTGACAAACCCCTCACTACTTATGTCTCATCTCACTTTCACATTATTTTTGACTTTTCTATCAAGTAAAATAAACCGAGAAGAAAAGTTTTTTTGAAAGATAACTAGACTCTTGTAGTCAAAGGGTCTGTTACTTAAAACCGATCTTTAATACGACGATTAATTTATTACTCCTCCTTGATTGAAATCTCTTACTTGAATTTCAACGACTCCTTCCTCTACCCCTTTTCCTATCAGTCCTTTAAATCCTACCTGTACATGTGTGGCGATGTAAATTTTGCTTATTGGTCGTTCCTGGATGACGTATCATGTCCCTTGAGACGAGTCACAATACACCGTCGGACCCACCCTCCCCTCAAACCCCCTCTTACCTATGTACATACACACACCGACTCAGGGAAACGTCAGGGGGACTTTAATAGTGTCGTAACACTTAGTCGATATGGGGTTATGTTCTATTTTTCAACTTTTCTTTCTTCGAAAGATAGATGACCTCTTGTAGTCAAACCTAAAACCGATCTTTACTACGATTATTAATTTACTCCTCCTCCTTGATTTCAGACTTCCTTTTCATTACTCGTTTTGGACTAATCACCAATTCTGAAGTGGAAGGTTACGTCCGCTGTGTCCGAACTAGGGACCAATCTCTCGATTCTAGGGTGTGTGGAACCCCGGTTTTGTGGTTTTGTATTTTGTCTTTGTTATAACATTTTTAAGTTATTTCTGAAATTTTTATCATGTGAAAATTTTTTTAGAATTTTTTATGGACGAAACTACTATACAACAAAAGGAGATGACTGGAGGACGTAAGATTTACCCTTACTTGGTGGAAGTAAACGAGAAATTTTATAGGTCAACTGAATTATTTCCGCATACTTTCGTCATGTTTAAATAACTAGACCTACTCCCAAATTCTGTCAGTTCTAGTTATGACTATATAAAAATTAAAAATCGGGTATGTAGAAGAATGAATTCAATTTATATAGGTATGTTGACTTGATTATATATTTACAATAAAAAAGGAACCTACCATAATCAGAGTTGGTGTATAAAATCTTATTACCCTTTCTAAAAGAAAAAACAAGTCTTAAAGAAAATTTAGTCTGTAGACCATAAACCGTGAGCTGAAAATAATCTGGCCAACTCGTGAAAATTTCCCCCTATTTAGTACACTGAAAGTAAAATTAAAAAATGACATATCGGTTGTATACGACTCATTATCGTAATTTATTCTAGTCATTTACTTCCTAATACTAGACAGACACAGGTTAAAACGTTTCTTTGATTAATCTCTTTCCAAAAAGTCTAGTCTTAACTTAATCGGTCGTTAAAAATTTTTAACATCATTATCTTACTCTTTACGAACCTAAAATTGTACAACGACCACTCTTCCTTTTTAATGTTCCTCGTAATTGTGAAAGTGAGATTAAGACCGACTTCCTTCTCTTGTCCCGTTGAGAAACCGTATTCGGAGAGGGGTGACGGTCTTCTGCAAATCTGTTTTTTTTTTTTTTTTTTGGGGTGGAGTTCGGAAAAGTGTCGATAGATAAAATTAATCTCTATAATTCAACCTTCGACCTTGCAACTCTCGATTGGATGCCTATTACGTCGTAAGAGGTGTAGGACCCCTCGTAAGTAAAATTAACAGAGTAAAGTGATTGAACCTATACTCTTTCCGAAAGATAGGGTGAGAAATTATAAACCGTCCGTCGGTCGAGAAAAGATACCAATGTGAATAACTCCATGTCTTGACGCAAACCTTAATTCAACCTTAAAATAAATATCGAAACCTTACAGAACGATTTACAGAGATTGATACCGTTGAAGAGAAATATTTGACCTTACTTTTGCGGTAGCAAAAATGTTTTTTTACTCGCTTTTCTTATATGTCGTCCCGAATAATCAAAGAAATTTAAGATAGTCAATACCCATCGTATTTATTCTTGTAATTTACTTGATCAGAATGGTACCGTTAGAATTAATATTTATAAAATCTAAGTATATAAACTGATCATTAAGTTTCTAAAACTGTACATTAGATTTGTACTGTTTAGTACGATATTCTCTATTAAAATACTAATCATTTTTTTAAAAAAATACTCAAAGGTTAGGACTTGGGGGGAGGGTGGAGGGAGGGGTATGGTAGAGAGACCCAGTAGGGTCACGTTGTCGGGGTTCGTAGGATATAAAACGTAGTTTGGATCTGACCGCTAAGTAAAGAATGTACTATAATATGTACAAAGTTACGGTAAGAGGGTTTAGTAGGGTGGGAGAGGGAGAGGGTGTCTCAGGTTTTCTGACAAGATATGTAGACACAGAGAAAACGAGAGAGCGTATGTCCCAATAGCAACCTTTCTACGACAAGATTAATTTTCTTATTTTCCGAAAAACGAGTCACTTCATATTTTAGTTTGTAAGTAAAGTCATAACACTGATCCTGTTTATGTATAATACGAGTAAATCACAAAAAGTTACCGATTCGTTGTACTAAACAACATGAAACAGTAAAAGTCCGTAAGTGATACCAGTATTAAAGAAATGTAAGGACTTTAGGTTTTGTCCTATTTGTCTTAGTGACCAAGTTAACGATTTAAACGTATAAACCGTAAACTTTTTGTACTTCTCGGAAGTTTTAGGTTCGTACAGACATGTGGTAAATAGGGGAGTTTGATCAGAGGGTAAGAAGGGGTTAATAGGATTTAGAGTCACAGTACAAAATCGCAAGTGAAAGACAAAAGAGAAAAAGATCTATTAGGGTTCGTTTCACCCATCATGTCCCTCTTTAAGGTTTCTCATGGTGTTTTTTACGAGTCTATTTCTGATGAGAAGACGATAACCGGGTAAACTAGAGAAAAGAAGAATAAACCTGTCATTGAAAGGGACCATCAACCTAATCTTTAATTCGTTATCTCGTTCCCTTAATGAAATTCTCTATATTTATACACGTACTCTTTCTTCCATGACTCAGATCGCGTAAGAAAGTCCGAAAGATATAATAAAAAGTAAACATATAACAAGAACCACTTCGTTTTTATGGTATTATATATAAAAATATAAGAGTTTCCCAAATAGTACTCTGTTAGTTATGGGGACTTTGTTAGATACTCGTTAACTTTTCCTGATTATTTTAAGACTTTGTGATTAATAAAGTTTACACACTATGTCAATCATCAGTCCTGTTCCCTCAAGAATTACCCACCCCTTGTTATAGATGAAATGTGTACCTTCATGGAACTCAAATCCGAAACCTAATAACATATTTCCTTCTCACTGTCGGGTCTCTAACAGTGACTTGTCTACATTGTCTCCTCTTTAAGGCTCGGACCATCGGTCCTTATACGTCTCTATTTGAACTCACACAACCTAGTACTTTCTTTAAGGATTCACAAGGATGGTAGGTAGTCTCTGGGAGTACTCCTTCTAACCCTTTCCACGTACTTATATTGGTTTTCTTGTCTTAGTTTTGTAGCTATAAACCCAGTGAAATTTTAAAACCAAATAAGAAACCTATTTCTTCTGCACCATGTATACATGTTACCTTATAAAGAGTCGGTGTTTTTTCTTACTTCATTACGGCAAATGTCATTTTACCTATCTGGATCTCTGCTAGTAGGTAAGAAGACCGGACCTCTTAGGGTCCCACCACCTCGGACCACCCGATGGCAGCGTGTGCTGACTTCGCTGAATCGTCGTCGTCGTCGTCGTCGTCGTCGACGACGTCTCTACCAGTATAATTCACTTCATTCGGTCTGTCTCTTTCTGTTTATAGTACACTATAGTGAACGTAGAAAGTGCGACGCCCCTTAGATTTTTTTATACTATGTTTACTTTAATATATGATCGGTTTTTATCTACTTATCTGTCTCTTTTATTTGAACACCAATGGTTTTCCCCTTTCTCCCCTCCCTAGTTACTCCTTAAACCCTAATTGTCTATGTGTGATGACATATATTTTATCTATTGGTTGGTAGTGGATGATATATCACGTCCCTTGATATGAGTTATAAGACATTATTAGATATTCCCTTTTCTTAGACTTTATGTTAAATATATACACATACACAAACACACACAGATACATATATCGTCTTAGTGACGACATGTGGACTTTTATTATATTATAACATTCAGTTGATATATAATCATTTTTCCAGAAAAAAAAAAAATTAAGTTCCCGAAGTCTTTAAAAAAAATCGAATAAGATTACAACCAGGTTCACATAAAGAGAGAGAAGTAAAGATGAAGGGTTCAAATCTCTGACTTAGACAACTGTGTTTTATTCTAGTCTACAAAAAGATTTAGAGGATCCATAAGACGATACAATTAATGTCGAGTCGTCTCTACAGGTATCTTTCTTTCCTACCTCAGCATTATAGAAAGGTTGACGGCTCCATCAAGAACGAGTGACTGTTCTCGAAGTACCTGAGGAAATATGGACAGTCAGAAGTGTGGACGGTCTCTAAACCTTGTACACCTCTAAAATAATTTACTGAGGTCGAAAGAAGACTTTTCCGTTGGTACTCATCGGAGATTATTTTTGATAAGGGTTCACATCCATATATAAAACAAATCTAATGAACTTGATGAAAAAAAGAAGAGTCTGTACAAGAATAATGTGTCGTCAATCAAAGGTGTATAGATTTATTCATAGAAGACAGGGAATAAATAATAGGGAAATCAGAGGAATATGAACGAAAAGAGAAGAGATAAAAACAAAATCAAAACTCCTCTGAAACTCTTATCGTTCATTTATCTCCGTAAACTGTAGTGCTTTGGTGCCCCCAAAGGTCAGTCCCCCTTGGTACCACAGCATTCCCTTAGTCTGTATACAAGTAAAATGAGACATAAGTGGATTGGGAACATAACGAAGAAAAATAGGTAGTCTTTTCGAAAGGAAAGAGGTCAATCCATATTTACTCTACGTATTGTTTTCTTTCGAATTTCTTACTATTCATGGGGAAATTACATGTAAAAGAAGATATAATCAAAGGTCCAAAAGATAGGATCAACAATGGTCAATTGAGTCTCACAGGTGTAATCGTACTGTAACTCCTTTTAACTTCAATAAAAAATTTTTTACAAAATAAAATATAACCTTACATCGGGTAATTGTTACAAAACTTTCAAAGTCTATCTGTCACTTCCCTGAGTCGGTATATATATATATGTACATAGGTAGGAGGTGTCCGAGGAGAGGGTAGGTCCGACGGTGTATTGTAACTCGTCTCAAGAGACAGGATATGTTATACTGGAACAACCAATAGATAAAATTAAAAATTTATATCGTCACACATATAGAGGTAGGATTTGAGGGATTAATAAGGAAGAGGGGTATTAAGGGGGACCATTGGTATTCAAGTAAGAGATTCAGACACTCAGAAAAAGACAAAGTATATATTCAAACTCCTTTTAACTTCAAAACTAATGACTGACTGTCTTTAATGAGTCACTATTTTTTCTAACCAAGAAAAGAGACCCATTACAAGATCCAATTACCGAGATCGTCTCTTATACTACAATAAGACAAAAGTTATTGTCGGGAATGGACTAAACTGAGGAACGTCATGTTACTACTTGTACTTGGTAGTACTTTATCTTAAAAGGAATAAGTGATATGAGTGTATAAGTTAAATCGAACTTGTTTTATGGTGACGTATAGGGTCCCGATGGTAAAGTGAGAGAGTCCGACCTTCTTGACTGACTCCAAACGGTAGTCTTAAAGGAAGTATCTGAAAGGGTTTTTGGGTTATTTTCCTTTATCTTCACCGACTCGGATAAAGTAACTGACATCCGGGTGACGGACCAAAGACAATTGAAACTGTCATAAATAAAAACTCCGATCTTATTACAAGCTTTGACACCAACATTTATAAAGGGGGGTGGATTTAGTTTATAGATTGGACGTTTTTACTTTATTATTACTTTTCCCACCTTTCACTGTCTTGACTTCAAGAAGAGGGGAAACTATTCGTGGTCTTTAAGACGACTCACCTGTCTTGGACTGTTGAAGAATAGAGACTTTTCAGACAAAACGAATTTAGACAGAAGTAAAAATCAGGTACCACCGTATATAATGACAAAGTTATGTGACACAGTAGTCAATTTTTTAATCCCGTATAAAATACTTCGTTACTTATAAAATTCTTTTAAGATCTTTTAAATTTCCTCAACAAAAAAGGGGGAGAGTGTCAAATCCAATACTATAAAAGTGACATTATCATTTGGACAGAAGTTTTTGATAGTGAGTATTTGTGAAAGGGAATCCTATATGGGTTTAAGATTCAGGACAGGTTTTGAATTGTAAAAATAGCATGAAAAAAAAGGAAAAGTATCGGTGAGTACACTTTTTGTTTTTTCGATAATACAAAGGTCATCCTACTAAAAGGATGACTTATTTTAAAGTCAGATTACAAGGAGTCTCTTCGGACTTCTTCGTTGGCAAAAACATAAACAATGTCTTCAGAATCCCGGTTTTAAAGGAGTTTTTACATCGTTTTAGTAACAAGAATGAAAAGTCGAAAAATTTTTTAAAAAGATTTAACACCTGAACTTTGATGATTTAGATTAAAAAAAGAATACTTAACATGAATAAAATGATGTACCAAATTTTGTAATTCAAAACCTCACTGAGTCACTGTCAATGGAGACTATGATGGAAAATCCTTTTACCAGAAGTAAATTTAAACCCAAGACACTGAAAAACTAAAATATTCTTGGGAAACTGAAATCCTCCTCTCACTCTTATAGAGACCTAGGAAAAGGGTAGAAATTGGTACCACAAGGTATATGAAAGTCACCTCCCTCACTCGTAACAGCTCATCCATCGTATTCACTATCCTTTTTAGGGACTTGCAACATACCGGTCTTATTAACGTGTGTTTACGTAAGTCCTTAGGATACCTTTTATATCACGACAATTGACCGTACCAATGTCGTGTTAAATCGTTCATACAATCTTGTTTAATGGGGGGCATTGGCATTCGGTAAGACAAAGTGCGAAAAATTACTTCCGGACATGGTGTGTGATCTTAGGAAGAGTGGAGTAATGATGAGTATTTTTCGTTACTAGGCAAGTTTCCGAGGAGTAGAGAGGGTATACTCGCCATTTCTCGGAGCGGAGAGGAAGACCGTGTCTTCTGTCCTTTCGAAGAAGGGGCCGACGGAAACTTCAGGCAGTAATCGTACAAACGATCTATTTTCTCTTCGTTTAAATAGACACGTTAGAGTGACAACAGTGCACACAATTACAAAGTAGGACGGACATCTGTGTTTCGTTTGTTTTGTTTTATTTTAGGCTTCTGTAGAGACAGGAACAAATCTCTTATGTCTAAACGTCCTGACAATCACGTTAACGAGGACGGGACAAGTGCTCCATAAAAGTTTCTTTGAGCTTTTGTACCCTTCTTAAATTCCCCGGTGACTTACATTCCATACCTCAGTTACTTTTCCGTCCGTCTCTTCAATCTACTAACCAGGTGCGTCTTCTTTGTCAAGTTAACACTTAATTTTATGAAAAAGAGAGAGGGGTCTAATATGATAAAAGTAAAATCAATGACTACTTGTCTAAATCGTCTCTGACCGTATGAATGGAAAGAGAGATGTTAAAGTCTCTGTTATATATTATAACTTCTATGTGACTCATGTAAGTCATTTTCAACTCCACTTACTTACATACGAGAAGTTTTTCTCCACCACTATATGTGTGTGTGTGTGTGTGTATACGTATATATATTTTAACCCCTCCTCTATAATGTTTAGAGTAAGTCGTTGTTTTAAAACATATAAAAAATTCAAGATGCATCATCCTTACTTTTTCGAAGATGTTCTCTTTCTTGTATAAGTTTTTATAACAAATGTGTGGTATTGACACAAACTCGGGCGTCCTTCTTATCAACAAGTAGAGATAATGTACTCCTAAAGGTCGAGTCCGGTAAGACAACTTCTCACACGTTGTCTTATTATTGCAAACGTAAAGTTCGTTCTCAGGTATGGGCCATGAGTTTATTAAACTTTCGCCTCTGGCCCGTAGATTTAAGACATTACATTGTTTTGGGACCTTCGACCGTGTACAATATTTAAATTTACTACCAATTTTAGTTAAGGCAACGTCCTTTTTACGTAAATTGTATTTGAAAACCCACTGCAAAGATCGAAAAAGACATCATCGAGACTTTTATATGACCTAGTGGACTACGTTACGACAGTTTGGGATCGTTTGTGAATTCGCCCCGTCAAAGATTTACTTTAACCATAAGAGGTCCGCGACAGGGCTTTGCGTTCGGGACCCGCCGAGTGTGAGAGTTCGATGTCCTCTCTTTACGACCATGACATGAAATTATCCCAGCCCCTTCGTGTACGAACGTCTCTGACTCGCTGGGACGTTATTATTGTCGTGTCGAAACAAAGTAAACTTTTGTATTTAGACATGTGTGTATGAATCACTCTGTATATAGGTACATATATCTTTTTTCAAGTCGATTATTATTTCCTTTCCTACTTGTAACCGTGCCCTCTACAACTGTCGTAATACGTTTGAAAAGTTATAAAGGAACGCACGAGCTGAAATTGAAAACAAATATTTCAGGTGAATCTGTATTAAATGTTGAAGACAATCGAATTCGACCCAAGACATTTTAGACAGATTTTTTTAGTTGGGTCTCACGAAACTCTACAATGTTCATATAGATCTATAGTTTGTGACTCGGGACGTTTAATATAGGTAAAACCTTTGAGACCCAACCATAAGTACATGTGTTACATAAAATCAAGACTACAAAATTGTACAACTTCGTTCAGAACGAAAAGAAAAGAAAAAAAGGAACGGAAAAGGTTGAGAACGAGATCATAGACACTTTCTCTGAATCTTCGGGTTCGTTTTATTTTACTCTTTAAGACTTCCAATAATACCAAATTGTCTAAAAACTTTAAGTCTGAAACAGTCCAACCGCTCCTTTTTTATGGGTCCAGTCCGTTTTGAACGGTTAAGGGACTTCAGACGGTAGAGATGATATTAAAACCTGAAGTTCTGAATTTTTACAATACATTGAATATAAATAAAGTCGGTCCATGTCGACAACACTTCGAAGGGACCACCGAGTCACCATTTCTTAGACGGAGTCACGTCCTCTGTACCCAAACTAGGGAACCAACCCTGCTAGGGGACCTCTTCCTTTACTGTTGGGTGAGACCATAGCGGACCTCTTAAGGTACCTGACTCCTCTGACCTGTCGAAGTCGGGCACCCCAGTGTTTTCTCGCCTTGTGTTGAATCCCCGATTTGTTGTTGTCGACAACGTCTGTAAACTATAGAAGAAGAAAGACTCATCAATCTTGACACTCAGTCAGTTCTAATTCTCTTTTCCTATTTTGGGTAGAGAAATAACTGAGAACGTTACATATAACGAAACCCTAATTTCTGTCTGACTTCAAGCAGAATCACAGGTGAAGATTTTATCGTCTTGTCGTTTTGCGTGTCGAAGTAAAAACGAGAGTTACCTTCTTGTCGGATATGAAAAAGGAGGGATCACCAACACTTCTCACCCCACGGTAACCACCACGGGGAAATTACTGTACCGATGTTTCTCATACGAAGTATCCGTCAGGTTAAATGAGATTCGAAACCGGTTTCACTTTATAAAGGTTGTCCTACCCTTGACTTTCCTACTTTACTTTCCGTTTTATTACCTCTTATTTTATTGAACTATTATATAATCACTTAATCATTAAAAACTGAATACTGTTATACCTACATTTAGTTCATAATTATATTGTCCCCTGGTCAAGGTATAGTTTTGTGTCGACCCACGGGGGTACCTCTGTCAGAATACGCCTGACAGTCTAAGCACGAAGTGAAAAAGGTCATCCTCCACGACCCCTCTCAACCTCTTCTCTCTTTTCCGGACTAGGACAACCAAGAAGTAATACATGGCTATCAAGAAGTAAGGAGGTGAAGTAAGGACGTCACGTAAGTTCGGAGGTCGTAAAAGGGTGTAGGTCAGAGGAACACAGGGCAGTCTACACTCATCCTAGTTGACAGGTCTCGGGGAAGTTGACTCAGATCTAAGGTCGAGATCCTATCCCCCAAGGACGAAGAAAGTCAATCATTGAGAACAAAGGGTTACAAACCTTCGTTAAGGTTGAAGAGAAACAATCTTATTGGTCGTACCTAAGACAAAAGAAGACCTGGGACCGACTATGTCAGAGACGAAGTCTAAAGAAAAAAAGTTTTGTTTGTCGAAAAATTAGTTTCAAATCACTTAAGTGTTACAACACAGAAACTTCTACGATTAGTCTAAAAAGTAAAAAGATCACGGATATTATTACGTAATTTACATATACAACAAAGCAACGACTCAGCGTAGGGTGGGAAACTCTAGAGTTCTTGACATCGGACGGTCGGAGGCAGGTATTTTAAGAGGACCGTTCTCTTAGAAGGACTGGGTCCTTAACTTCGGTACCGACAAATTCGGAGAACGTCTAAGAAATTGTGACTTGGTGAATATGAGGTTATTTTTAATTAAAATTTTTTAACGTCCCCTGAACGTCATGAAGACTTCTCGAACATGAACTACCTAGTTTACATCGACGTCTCAGAGTCTAAATTGAACGTAAAGAATTGGGTTTCCTCTTCAGGTTACTACCACCTACAAAAACAAAGACAAAAATCCACAAACTCCGGACTCCATAAGAGACCTCAACCACGATTAGAGACGAATTAAACGAAACTTAATTTGGTCGGTCCTTTTTTAGAACTCACTTATACTTATAAATAAGAGATTATTCAAGGATGGAATCAGAGGTGTTTAGACTCATCCGTCTTCTCTTATGTAAAAGTATTATGTTAATGACTAGACGATGGAATAAGGTCCATTACATGTCTATGATTTTAACAGTGAATCAATTCACTGAACTGACCTTAAATCTAGAATCGGGAGAAACTGATGTTAGGAGCTACGAGAACGAGAAAGGTATTATGTAGACCAAAAAAAAAGTCCACATTTAAAATTAAGTATTGATTTGTATACAGAATAAACATCCATAGAAAATTGAGTCGAAAGACTACCCTAAGTTCTTGTGTACTACCTTAAAACCGGTTTGAGACTAGATGTTTAGGTTCATAGAACGAATGTAAGAACTTCTACCCCGAAATCATTAAAATACCCGAGACCACAAAATATGATATTTATTTAAAACAAGATTTACCAAAGTCACTCTGATTCGTCTGATAAACGAACGATGAAAATAAGACTAGTGACATTAGACAATGTCTTTGTTTCTTTGTCTTTTAGAATTTGGATAACTTTTACATTTGGGTACATTTAGGAGATAACAAGAAGACACCACACATTTATGTGTAACCAGATTCTACAAAGATAGACAATTGTTTAACTGAAAGTCTTCACAAACGGTTTAAACTTGAATAAATGCTTCACCCCATAAGAATCCAGCGAAGTCAGTACAGGCTGAGACACGCTGAAGTAACTGCCGTCGGGTGGTCCGAGGGGGAAGGGACCCTAAGAGGTCCGTTCTTGTGACCTCACCCAACGGTAAAGGAAGAGGTTACGTACTTTCACTTTTCACTTTCACTTCAGTGAGTCAGACTTCAACCTTAAACTCCGTACCCACACGACCTCGACCAGGTGTGACCGAGGATTCTCGTCTGACAATTTATAATCACTTAAAACACTCGACCAACACTTTGTGTCGGTGATAATTTTTAACCTAATGTATTTGAATTTTAATTTATTTAACGTAATTTTGTTTCCATTATGTATGAGTTTTAAATAATGAAGGATGAATTGAAAAAATTAAATTTTTAAAAATAATTTCATATCAACTAAATGTTACAACCCAAATTAAAGACGACATGTCGTTTCACTGACTTAATATATATATATATGTATATATATATATATTCGAATTTAAAAGATAATACCAAATAGTGTCCTATGACTTATATCAAGGGACACGATATGTCATCCTGGAACAAAAAATAGATAGGAGATATATTATCAAACGTAGACGATTAGAGTTTGAGGGTCAGGAAGGATGAATTAAATGACGTAACATCATAGTGGGTGCAGATACCCCAGTGTGTCCCAGCCTGTGCTGACTTCACTGAATCGTCGTCGTCGTCGTCATAGTAGGTACGAGAATTCTATTAAGTACAGGTAACTAAGACAATGTACCCTAACCTTTATGGTGTATTGTCACACGACAACTTATAAAGAAGGGTTGAAACCCTTGTATAGGACCATCGTACTAAAGATAGTATCTTTTTACAAATTTGGTGTCTTTAACCGTTTTCGATTCTTAATCCCGAAATGAATAACGAAAAAAAACCAGATCTGAATTTTATTATTCCTTTATAATTATTACGTCTAGTTGAAATTTTCACGTAATATACCCTACCCTCCACCCTCCACCTAAGTCCTAACCCTCGAACATATGTGGGCACCACCTAAGTACAGTTACTTAACATAACAACTTACATAACCGATTTGGTTATGTCGTAACATTTCAATTTATTTCATTTTTATTCATTTAAATTTTTAAATTTTTTTCTTATAATTTTTTTTATTTTCACGTAATATAGATGTCGACAATGTATTACTTATCGCGTTTTAAATTACTGTATAGAAGAGTCATAAACGTTTGATAATACTCTAAGTCGTTTCCATTACGAGTACAGTAACTCTTACTCACCAAAGTTTAATAAAGAAACTACAAAAATGAAAGTAGAACAAACACTTCAATTTACTCTTATAATTGAATACAAGTACAATCTTAATATCAGTAGTTGACATTGGTCTCTAGTTAATAATTAAATTCTCAAACCGTTTTTCGTTCGTTTCGGAGACACTCTTATTTAATTAAGACACTTAAGGACCCCACCCCCCCCTCTCCAAAATGTATAAAATAATGACAAACATTAAACACACGATATATAAGAAATATAGTCATTTTCCATATTATTTCTTATTTGCATCTGCGTGTGTAAAAAGAAGAAGACCTCTCGGAGAACGATTTGTGCCTCGTAGTGTGGAGAGTATCCACACGTTCGGAACTCTAAGGTCAAATAAGAGACACTTAACATATCTATGACAGACGACAATATCTCGACTCCTGCCAAGGATGTTGTCGGTTAATCAAATAATCATGTCAATCAACTTTTTTTTTCATTAACGGCGTTTCCGATGACGATCTTAGATAGTACCGTATAAAATTTCAGAAGATTTACAGTTACTTACTACACAGGTCTCTGTTTTTGGATTAGGACGTTTAAAGACTGCTTGAAGGAAGGAGGACTTTGTGTGTATTCCACACCCCACAGACACTGTAGGTCCTCTTGAAAGTTTAAGGACAACTTAAAACAAAGGGAAACCCCTATTAATCTCTTAATCTCTCACACACTTTTAAAAGTTTTATGAATAGGTTCGGAATCTTCGACAACAGGGGTATCAGTTACAGTTTTTAGACTTCCAGATCTTCCCTACGAAGTAGTAATATAATTTTTACAATTTAAGGAAGGAAAGAAGAAACAAAGTAAAGAAGGAAGAAGAGGACATCGAAGAGAGAAAAAACATAATTTTAAAAAAGTAATTAACTACTTAAATTAACCCTTGTCTCCATAATTACTGAGTCTCTATGGATTCTTAAGTACTCTTCAATGTTTTTTTGTCTCTCTTTCGTTTCTTATTAAAATTTTTAATAAGAAAATCTATAAATTTTCCACCCCCTAACATTTTACTGTAGACTCAGTAACAAAAACTTCATAAAGTATCGTCGAAACAACGAAATTTGTGACATCCATAAAGTACTCTTTCATCCTCAACAAGGATTGCCTTCCTACTACTTACCTAATTTCCTGAGCAGAACAAGTTTTAAAGTCGATACTATGAAACAGGTTCTCAATTGTCTTACATAAAAGACGTCTTTACTAATCTGGTACCAAAAGGAGTAAACATTCTGTCAGGTAAGACTTCCTCTAGTCGGGACCCTAAAGAAACCTTCTCTACTACGATTTCGACTTTGAGGTCATGAAACCGGTGGAGTACGCTTCTCAACTGAGTAACCTTTTCTGAGATTACGACCCTCCCTAACCCCCGTCCTCCTCTTCCCCTGCTGTCTCCTACTCTACCGACCTACCGTAGTGACTGAGCTATTGCAATCAGACTCACTTGAGGCCCTCAACAACTACCTGTCCCTCCGGACCGCACGACGCTAAGTACCCCAGTGTTTCTCAGTCTGTACTGACTCGCTGACTTGACTTGACTTCTTTCCGACCCACACACATACACACACCCCGACTCTCTCTCTCTCTCTTGCACATATGTATTCGTGGGTGTTATTGATAGGACTCTTAGGATTGGTCTCAGACTACAGACTAAGTAAAATACCGATAAACACTTTACGAAACAATGTAGTAAACAAATTTCGGTCTCTGCGAAGTATGAGTAGTACACCAGTCCTTACGTTTTAGACGTAATAAACAAGAGTACTTAGATTTAAGAATACTAGTAGGATTGTGGACGACTCAATTTGTCGTCAAAAACAAAGGGATTGTCACATTGACAAGAAAGTTCCTATTTTTATATTCAATAGATGTCCAGAAGAAAAAATTAGACTGTCAAGATTTGTCTATTAGATTCATTATTGGTTTTCTTGTTTTTATGGTATCAAGATGTTAACGTGGTGGAGATGGGCGTTCTACAAGCTGCACACTGTTCGTCGTCGTCTTATTAAATTCCTGTTTAATTCAACGAGTAATGTTAGGATAACTTCTCTGTAAGATTGTACCAAAATCCTTTTACAGGACGATACTTATAAACACTCTTACATTAGAAAGGAAAAATTTTTCGACAGAACGTAGAATTCAAGATTCTCGTCGTAATTAAAAACGACAACAACAACAAGTCAGCGATACAGTACAGACTGAGAAAACTTTGGGGTACCTGATATCCGGTGGTCCAAGGAGACAGGTATCTTAAGAGGTCCGTTCTTATGACCTCACCCAACGGCAAAGGAGGATGTCCCCTAGAAGGGTTGGGTTCCTGACTTCAACGTGAAGGATGTAACCGTCCACCTAAGAAATGGTGACTCGGAGAGAGATCCCTTCGAGTTTTTATGTAAAGTAAAATAAAACTTAGTAAAAAGGGACTATCTAGTCAACCATTTCTTAGGAGGACGTTACGTCCTCTGGGGTCAAGCTAAGGACCCAGCCCTTCTAAGGGACCTCTTCCCTATCCGATGGACGAGGTCATAAAAACACGAGTCGACCATTTCTTAGACGGATGTTATACCCTCTGGACCCAAACTAGGGACCAAATCCTTCTAGGGGACCTCTTCCCTTTCCGATGGGAGAAGTCGCAAGACCGGATCTCTTAAGGTTCCTGACATCTTAGGTACCCCAGTGTTTCTCAGCCTGTATTCACTCGTTAAAAGTCATATATAAGAGAGGAACGAAAGAGACCTTATTGAGAAAGAAAGAAAAAAAAAAAAAAAAGATAAACTTCGAATGATCTAAATGTTATAACACAATCAAAGTCCACATGTCGTACCCGTGTGAAAAATTGGACTTCGAACCACACAAAATTCCGAGCTTTGACTTTAAATAAAGAGGGTTCCTTACGGATGTAGAGAGTAAATTAAAAAGATCACTATCCGTTCATACTGTTTAAAAAGTGGAAAAATAACTAACTTCAATATATAAATGAAAAAAGAAGCTAATAAGATGGAGATTTAAAACAATCAAAACTCTAAACACTGTATACTTATTTTGGATGGAAAAATAGAAGATTTGACTTATGTTTTAAACGGGGAAACAAAGGAGAATATTGTTTCCACTAATCCAGGTTCTATTGGGTCTTATGGTCAAGCACTCCCTTTACAACGAATATTCAGAGACACGATCTAAATAGACCCTATCCGAAAGTCATAATAGACTCACAGACATAAGGAGTTAAACGTATGGTAAAACGTATCTAAGTTTCTTAAGATACTAACAGTCCGTAGGATTTCTGGTTGTTTGGGTTTGTGAAGTAGAAATTATTTCCTTGACTGTAGATTTCTAGAATTCACTGAACGGTTGTAGTTTGTTATTAAACCCCGTCTCGTGTCTTATCTCGTCTAAAATATAGATACGATAAAAAAGGATGAAGTACACCGACGAAGACTCCGGAGTTATTAGGATAAACACCAATGAGAAATCTTTGACTAATTTACGTTTAGCTCTTTAAAGTCATAAAAATTATAATTAAACGAACAGAATCGAGTATCTACCAATCTTGAACAAGTGTTGGTTTTTCGTGTCCCACCGAATTCAATGTTAGCCACCGTTACTGTCAACTCAAGACTAGGTTCTTATTGAAGGACACCCTTCTTATCTTTATTAATATTAAAGGGGACCCATCTTAGTTAACATGTACTGTTTAAGGGTTTTATTTCTCCATAAAACCAAGTTAAACCAAATAGAGGCAGAGGGAAAGAGGGGGAGAAAAGTAAGATCAATTCCAAGACGGTGGTTTTGTAAGTCAGGAACTTCCTATTCGAGTCCAGACTGCCGGAGGATTCCTGATAGTCTTGTAATCTTTACCTTTCATGACGACGTTCCGAAAGTGAAATGATTTTTCTAGGTCCCTCTACTTGACTGACCGGTTTTAGTGTCTATGACCACCTCGGTCACGGCTTCTCAGGAGGACCCTAAGGATGAAATAATGGGTGAAGAAAAAGGTAGGAAGGTACTATATTACTCCATCAGGTATATAAGAAGGAAACAGAAGGGTCCATCGAGTCACTATTTCTTAGACGGACAGTTACGTTCTCTGTGTTCTTTACACCCAAACTAGGGACCCAGTCCTTCTAGGGGACTTTATCCTTTACCGTTGGGTGAGCTCATAGAACGGACCTTTTAAGGTACCTGTCTCCTGGGACCACCCGATGTCAGGGTACCCCAGTGTTTCTTAACCTGTACTGATTCACTGACTAGTCCTTCGTTGTCAATCTTGACCTGTACCTTGTTGTCTGACCAAGGTTTATCCTTTTCCTCATGCAGTTCCGACGTATAACAGTGGGACGAATAAATTGAAGATACGTCTCATGTAGTACTCTTTTTGACCCGACATTCTTCGTGTTCGACCTTAGTTCTAACGACCCTCTTTATAGTTATTGGAGTCTATACGTCTACTGTGGTGGGGATACCGTCTTTCACTTCTTGATTTTTCGTAGAACTANAGGATGAAATAATGGGTGAAGAAAAAGGTAGGAAGGTACTATATTACTCCATCAGGTATATAAGAAGGAAACAGAAGGGTCCATCGAGTCACTATTTCTTAGACGGAC
>SJYO01017055.1:1403-20000 GCA_006410555.1 Capra ibex
ACACTGTTTCCACTGTTTCCCCATCTATTTCCCATGAATTGATGGGACCGGATGCCATGATCTTCATTTTCTGAATATTGAGCTTTAAGCCAACATTTTCACTCTCCTCTTTCACTTTCATCAGGAGGCTTTTTAGCTCCTCTTCACTTTCTGCCATAAGGGTGGTATCATCTGCATATCTGAGGTTATTGATATTTCTCCCGGCAATCTTGATTCCAGCTTGTGTTTCTTCCAGTCCAGCGTTTCTCATGATGTACTCTGCATATAAGTTAAATAAGCAGGGTGACAATATACAGCCTTGACGTACTCCTTTTCCCATTTGGAACCAGTCTGTTGTTCCATGTCCAGTTCTAACTGTTGCTTCCTGACCCGCATACAGATTTCTCAAGCAATATACATAGAATTAGATAGCATGGCTTCTGCAAAAGAGCCAAAATGGTACTCAAAGGGAAATATATATCCTGAAATAGATGTGTTAGAAAACAAGAGCTATCTAAATCCCCCAAGAAATTCAAGAAGCTAGGTAATGAACATCATAGGAAACCTTAGGTAATAGAAGGTAGGAAATAATGAAGATAAGTGTAGAAATAATGAGTTGGAAAGCAGTAAGGCCAAAAAACAAATGCCAGTTACTTGAAAATATTTATGAAAGAGGCTTTTTTTGAAAATATGACCAGATACTAAAGAAAAAAAAATAACACATAAACAATATAAATTAAAACTGTATAAACTATAGATGCCAAACCTACTTAAATGACGTAAAGACACAGCAAATATGTTATATGATTCCCTCAAGATAAGCAAATGGTGGACAAGGAAACGTTTCTCTATATGAATGTACTTTAGGTAATAAACTAAAGCGGAATGAGAGAATTTGAAAATTACCCCGCTGCAACCCTCAATGGGTAAATGAAGGTGAGGATCATCAATGACTGCCAACTCAGCACAAAGGGAAAGAAAACATTATGTTCTTAATGGAAGTACATGGCGTCACCTAGGTAGCAGTCCTGTAGATAAACAAGTTAATCAAGCTTCTACCTGTAACTAGCAATTTAAAGAACTGTTGAAGGGCCAGTCGTGTTAAATGACATCAAACTGTTTCATTCAACATAATCTATATTATGGAAAACTTGAAAAATACAAAACTTGCTTTTTCTTTTCACAACAAACACTTTTTTTTTTCAAAACAAAGAAAAAAAGATGATGCAGGGGAAACCTATTGATTAAAAAGACTTAAGGAACATAAGAAAAATCACAATATATAGACCATATTTCTATCCAAACAAACTAAGAAAAATTACTGTATAAGGTAAATGTGAAAAATTACTAAATATTTGCTCTTGTTGAAACATTTAAATTTTTAGGAATGATCATTGTTTTGGGTTTATGTTTTACACAATATCCCTTGTCTTTTAGAAATGCTTACTGACATACTTAGAGATGAAACATCCTGATGTCTTGGACTACCTTCACATTAGTCCACTGGCAGAGATGTGGGGAAGGTTAGGGGACATTGGAACCAGACCGGCCATGTGCTGCAGATGATTGATGCTGGCTGCCAAGCATATTGGGTCCCTTATACCATTCTCTACTGCTATATGTGTTTTACAGCATCTGTTATAATAATAAAGTTTTATTAAAAATATCATGCAATAAACTTGAAATTCTGGGTGAAAGGGACTATTGCTTTTTTAAAAAAAGACCAAATCAGTCCATAAAGTGATAGAAAACTTTAAACAATACAAACTTTAACTGTAGTCAACACCCAAGCTACCTTCAAATGTTCCAAAACAGGGATTTTCGGTGGTCATTTCTACCAATGGTCAGGGAGAACTAATCTCCATCTTATGTAAACGTTTCTAAAGCACACACACACAAAACGGGGAAATTATTTAACTTATTTTCCGACTAGCTCTCCTTGACTATAAAACCAGATGAGTACCCCCACTCCCACCATGAAAAGAACACTTGAGCAAAGTTTAGCCACACAGTAGCAAATATGCTAAGCAAACTAATAGCATATTCAATATAGCAGTGAATTACATGAACAGACAGGTTATGGCTAAAGAATGAAAATATGATTCAAACTAGAAAATAGCTCAATTATAATTATCCACAGTAACAAATTAGGGAAAATCATTGGAGCATGTCAATGGATGTGGAAAAAGCCTCTGAAACCAATTCAACATGAATATGACTTTTAACAAATTGAGATTAGAAAGGATCTTCCATCTCCTAATACCTACAGCAAACATACTTCAATGTGAAATGTTCGATGCATTCCCCCATTAAAGACAGGAACGTGTCAAAGATGCATGCTCTCCCTTATACGATGCAAAAATTCACTGGAACACAGAGTTAGAACTGTGCATATCAAAGGAACTAAGTATGACTATTGAAAAAGATAATATTTTGTGACATTATGGTCATCTACATAGGGAATTCAAAGAAATCAATACATGGAATACTCAAATTAATAAGAGACCAAAAAAAACTTTGCATGGAAGATTACTACAGCAAAACCAAGAGCCTTCCCACACACACAAAGCACTATTTAGAAGATGTAATTTAAAAATGCCCCATTCACAACACAACCCCCAAAATTACCTAAGAAGCCTAATGAAATATGTAAAATCTTAATAGAGGCTACAACACAAATTTGTAGATAGATATGGGTAAAAAAAAAAATCTCAAACAGTCTCAAACAAAAAGTCTCTAGCAGTATACCATATTCATTTATGGGGGAAAACTGTTATAAAGATGTCAAGTCTGCTTAAATTATTTATAGATTTAGTGCTTTACCTGTAGTTCTCAAGATGGTGGTGAAGTGTAGGCTGCTGTCTTCTGTTCCCAAAATCTACCCTGACAAACTCAAGAAGAGAAAATGAAGCAAATGAAAAGAGCAATATCGACCACAAAAGCTAAACAACAGAACATGAGATGCCTCTGTAAGAGAACAGGGCTGGGAGACATATCAGTATGAAAGAAAGATGCTTTTAGCATTTCCACAATGGTTTCCAACAATTTAAAATTCTGAGAGACCACATCAAAATCTGGATTTACAGCTCAATTTAAAAAAGAGGGAAAGCACTGACAACACTTGGCCCCTGTGCCAGGCTGGTGTTTTTCCTGCAGCTGGGCAGCTTCATTCATTTATATCAGCCACCGAGCCCCCACCAGAATCTGCATTTGCGTGTTCCTTTTGTCTTGCCCTGCACCACAACCTTCTGTTCTGGCCACAGAATGACCCTATTGGGACTTCTCACATAGGACTGCACTTCACACTTCTGGGTTAGCGGTACACGCAGTGACCTTCCCCTCTCTCTTCTATTGTTAGCTCTTCCACAAAGCCTCCTCCCATTCTGCCATTCATATCTGACCTCACTCTTCAGTCTCTCTTCTGAACATTGCTCAGGTCTGAGTAGGCAAACCCCACACCTGCCTCTGCCCTAGGTATTTGCATGCTGTTCTAGGGCCTCCACTAGACTCTCATCCTGGTTTCTGTCTTACTGATTGCCAGCTTGACTGCTGCACCCTCTATATACCCTGTACACCGTAGGTGCCTAATATTTTACAGATTGGGTGGTCCTGCTGGCCTGGCCTGATGCTGAGGAAGTAAAGTTGCTATCACCATAGGAAAAGATTCAGCACAGAAAATCATGGTACACTAACTCAGAGCAGTGACAAGTGAGGGAATTTAGCAGCAAAGACCACGGGGAAACACTCCTTGCTTGAACTGAGCTAAGCCTGTTCAGAGATATTTCACAATGTGGCTCAGCGGAAAAGAATCTGCCTGCAATACAGGAGATGAAGGTTTGATCCCTAGGTTGGGAAGAGCCTCTGCAGGAGGAAATGACAAGCCGCTCTAGTATTCCTGCATGGGAAATCCCATGGACAGAAGAGCCTGGTGTGCTGCAGTCCATGGGTTCGCAGTCAGTCACAACGGAGTGACTGAACATGAAGGATCTCACTCAAACTGCAAGTGGCCTCATTGCTTCCAACAGCAATGCTCTCCTGATGGTGGCTGGTAAATGGCATGTTGGCAGCTGAGGCAGTGAAAGGTGATCTGGCCTGTGCAGCCAGTGCTTGCAAATCTGACAGTCACATTTTCTGACAACCCCATCGGCAAAGTGCTACTTCTCCCTCCCACTAGAACAGGCTAGACTGCAGGGTTGACGGGCAGAGCACAGAAATCACTATTTATTGCCTGTCTCCACCCGAGAAACCACCTGGAGAGTAGGGGAAAGCCAAGAACAGAGGTTTGGAGGTGGGGTGGGGGCTGGGAAGAGAAGTCCTAACTTCTGTTTTCCTTTAAACCATTAAGATCAATTTTTTTCTCCGTGGTCCTTGCTCTTCAGAGAAGAAAAAATTTCTTCTCAAGGAAGAATAAAATCACGCTCCTAAGGAACTGAAAAGGACTCTTGCTAGGTGAGTAACTAACTGGAGTTTCTAGAAAGTCTCCACTGAAGAAATCAGGCTCGATTACTTCTGACTATGTGCGCATGCTAAGTCGTTCATGGACTGTAGCCCACTAGGCTCCTCTGTCCATGGAATCTCCCAAGCAGGACTGCTGGAGTGGGTTGCCATTTCCTCCCGCAAGGAATTTTCCCGACCCAGGGATCCAACCCACGTGTCTTGCAGCTCCTGCACTGTAGGCGAATTATTTACCACTAGGTGGCGGTAGTGGATAAAGAACCCGCTTGCCAACACAGGACACTACCGAAGCGACTCAGCCGGCAAGCAGGAGCCACTGGGGAAGCCATTCCTGACTATGGAAGACACAATGACCCTGCATTCACAGACTCTACAAGGCAGAGGACCACAGCACAAGGGACAGTGAACACGTGGTGACTTGCTCCATCCCCCTCCTGAAATTGAACGTGTCAGTCTCTCAGTCGTGTCTGACTCTGTGACCCCATGGAAGCCACCGGTCTCCGCTGTCCGTGAAATTCTAGGGTTGCCATTCCCGTCTCTAGGGGATCTTCCCGACTCAGGGATCTAACTTGGGTCTCTCCCATTGCAGGCAGATTTTTTTTACCATCTGAGCCACCAGGGAAGCCCCTCCCCCTTCTGGGGATCTGGTTAATATGGGGATCTCTGTATAGCTGGGTGGAGGCTGAGATCTCACCTCTCTTCTCTGCACTCAAGTGATGGGGTGCTGCTGGTCCAGAACCAGGGGCTGCAGAGGAGGGAAGGAGTTGGGGTGGGTGCGGGGAGGGTGGGCTGCAATGGAGACAAAGTAGCCAGAGTGGGCCTTGGCTCACCCCAGGCACAGGTGGATGCACCCTGGTGGTCCTTGAGAAGGCTTGGGATTTGTTCAAGCAGCTGTCGCCCCTCGTGGCTAGAGCCCCTTTTGGCTCCTCACTTCTTAGAGATTAGAGATTCACTGGTGTCTCAGGATCATGATAAAGCACCTGGCTGCAGTGCAGGAGACCCGGGTTTGATTCCTGGATCAGGAAAATCCCCTGGAGAAGGGAATGGCAACCCATTCCAGTAGTGCCTCAAGATTTCCATGGACAGAGGAGACTGGCAGAGAGTTGGACACAACTGAGCGACTTTCACTTTTCCTTAAAGATCCAGCAAAGGATGGTGACAGCGCTGGAACCAGTTACTGTGTGCAGGAAAACGTCAGTGTGTAATGTTGGGCATGGGCTGGGATGGGCTGGGACTAGCGTATGACCTCCCCAATCCGTCCTTTCCCCCAGTGCCAGAGAGATGAGTGGGATCGTCTTTTAGGGATGCACTGGGGAACATAGGGGAGACCTCCACACATGTCCCCAGTCTCTCTCCTCAAGGAGACCCCGGGTCCACTCTTGGAGGTGCCCTGCAGTGGCTGATAGTTCTCCCTCAGCCTTAAGCTTCTTTGACTCCCACCAGCCAAGGGCAGAGCCTCCCAGCTGCACCACACGGAAGGAGTCGTGGGCTGAGGTCCAGGGGACCCGGTGTCTCTGCCAGACTGGGCAAGCCCTTGGCCCCAGGCATGCAGTTGCCCCAGGGATGCTGGACTGCAGAAGTTTCTTCCCTGTCAGAGCATCTCTCTATGGGTGCAGGTGGCAGCCCGAGTTGCTCTCGTCACTGTCCCTCCTTCAGGACCCCGTGGCGCCTCCTCGGGGGGACCATGCAAGCTTGGTCTCCCCGGTGACCAAGGGCATCTTCATGGCTCTGTTCCTCTTCCCTATCCTGTTCATCTTCTATGTGATCCTGTGGTACATTTGCCAGGACCTGAACAATGACCCCTTCTGAAGCAGGTAAAGTGCTGCCTCAGCCCCATGACCCCAAGTTCATCCCCAGAATCCACTTCTCTTCCCAGGACCCTGCACTCTTCCTATGGATTCTGTGTTGCTCCCTGGGACCCCAAGCCCTCTCCCAGTCCTGCACCACTCCCTGTACTCTGGGTGCTCTCATTTCCAATCCCAGGCTTCTTCAGAGACCACCTACCCTTCCTTTGTTTCTGAATTCCTTACCTGGACCTGGCGCCCTTCCCCAGATTCCTTGCCTGCAACCCAATCCCAAGTCCCAACTCTTACCTCACATGCTCCTCCCCCAGACTCTGCGCCCCTTCCCAGGACCCTAGCACTCTCTCTTTAGCTCAGCATCCCTTCTCTGGACCCTGTTGACCTCCCTGGACCCCCGGAGTCCTCTTGGAAATCCCAGGACTCCGTGATCTTCCCAAGATCCTGTGGCTCCATCCTGATCCTCTGATCCTGAGCCCTCTCCCCGGACTCCCCTCTCTTCCTTGGAGCACTATCTCCTCCCCCAAGCCCCAAGGCCCTCTCCCCCATCTGTGAAATCTGCTTATTGCCCCTACTCCTCATCACAGCCCTGCATCCTCTTCCGACCCCACACTCTGCAGCTTTCTCCAGACACTGGAGAAACCCAGTGCTTTTCTTCAGAAACCCATAGCCCACTGGCCAGAACTCCTCGTCCCTCCCCAGGCCCAGAGCCCCCTCTCTCATGCCCTTCCCAGGAGGCCTGGGCCTTCTCCCAAGTTTGTGCCCTTCCCGGGGTCCTTCGCCCTTCTCCAGATTCTGCCCCCACCAACCCCTGTCCCCACCTCCAGTACCTGCTTTCCTTTCTAGCTCCTGGCAGGTGTGCAGGCTCACTTCACTGCCCCCTCCCAATCTGCTGTTGGGTTTTGTGTCTGAGCATCAGGTGACTAAAAGCCGGGGGAGGGACTTCTGGTGGCCAGGGGCCTCCTGTCCTCACCCCCCCCCCCCCCCCCCAACTCCATAGGCTTTCCACACTGCTCTTGCTTGTTCCTGGCATGGATGTGCTTTCCTCCTTCCACAAGTTGAACTCCGGAGTTGCTTGAGCCTGTACACCAGCAAGCAAATCATGATTGGACGTGTCACTCCTGTGTCCTGAGTTGCCTCGAATGAGGTTCATTCCCACAAAGAGGTTCCTGGCACTGGGGCTGAGCTTGACCCTGGAGATTAAAGGGTGCACCAGGGATGAATTCTTTGGTGGAAATGGAGTAATACAGGCTGGACCATGCTAGTCAGATCAACTGCTTCTAGTTTTGCTCTTCTGATGGAGTGGGTCCATCTGTGGGCAAATGGTTATTCAGAACTTGACCAGGTGGACACTGGGGCATCATCCACTGAGGCTGCTCTGGGAAAGGGAGTGTGAGCCTGATGCCTTTGGTGGCCTTGGCATCACTCAGACATGAAGGCGGACCCAAAAACATGGTTGAACGGAGACCTGAAGTGAGTTCAGCCCGGATTCTCCCTGGATAGGACAAGAGTATCCATCAGGAAGGAGTATGGCGTCTCCAAAGGACCCTCTGGACTGTTATGTGTAGAGCAATGCAGGTGTATGGTGTGAGAGCTGGATTCCCATTCTAGACCAGCTGCTTACCAGCTATGCCATTACACACATTACATCTCAGAGCATCTATTATTTCATCTGTAAATAAATTAATGGTGGTGTCAGGCTCGTTGAGGGGATTACATGAAATACTGTATTTAAGCTGATAAACAGTCTTACATGTAGAAAATCTGCAATTAGCCGGGGTAGTTACCTGTGGACTGCCAACCATCCTCTAACGATAACTTACTGTTTTACTTATTTAGGGGGGGCATAAGTTACATGGAGTAAAATTCACTATTTTCAGTGTACACTGCCAAGTTTTGACAAAAACATTAAGCTGTGTATCTACCACTACAAGCAAGATATGAATATCTTCTATTGATAACCTAATACTAAAAATATTTACCTGTTCATGTCTTTAAGTCCTAGAAAAACAGCATCTAAACCTTGTTTTGAAGAAGCAAGGGTAATATTCATGTATATTTATATTCAATATAAATGCTCATTACTTATTTAATATTTTAGTGGTTCAACATTTGCATGGTACTGGATCACTGCCCTACCAAAATGCTTCATTACCTTTTTCAGCAATATTCGTGAAACATTACAGATAGATTTTTTAATATATTTCCCCAGCAATAAATGTACTTTCTTCCAAAAAAAAAAAAGTCATACAGCCCAGAAGTGAAAGGAGCAATGATTCCACACAGCCCGCCCCCATCCTCCTCCCTAGAGGAGATAACACTGTTAACCATTCAGTCCTTCTGTTTCCTACCTTTCTTTGCTCCCCTCCTTCACTGTCTCATGCTCAAACACACAATGGTATTTGTTTATATTCTTCATACTGAATGGGATTCTACTTTAGATTTCAGAGGTCCAGGAAGGAATTCCCAAGCCAAAGAAAGTCTTCCAATGAAGTGCCAGGGCCCTGCCTCCCTGTCTTCTCCTCCTGTCCTCAAGACACTGCGAAAGAAGGGATGCCTGCGAACCAGGTCTGTGAGCGGATTGCTTTGAGCTTCTTTTGTGAAATTCTCTGATGACAGGTGCTACATGAAGTGCAAAGACTATTTTAAAGAGTGAGGCAGGAAGCACAGGGCATTTTCATAGAGGGCAGAGGAGGTGTAAGGTTCACATTTCTGGGTGGCCCACTTCGTGACTGCCCACTTCTGCCGGGAGTGGCAGCCAGCTCCATGCCTGTTGTTCTGCCCCTTAGGCTGTGCTGTGGATCCCTAGAGTCATTCTCCAAAGCTGCTGATGTGGGCTGCTTTTGAACTGGAGACTTTCTCCCCTTACCTACAGAAAGCCTGGAGCCTATCTCGGTGGTCCTGTCAGTGCTTCTAGATAGTTCCTCATTGGCAGTGTGGAGGACAGATTTGAGGTCCTGGGAGTAGAGAGCAGTTAGAAGACCAGAATGAATGAAGGCCTGAATTCAGACCATGGCCATGGGAGAAAGTGGGGTCGAGACATCTCTGGCTTAGAACCGGTGGACCTTGGTGGCTGGATGAGTGTGGAGGCTCAAGTACTGGTGTGGGTGGGAAAAGGAGAGGAGACACAAACCCGATCCAATTCTAGCTGGGTACATGTCATTAACCAGTGACATCATTAACATGTCAGAGGCTCTGGGAAATGGAGGTTCCCTAGGCCTCTGTACCTGGCTCCTGATAACATTGCTGCCTTGATTTTCCATCCTCTCATCCTACTGCCCAATGTGCCTAACCAAGGGCCTGGCTCAGAGGAAGAGCTCAGAGAACAGTAGCCTAGTTATACCTCTTGAGGCTTCACTTGTAGCTTTGGTTTCTGCAGAGGCCACTGGCTTTGTTATCTTAGTGAAGCGATTTGTGCCCATAGATGGGGTCTATGCAAAGTCCATGGCATATTGACCAGAATATGTGTGAAAGTCAGCTCGTACACAAAACAGGTCCCTGCCTGACTGTGCAAACAAGAGCTTCCTACACTCCTAACTCAGCTTAAAGAACAGCCTCCGAACCAATTACAACCACGTGTTCAAACCTTGGGGTTTGACATGGATTATGGCGTTTTCCTTTCTTCCAATTCCTCCTCGAGAATGAACTTGTGTCTTGCAGCACTGAACAGGGGGTTTGAATTCCTGAAGCAGGTCAGTGAGCTTAGAACTTCAACTACCCCCCGCCCCTGCCCGCCACCAGACCCCACACAGGTGTTATCATCCTAGAGTGTTGATCCAAGGCTGATATCCCCTACTGTCTGCTGGTGCTTGTTCAGGGAAGTGAACAAAATTGTTGGGTGCCAGAGACCCACACATTTGGGGTGTGGATGTTACACTTGGCACTGAAGCTGACAACCAGTCAGCAGATGGCTCGCATGGGTCTTGGAATACCTGCCCTTTTGCTATGTCCCTTCAGCCTGAACAGCAAGATTGCTGGGAATTCTGCTGCCCTGTCATGGATTGGAGGCTGTAGCTGAGTTGCAGCTATTATCAGAGACAAGCAAACAACTAAAGCAATTTGTTGCACTTTCTCCATATCCTTCCAAAAGTTGTCCTTTTAAAATGTTTTATCCCTCCTCTAGGTTATGTATCAGTAAGTTCAACCAGAGAGAACCTTTCACCTGTGTGTGAGTGTATATGAACATCTACTCCCAAGCCATACCCAACATCTGAATCCACGTCTAGAAAATCACTAGCTAGAAATTACCCATCACATTAATCTCTAGAAAGAAAGCCATTCTCTGGAACCTATCCCCATTCAAATAGTTAGTTTGGTTCAGGTTGGAACAAGTATCAGTACTTCCTTCTTTTTTCCCCTTAGGTTTTTAGTTCAGTCTTTTTCAATGTTTGAATAATATGTCATTGAGCAACTGAGCTATCAGGGAAGCCCTGCATAGATACATATATTATCTATTCATCAATTATTGTACATTTGGGTTTATATCAGTATAACTTGGTACACTGCTATATACCAATATATTGTTATACACTGGTACATTGGTATTGATATACATATATCAGGAGTGAGCAGAAGACTATCTGAAGTTTATATCAGAAATGTCATAGAGAGTCAATCATGGAGCACCAGAATAACCTAGCCTTTCCTGTCTGATACAACCACTCAGGGCCTCTTCAGGTTCAACATCACATACATCTAAAGGGAAAGGTGGCAGGGAAGATGGAAGAAGCAGTTTCCATTATGTTATATAAGTGAAAAAACATGTGTGGACAAACCCACTACCATGCCCTTGATTCCTTCAGCTCCTCCACCAGCCTGACATTTCGCAGGAAATTGGGTCACAGTTGATTGGCTACCTCCAACGTGCCTGGAAGTGTAGCAGCTCTTGACATGATTCAGGAATTAAGTCCCAAGGTGAGGCCTACAAAGTTTCTTGAGGTGCTAGGCAATTTTAAGTAATGGTAGTTTTAATGTATTCACAATTAATTATAAAGCAACTTGTTTGGGGTCCCTATAACAGAAGCGGCCCCTACAATGGCTGTCTTCCTGAGAGCATCGCAGGAAGCTGCCTGTCTGGCTCTTCTTGCTGGCACTCCTTCCCTATAGGGAACTGTCTTTGCAGGCACTGGGTTATTTTGTCTACCTTGGGCTACTGACCACCAGTGCTGGAAAGCAACATGCATCTTCAAGTACCAGGGAAGCAGACATATTGGAAAACCCAGAGCTGGGCTCCGAAGAGCACATAAATGATGGAATTAATTAGAAGTTATTGCAAATAATGAGTATTCCTCTTGATGGGAATTTTCCACTTGGGCCAAGGCTCCCAGTTACCTCTGTTATAGCAGCAGGATGTGTTTGATGGTCACCAAAAGCACATGCCCATGAGAGGGTGGTGGAAAAGGCATAAATGAGTGTTTGGGGATGAGCAGCGCATGTCCAGATGTTGATCTAGTCATACTTCTTTATCTAAATGAAAAGAGGATAAGGAGTATCAGTCATCTGGTTTCAAATCATTACTGTGACCTCTGTGATTTGAAATGGCAGCAGAGGTGACTGGGAGAGTGAAATGCAAGTTATACCCTGAAGTTTAGTTATTGGAGGCTTACGACATGGGAAGGGAGGGCATCCATGTTTTCTGTCAGAAGCTCCAGGAATAGAGCTCCCAAAGTATTTATTTGGCTCAGGCTCAATTAAAAGCCAGAAACTCAAGCCTATTGTGCCCTGTTGCTTGTTTTAGCAAATGAGATCATCTCTGTGATCTACTGTATAACTTGCAGTATACTGGTAAGCAGTTACCATTGTTATTATGGTGTATTTATGCATCCCACAGTAAGCTGGTATAGTCATGGACTACATTCAGGAAGTTAAGGGACTTCACCAGAATTGACCACTGGGTGGTTGCAGAAACAGTAAGAACAGTCGAGAGGTGCAATAGCACACTCTGGAGCATGGGAGAGGCCTCCTTCAGGGATAAGGATAACCATACAGTATGCTTTGCAGGGGGCTAAGTGTTTCAAGTTCACCACAGCTCAGTGGAGCACAAGTTTTAGCCCTGTCTTACAGACTCTCCAAGTTCTGTTTATCAAGCTGAATGACAGAATCCTGAGGCTACACAGCAGTGTCTGGTGAGGCCAGATTCTGCTGATTTAATAAACATTAACTTGACATTTACTATGTGCCAGGTGCAGTTGAATGTGCTTTACAGATACTACCTGGTTTTGTTCTCATAACTGCCCCATGAGTTAGGTTCTATTGCTATCCATGGATTACAGATAAGGAACCTGAGGCACAGAGAGGTTGAAAGCGTACACAAAATCACACAGCCAGCAAGTGGCAGAGTCAGGATTGAAATCCAGGCTGGCTGGATTCAGAGCCCCTGTTCATATCCATGCCCTTTGCCATCTCCTTTAAACCTGAGTCTGACTAAATATTCTCACTCAAAAACAAACATATTTGTAATTATCCATTTTTGTTGTCTATATGCCTTGGCACTTCTAGAGCATAAAGGAGGAACTTTGTTATGTGGCCATTTATTGTTACTCAGTTGCTAAGTTGTGTCCAACTCTTTGCAACCCCATGGATTGCAGCACGCCAGGCTACTCTGTCCTACACTATCTCACAGAGTTTGGTCAAATTCATGCCCATTGGTTCAGTGATGCTATCTAACCATCTCATCCTCTGCAGCCTCCTTCTCCTTTTGTCTTCAACCTTTCCCAGCATCATGGTACACTTCGTGGAGGACAGCCTCGTCAAGGCAAAGAGGCTTGCATAACTCAATGAAGCTATGAGCCATGCCATGCAGTGCCACCCAGGATGGACGGGTCACAGTGAAGAGTTCTGACAAAAGGTGGTCCACTGAAGGAGGAAATGGCAATCCACACCAGTATTCTTGCCTCAAGAACCCCGTGAAGTGTATGTGACCAGACTGCCTATTAGATCATGAGTTGCTCAAGTCAGAGTTCACACATCATACTCTGTGGTCCTGGTGGCCACCATGGGCCATGGCACTCAGTTGAAGGTCAGAAAATGACTTATGGATCATATGATCTGGTTGGATCAACTTTAGTTGACCCCCAATACATGTCAACATGGTCATAAACACAAACAGGAGCAATGACACAAATATATTTCTGCAAACATCTGTAGAAGAGGTGCATGATACTTACACAGCCAACAAAAACACACCATTTTATCCCATGGGTAACTGTAAAAAGTCCCATTTTCCAGGAAAATCAGATCAATGCTGTGAACGATGGAGAAGGCAATGGCACCCCACTCCAGTACTCTTGCCTGGAAAGTCCCACGGACAGAGGAGCCTGGAAGGCTGCAGTCCATGGGGTCGCTAGGAGTCGGACACGACTGAGCGACCTCACTTTCACTTTTCACTTTCATGCATTGGAGAAGGAAATGGCAACCCACCCCACTGTTCTTGCCTGGAGAATCCCAGGGATCGGGGAGCCTGGTGGGCTGCTGTCTATGGGGTCGCACAGAGTCGGACACGACTGAAGTGACTTAGCAGCAGCAGCTGTGAAAGAACAAGATGGTGGCCAGAGAGAGCTCCTCATAGAATGACAAGCTTAGCCAGTGTCCCTCAAGTCCTGGAGGAACTGTGGTGGCATTTAAGAGAAAATGACTCATCAGACACAGTATGAAGGCAAGTTAAGGTTGGGGCTGGGAGTGGAGTGTGCTACAGAATGGTTAGAGAAGTATGAGATGGAGCCCTTCACTAAAACATTCCTCAACAAGCTCAAATTTTTGAGCATCTAATTACTTTAAATGTAGTCCAAATAAACTGATTTTCACCATTTAGAACCTGCTTTCTTGGCATACCCTGAAAAACTGTACCCCAAACCTGCTGGGCATAGATAACAGTAACTGGGCATAGATGAGATAACTTTAACCTGGAACCATAAGACTTCAAGCCACTACTGCCTTTTGGAGCTCTCTGACAAAGATTCCTCACTGTGCTAGAAGGTTACATCACTCTCCGATTCCCTTTCCTCTGGGACTTCCCTTGTGTCTTGTCCTTCTGGGTTTTGAGCTTTTCCCATCACCTCTGCAAGATCTCTTGCTGTGAGCGACTTCCTTTCACATGCCATCCTGGCAAAATATTGCCCATATGAAGCTTGTCACATGCCACTGCCATATAGTGGTCATAATCAGTCCCCACAACTCAGACTCACAAACAATTATGTGTGAGAGTCTAGAATCAGCTTTAAAATTACTTACACCAGACCGTTAGGCATGGTTATTTCTGAAGACGGGGCTGGATTTTGAAGAAACTTTGTAGAGGGGAAAAATATGATTTGTCTGAAGTTTTAAAAGTTTTTTCAAGAAGAGTGCATGCACTATTATCATTTCAATTACAATACATAACTAACTCTAACAACATATTCGTTGGTTAGTATTAAGCACTCAGTCATGTCCAGCTCCTTGAGACTCCATTAGGTGTAGCCCACCAGGCTCCTCTGTCCATGGGATTCTCTAAGCAAGAATACTGGAGTGGGTTGCCATGCTCTTCTCCAAGGGATATTTCTGACCCAGGGATTGAACCCGGGTCTCCTGCACTGCAGGTGGTTTCTTTACCAACTGAGCCATCAGGGAAGCCAAAATAGTAGCTGTATGTCAGCTAAAGTAACTGCCAGTTGACACAACAGGGAAAACCTGAAATTTGAATGGCTCAACTTGGGCTTCCCTGGTGGCTCAGATGGTAAAGAAACCGCCTGCAATGCAGGAGACAGGAGATGCAGGTTCTATCCCTAGTTCAGGAAGATCCCCTGGAGAAGAGAATGGCAACCCCCTCCAGTATTCTTGCCTGGAGAATCCCAGAGAAGCCTGGCAAACTTCAGTCCATGCGGCTGCAAAGGGTCGGACACGACTGAGTGACTAACACTAACTCTGAACTCAGGGGGCCCCAGTTTGCATGCTGTTTCCATTCTGGAGTTCTACCACTGGATTGCCGTATTTGCTGCTGAATGAAAGAGAAAGCACAGAGATGGCATACTGGCTCCAGACGTGACCAACAATGCCCCTGCTTGTATCTTGATAGCAATGGCTAGTCTCATGACCCTTCCTAACTACCAGTGTACAGGCAATGTAGCATCCCCTGTGTCTGGGATGGAGGAAAGGAAGACAAGATATGGACAAGTGCTTGTAGTCTCTCATACAGTAATCCATAGTAGGCGCTCAATTAAGTGTGGCCATTTTCATTTGTTATGACTAGTTTCTTCATTTCTTGGAAGAGTTTCTGAGAAGGCCTGATTTGCCTTGATATACTCCAGATATTTCAGTGCCTCCTATGTGGCAGATGTTTTCAAACACAATGTCACATTAATCTTAAGAGGAGCATGTAAAGTGCATTCAGGTGAATTTGCACGTTACCATATAGCACCTTTCTATACTTCCCTTTACGATCCTGACTATATCGCTGACACTGACTGTAACGTCAGTCGACTGAGAATAGTCTCTTTCCTTTTGATGCAAGGCTATCTTCTCCTGGGAATCTTGGCTGCCTCTACACAACTGGACTTACCTGAGCACCTGCCCAGGTACCATTAGGCACAATGACAACCATGACCTTCCTGTGGGTCAGGTAATGGACAAGAGGTCAAGGAAGGCTGGCTGATTAGTTTTTCTTTTAAAATCTGAGCTACCAAGGAACTATTTTTTTCACCTCAGAGGAAGATCCCACATTTTTCAAGAGTTCAGCCTTGAAAACCTTGGCTCCACTTCTGTGTTCCTTCCTCATCTACCATGTAGGATGGAGGCTTTGGGTTTTGACCACCTAGTAAGCTCATTCATCTGGGCATGAGTTCATTGGTCAGTTTCAAAGACACCCCTTTAAAATCCGGCTGCAAATGTCAGGGAGGTATAAAAATCTCTCTCTTTAACTTCAGGTTTATATCCAAAGAACCTGCTGATTATGTGGCACATCAGAGTACTCACACACTCAACAGGAAAACATTTGGAGAATGTGTTGAAGTTGCCCAGAAGGATTAACAGGTGCCTAAAGGTTACTATCCAAAGCCAAGGGAATGTAGGTGTCAGAGGGCTTCTGGAGTGAGGGCTGGGACAGCCAGAGGACTTCTGCAGGGGGTAGTAATGCTCTGTGTAGGGAAGCTCAGGAGATCCTCCTGTGCAGCCTTCAGAACGGGCAGCAGTGAGGAACTGGTCAGCCTGGCAGGTTCCATTGGGCAAGAGGCCCCATGGCAGCAGCAGGGACAGGGCACCACCCTCAGGCTGGAGGCACTGGCATGGGACAGATATGCTGACCCCCAGCAGAGTCAGTTCTCAGCAAAGCACAGAGCAGCCCCACAGTGCTTCTGATTCTCCTTGTCCCCTTCCTTCCATGGGACGGCTCTCTGTCACCTCAGAGGCATTGTGTAATACTGAGAAGAGGAAGGTGTGAGAAATCAGAAGGATGGGCCACGGCCTGGGCTTGGTCGGAAGGGCAGGGGCTCCAGAGGAATTGAGACCAGGGCTCTGAGCCCACTCCAGCCCTCACTAGCACGTGATCCTGCGAAAACGCCCAAGTCCCACAGCCTCAGTTATTCATCTGGGAGGCAAACTGGTGTGAGGAGCCCTGTGTGTTGGGCTGCAGGATGGGCCTGAGGGACAGTATAGAGCTCGCAGGGCCTGGCGGCTGTTGGCCCTGTGAAGATGGGGCAGGAATCTCTCCCACTATTGCCACCAGAAACTCCCCCACTCTCTCCTCCTGCATTTTATTTTATTATCCTGTTCAACACAGAATTCAGACCCTTACAGAGGCTTCCCATGTTCTGTTGTTTAGCTTTTGTGGTCGATATTGCTCTTTTCATTTGCTTCATTTTCTCTTCTTGAGTTTGTCAGGGTAGATTTTGGGAACAGAAGACAGCAGCCTACACTTCACCACCATCTTGAGAACTACAGGTAAAGCACTAAATCTATAAATAATTTAAGCAGACTTGACATCTTTATAACAGTTTTCCCCCATAAATGAATATGGTATACTGCTAGAGACTTTTTGTTTGAGACTGTTTGAGATTTTTTTTTTTACCCATATCTATCTACAAATTTGTGTTGTAGCCTCTATCAAGATTTTACATATTTCATTAGGCTTCTTAGGTAATTTTGGGGGTTGTGTTGTGAATGGGGCATTTTTAAATTACATCTTCTAAATAGTGCTTTGTGTGTGTGGGAAGGCTCTTGGTTTTGCTGTAGTAATCTTCCATGCAAAGTTTTTTTTTGGTCTCTTATTAATTTGAGTATTCCATGTATTGATTTCTTTGAATTCCCTATGTAGATGACCATAATGTCACAAAATATTATCTTTTTCAATAGTCATACTTCTTAGTTCCTTTGATATGCACAGTTCTAACTCTGTGTTCCAGTGAATTTTTGCATCGTATAAGGGAGAGCATGCATCTTTGACACGTTCCTGTCTTTAATGGGAATGCATCGAACATTTCACATTGAAGTATGTTTGCTGTAGATATTAGGAGATGGAAGATCCTTTCTAATCTCAATTTGTTAAAAGTCATATTCAGGTTGAATTGGTTTCAGAGGTTTTTTCCACATCCATTGACATGCTCCAATGATTTTCCCTAATTTGTTACTGTGGATAATTATAATTGAGCTATTTTCTAGTTTGAATCATATTTTCATTCTTTAGCCATAACCTGTCTGTTCATGTAATTCACTGCTACATTGAATATGCTATTAGTTTGCTTAGCATATTTGCTACTGTGTGGCTGAACTTTGCTCAAGTGTTCTTTTCATGGTGGGAGTGGGGGTACTCATCTGGTTTTATAGTCAAGGAGAGCTAGTCGGAAAATAAGTTAAATAATTTCCCCGTTTTGTGTGTGTGTGCTTTAGAAACGTTTACATAAGATGGAGATTAGTCCTCCCTGACCATTGGTAGAAATGACCACCGAAAATCCCTGTTTTGGAACATTTGAAGGTAGCTTGGGTGTTGACTACAGTTAAAGTTTGTATTGTTTAAAGTTTTCTATCACTTTATGGACTGATTTGGTCTTTTTTAAAAAGCAATTGTCCATTTCACCCAGAATTTCAAGCTTATTGCATGATATTTTTAATAAAACTTTATTATTATAACAGATGCTGTAAAACACATATAGCAGTAGAGAATGGTATAAGGGACCCAATATGCTTGGCAGCCAGCATCAATCATCTGCAGCACATGGCCGGTCTGGTTCCAATGTCCCCTAACCTTCCCCACATCTCTGCCAGTGGACTAATGTGAAGGTAGTCCAAGACATCAGGATGTTTCATCTCTAAGTATGTCAGTAAGCATTTCTAAAAGACAAGGGATATTGTGTAAAACATAAACCCAAAACAATGATCATTCCTAAAAATTTAAATGTTT
>SJYO01017092.1:0-20000 GCA_006410555.1 Capra ibex
CACTTTGCGAGGAACACGAAGAAAGATACATGTTCTAGTTTGTGTCTGGTAGACTTCACACTTGTATGTCACAAAGTCAGTACTTTGGGTGAAGTTCACCAAGAAGTGAAGGAGGTGTTGTTTATGTGGTATATCCAGCCACTACGGTAGGTTCATAGACCAGGAGGTAGCAGGGGAAGAAGACGAGGTTAAAAAACGTCGTAGTCTCAGAAACGGTTACTCAACCGAGAAGTGTAGTCTATCGGTATTATAACCTCGACGACGGAGTCGTAGTCGGGGAGGTCACTTAAAAGTCCTAACTAAAGGAAATCCCAACTGACCTAACTAAAGGAACGTCGGTTCGTCTGAGTGTTCTCAAAAGAGGTTCTGACACCAAGTCTTCATAGTTAAGGAATTACAAGTCGGAGGAAGTACCAGATTGAATGTAACAGTATACTGACGAATTTTTTTGTGTTTATATCGAGACTGACATACCTGCGAAGAACCGTTTCCTTACAGAGACGAGAAATTGTACATCAGATCCAAACAGTGACGAAAAGAAGGTTCTTTGTTCACAGTAAATTAAAGTATCGACGTCAGCAGTAGACGGGACTAAAACCTCAGGTTCTTTTGTCTTCAGACAGTGACAATGGCAACAAAAGGGTAGATAAACGGTACTTTATTGTACTGGTCTACGGTACTAGAATCAAAAAACTTACAATGCAGAATTCGGTCGAAAAAGTGAGAGGAGAAAGTGGACGTAGTTCTCCGAGAAATCAATAAGAAACGAATTACGATATAGACACCACAGTAGACGGATAGACTTCAATAACTACAAAGATAAAAAGAGAATTAAAGTCGAACACAAAGGAGGTCGGGTCGTAAAAGGTTCTACACGAGACGTATATTCAATTTAGTTGTTCCACTGTTTACATCATCAAAAAAAAAAAAAAAGGGGAGGGGTTAAAGTTTGGTAGACAAGAAGAAATAGACCTAGAGTGACCAACAAAGAACTGGACCTATGTCCAGAGAAGTCTCCGTACATCCATCAGACCATAAAGGTACAGAAATTCTTAAAAGACGTCACACAACACTAGGTGTGTCACCTAAAAATAGTATCAGTTATTTCGACTTTATCAAAAAAAAAAAAAAAAATTATCACAAGAACGAAAAAGGTACTAGGTTACCTACAACGGTTAAACTGGAGACCAAAGACAGAAAAGATTTAGGTCAAACTTGTAAACGTTGAAAGTTCAATTACACGACAATTTTAGAACGGTCCTCTTAACACTCGTACGGAAACAAACTAAGTGAAGTCAACGAGTCAACACATACTGACAAACACTCGGGTACCTGACGTCGTTTAGTCCGGAAGGACAAGTAGTGGCTGAGGGTGTCAAATGACTTTAAGTACAGGAAACTCAGCCACTATGGTAGATTGACAGAGTAGGAGACAGGAGGGGAAGAGGAGGGCGAAAGTTAGAAGGGTTTGTAGTCCCAGAAAAGTTTACTCAGTCGAGAAGTGTAGTCAACCGGTTTCATGACCTCAAAGTCGAAATTGTAGTCAGGAAGATTACTTATAAGTACCAACTAGAGGAAATCCTACCTGACCAACCTAGAGGAACGTCAAGTTCCCTGAGAGTTCTTAGAGGAGATTGTTGCGTGAAGTTTTCGTAGTTAAGAAACCACGAGTCGAAAGAAATATTAAATTGACAGTGTAGGTATGTGCGGATGACCTTTTTAGTATCAGAATTGCTCCACCTCGAAACAACCGTGTAATTGTAGAGACGAAAAACTATACGACAGAGTCAAGTTAACTCAAGTCGACCCAGGCTGAGAAACGCTGGGGTACTTAGCGGTGTTCGGTTCGGAGGGACAGGTAGTGGTTGAGGGAATCAAGTGAGTCTGAGTGCAGGTAGCTCAGTCACTACAGTAGGTCGGTAGAGGCAACAAGTATTTAACAGAAGTTTCCCCAATCACACATTTTATTACCGTCAACACACTATAAACCTTGTAATACACCGTAACGGGAAGGAACCTAAAGTTTACTATTTAACTGGAAAAGGTCAGGACGTCGGTGACGACTGAAAAGGTTCAAAAGACCGTATGACTCACGTCGTGAAGTTGTTATGGTAGAAAATTTTAAACTTTTCGAGTCGGCCACAAGGTAGTGGAGGTAATAGAAACAACCATCACTACGAAAGATACTCGGTGAACTAAAGTGTGAGGTTCTACAGATCGACATCCACTCACTAGTGGGGTAGTACCAATAGATCCAGTAACCCTTGAAAACCCTATCAAGAAGATACATTAGTACGGTGTTGAGGAATTGTAGAAGGTTAAGAAAATCCAAGTATGTAAAAGACTGGAAATAACACGGGTATCCACGTTCTTTATGAGGAAACTATGGAGAATAAAAGGACTTCTCTAGAGATCAGAAAGGGTCAGAGAGTAAGGGTGAGTCATCAAATCGTTGTAAATAACAAAGTACCTACACTGTACGAAGGTCACGAAGAATAAGGTGAACTTAAGGATGTGAGGGTCATCACATAGTCTTAGGGAACAAAGTGGTGTCCCTGGACGAAATGGACGAAAAAGAGTTGGGGCCTAGTTTCTGTAAGTCATGAAATAGTGGTATCTCACAAGTCACGTAATTGTACGCTGTGAAAGGTCACAAAGGAACAGCGGACCCTGATTAGTGGGTCACCATATTCACGGTATGAGATAAAAGCACCACAATGTGTCCAGTTCACGAAGTAAAAGACTTCGTTTTTGTGTGAGTAGTAGGTCACAGAATCACGTCTTTGCACGAACTCCTCGAAGAAGTAGGTGGGTCAGTTTGTGAGGGCCCCAAAAAGTGGTAGGTCACAAGTTCAAGACACTGTACGAAGTTCACGAAGAAACACATGTGACCCAGTTTCTGTGGGTCATCAAACAGTAATAGGATACAAAGTCAGCACGTTGTACGAAGACCCAAAGAAGTAAGGGAGTCCAGTAGTGTGGTTCATCAAATAGTGATAGGTCACAAAGTCCCAACGTCGTACGAAGGTCTCGAAGAAAAAGAGAGACCCAGTTTGTATGGTTCATCGAACAGGGGTAGGTGCAAACTCAAGACACTTTACATAGTACACGAAGAACAGGCGGGATTTAGTTCGTATTGTCAAACAGTGGTAGGTCACAAAGTGCAACCACTGTTCCAAGTCTATGAAGGGGTACGCGAGACCCAGTATGTGTGGGACAACAAATAGTGGACAAAGTCAAAAAACTGTACGAAGTACACGAAGAACGGAGAGGACCTAGTTTGTGTGGTCATCAAATCGTTGTAGGTTACAAAGTCATGTATAAAGTTCTTAAAACGGTGTGTGGTGGCAAGTCTTCATGGGTTGTCAAACAGTCGTAAGGTACGGAGTCAAGCTCCTGAGTTCACGAAGAAGCGTTGGGCTCCGTTTTGTGTGAGACATCTAACAGTGGTAGGTAACAAAGTCAGGACGTCGTCCGAAGTACACGAAGAAGTAGGAGAGATCCACTTCGTGTACATCATCGAATACTGGTAAATCACAAAGGTAAAATACCGTCTAAGGTCCTGAAAAGGTAGGAGTGGTCCGGTTTGTGTGAGTTTGTAAATGTGGTAGGTCACAAAATGACACACTGTAAGTAGGTCAGAAGGAGTAATAGGGTTCAGTTTGTGTAGGTATTGTAAGTAGTGGATGACAAGGTTACGGTTCTAGGTGAAGTTACCACAAAAGTAAGAGGGGTAAATTTCTGTAAGTGATCCGATAGTGGTATGTCACGACTTCAAGTCACTGTACGAGGGTCACGAAGAGGTAGGTAAGTTACAGTTCGGGTCGACCATCAATAACTGGTAAGTTGCAAAGTAACACACTGTACGAAGTCAGTTTACACGGGTTCCAATTTTTTTTTTTTTTTTCTTTTTCTTTCTTTTTTAGTGAGAAATTCCCCATTAGTCAAGTCAGGTCAGTGAGTAAGTACAGGTTGAGAAACAATAGAGTACTTGGCGTCGTTCGGTCCGGAGGGACAGGTAGTAGTTGAGGGTACCCATTGGGTTTGGGTACAGGTGACTCAGTCACTATGGTAGGTAGGTAGAGTAGGAGACTACAAGGGAAGAGGAGGACGGGAGTTAGTAAAGGTCGTTGTTCTACGAAAGTTTACTCGGTCGAGAAGTGTAGTCCACCGGGTTAATAACCTCAAAGTCGAAATTTTAGTAAGGAAGGTTACTTGTGATTCCTGACTAAAGGCAATCCTACCTGAGCAACCTAGAGGATCGTCAGGTTCCCTGAGAGTTCTCAGAAGAATTTGTGGGTCAAGTCTTCGTAGTTAAGAAGTGACGAGTCGGAAGAAATATAAGGTTTTGAATGTAGGTATGTACTGATGACCTTTTTAGTATCGGAACTGATCTACCTGGAAAGAACTGTTTCATTTCGGAGGCAAAATATTATCCTTATATTATTAGTTATTATTAGTTAATAGTTGTTATTAGTTATTATTATTATTAGATCCAACCAGTATTCAAAGGAAGGTTCCTCATTCACAGAAAATTAAAGTACTGACGTCAGTGGTAGACGTCGCTAAAACCTCGGGTCTTTTATATTTCAGTAGAAGACAAAGGTGACAAAGGGGTGGATAAACGGTACTTCACTACCGTAGTCTACGGTACTAGAATCAAAAAACTTACAACTCGTAATTCGGTTGAATAAGTGCGAGGGCAAAGTGAAAATAGTTCTCCGAGAAATCAAAAAGTGAAAGACGGTATTCCGACCACAGTGGACGTATAAAGTCCAATAACTATAAAGAGGCAGTTAGAACAAAGGTGGAACTCTAAGGAGGTCGGGTCGCAAAGAGTAATACATCAGACACACCTTCAATTTATTCGTTCCACCGTTAATATGTCGGAACTCCATGAGGAAAAGGAAAAACCTTGGTCAGACAACAAGATAAAGGTCAAGATTAATAACGAAGGACTGGACGTATGTTCAAATAGTTCTCCGTTCAGTACAACAGACCATAAGGGTAGAGAAAGTCTTAAAGGGTTTCAAATAACATTAGGTGTATCAGTTTCAGAGTTATTTTGTCTTCATCTAGAAGAAAAACTTGAGAGGACCAAAAAGTGACTAGGTCGTCTACAACCGTTAAACTAGAACCAACGAGACGGAAAACCTTTTAGTTGAGCTTATAGACCTTCAAGGACCAACTACATAACGACTTCGTACCGAACCTATTAAAACTGGTAATTAAACCATCGTATCCTCTACTCACGTTGACACATCATCAACCTCTTAAGAAACCGTAACGGAAAGAAACCCTAACCTCACTTTCGACGGGAAAAGGTCAGGACACAGGTCACGACTTAAAAGGTGTAAACCACGGTACAACTCACGTCGGGAAAGTATCGTAACAGAAAGCCCTAAACTTAATCGAGTTGACCTTAAGTTAGTGGAGGTGATCGAAAGGAACATAACTACGAAGGATTTCGGGTGAACTCAAATGTAAGGTCCTACAGACCGAGATCCACTTACTAGTGTAGTAGCACTAATAGACCCAGTACTTATAGAAAATACATGTCAAGAAGCAGAAGAATTATGGAAGACGAAGACAATCCGGGTATGTTGAAGACAGGAAACAACTCGGGTAGAAACGTTCTTTACAAACGAACCATAGAGATTCAAAACTCCTCTAGAGATCGAAAGGTTAAGATAACAAAGGAGGTAAAGAAATCAAGTTACCCACACCGTGTTAAGTTTACGAGAGAAGGGTGAGACCAGTCAGTATCAGTTATTAACCATGGTTGGTCACAGGTTACGACACTGTATGCTGGTTAAAGTTGAGAAGGAATTACTTTAGTCATTTTTTTTTTTTTTTTTTTTTTTTTTTTTAGGGCCTTAAATAGTTGTGTGTCACAAGGTACCGACGGTGACCTAAGCTCATGAAGGAGTGGATGAGGTCCAATTGTATAAGTAAATAGTGGTAGGTATCAAAGTCATGTGACTGTCAGAAGTTTACGAAGATGTAATTAGGACCATATTTTAGAGATCATCAATCTTTGTCGTCACAAAATCAAATCTCGTGCTGGGTTACCGAAGAAGTACGAGTGGGTATTTGGTTTGAGGCATCAAACAGTGGTAGATCACATATGTACTTCACTGTACGAATTTCTCGAAGTAGTAGGTGAGATCTAGATCTGTCAGTCAGAAAACAGAGGTATAGTCGTAAAGTCACAATACTGTGCTAAACTTTAAAACAGACACGTGTGACTCCGTATGTGTCGGTCATCAAGTGGTACGAGGTCACAAAGTCCTGAAACTATTCTAATTTATACAAGAACCAGGGTGATTACAATTATGTGAGTGGTAAATATTGGTAGAACAAAGTGACGACACTGCATTAAAGTTAACGAAGAAGTAGGTAAGGACATAGTTTGCTTGAGTCATCAAAAAAGTGGTAGATCACGATCACAAGTCATGATACTTTACTAAGACTTCGGAGACACAGGTAAGGTCGAATTTGTATTAGTCATAAGAGTTAGTCACGAAGTCACTACAGTGTACGAAGTTCACGAAAGAAGTAAGTGAGGTATAGTTCATGTACATCAGCAAATATTTGTACGTCACAAAGTCAACACACTGAACGAAGTTTACAAAGAGCTTGGGTGAACTCGACTTTGTATAGGTCATCGAATACTGGCAACCACAAAGTCACGACACTGTACAAAGTTCACGAAGAAGAAGATACGGCACAACTTACGTACGTTATCAAATAGTGGTAGTCAACAAAGTCAAGACAATGTAAGAAGTTCAGAACAAAGTATATGAGACCAAGTTTATGTGGATCTTCAACAAGTGGTGGTTGACAACTCAAGACACTATACAAAGTTAACAAAGACATCTATGGTCAAGTATGTGTGAGCATGTAAATAGTGGTAGGACACAAAATCCCGACAGTATACCAATTTACTCAGGGGAAGAATGGGGTCCAGTTTATGTGGGTCACAAGTAGGTGTAGGTCAGAAAGTCAATACACTATGTTAAGTTCACGAAATAGTAGGTAATAACCTTCTGTGTCGGTTATTAAATAGCTTAAGGTCACGAAGTCACGACACTTAAAAATTTCACAAAGACGTAGGTTTATCGAGTCCGTTCTAATTCTCTGACATTGGTAGTGACCAAGTCAAAATACTGTACCGAAGTCGCGGAGAGGCAGATGTTACCACCTTGCGTGAGTCATTAATGGTGGTAGGACGTTTAGTATCCGTTTAGTAAGAACCTTACGAAGAAACAGATGACACACAGTTTGTGTGGTTCGTCAAAAAGTGGTAAGTCACAAAGTCACGACACCGTGTCCCGAAGAAACACATGATGTCCAGTAGTGTGGTTCACAGAACATTGATGATCGAACGTGAGATCTCTTGTATAGAGAGAAGATGACTCTGACTCTACATCTCGTACGTAGAGTGGTGATAATGCTGGGTAAGATTCGTGTGTACGGTGAAGACGTCACCGATTTCATAAAAACGCGAAAGTTGTACGTTTCATATAAACGATCAAGGATGTATATACATTAATGTGAAGATACGATTTGAGTGACAAAAAAAAATTCCAGAATAAATAAAACAATAAAAATTTTAATGTTAATAAAACCACCCCGGTCCATCAGTACCTACAAGTTCTCGAAAGAGATCGACTCCGTTCACCATACCACGTGAAGTGATACGACGTATCGGAAGGGTAACACTACAAAGAAAACAACCTCTTGTGACCGAGATCAAAACCGTGTACTCGAGGACTCAACACCGGGTACTCGAATCAATGTGAAGTCGTACACCCTAGAAGGGTCTGTTCCTAGCAACCCTTCGACTGATAATTAGCTACCTAGTGATCCCATCAAGGCTTGTTTGCGTCTGATATATCCGACCTTCAAACTATGTCATGTATACTTTCGGTTCTTCATGAAGAATTCATCTATGACACAACGAAACCCCATAAGAGGACCACCGAGTCACCATTTCTCAGGTGAAGGGTTACATCTACTGGGTCCCAACTCTTTAGGGACTCAACCCTTCTATGTAGAAGGTCTTCTCTCTTACTTTTGGTCGGAGTCATAAGAACGGACCCTCTAGGGTGCCCGTCTCCTCGGACCACCAGACACCAGGTACCTCTACTTTCTCTACCTTTACTGAATCGTTGATTAGTGCTGGTGGTGGTGGTACAACAAAACCGTCCATTTCATCTATCAAACAAATTTACTGCAAACGAACCTTACAAACTTTTTTTCATTAACGAAAACTAATAATTTTAATACGTATTGATTTTCCGTAAAAATAAAATAACACACATTTTTAGGAAATGTTATAACTGACATTAAAAATATTACATAACGGTCTCTTAAATCGGTTAGTAATATATGTAAATAAATCAAGAGAAAACTTCGGTACAGAACGTTGTCGTTCACTAAAGTTAATACAAGAACGAAACCATAGGCAGAACTTAATCCAAAATAATTAATTAAATAAATACAAAAACTTTCGGTCGTAAAGTCATCCAAATTTAGTAAATAAATTAGTAAAGTATAAAAGATGATCTTGTTGATCGGAGATTTTTCCCTTTACTGTGAGGTCAAGAGGAGACTAGTATATCCCTTTTCTCTCATCATTTCAAGTAACAAAATACATAAAAATAAAAGTCCCAATTTTACGAGAAAGATTTCTTGTGAAGGTTTAAAGTTCCAAAAGTTCCTAAAACATTTTTATATAAAACCAAAGACCAGACGAATAAGAGTGTCAGTACAGACCAAGAAACACTCGGAGACCTTATATCGGGTAGTTCGAGGAGACAGGTACCCCCAAGAAGTCCGTTCTTATGACCTCACCCAACAATCCGGTGAGAAGGTCACCGAGAGAGTGTCGTCTACCTAACAAACGATAGATTTGGTGGTCCCTTCGGATTTCTTATGACCTCACTCACCGGATAACGAAGAGGTCTCGTAGCAGGGTTTGGTCTTTAGTTTGACCCCAGAGGACGTAACGTAGTCTAAGAATTCGTCCAATGGATGGTCCCTTCGGGACCAAAGACGATTTTTCACGGTTAACAATAAGGAACAATATACCTGAGTGACTAGTATACAGTAATAATTTATCCTCTGTTGAAAGTCATGCTACAAAGTATGAACTGTACTTTTTGTTTAAAAAGAAACTTCTTTTAATACGGTATTACTATTTTTATGGGTTATTTAATATATATGATTTTAATCCTTTTTTTATTCTTATTTGAGTTCCTGGTATCGGACCCTTTACCAGAAGGCATGTCAAATTTCTCCTCACAAGACTTCGATATCCCTGTTTTGGTTACGTGTATCTTTTAAGAAATTTCAACTTTCACGTACTTACTTTGTATATATCACCATTTTCCTAGGACAGTTGGTGTTTTATGTCCAGACCGTTGTCACTACAGTCACAAAAGGATCCGTTCTTAGACCTGAGTAATTTGAAGAAGTAATAGAATTGTTCCTTGTGTATTGAGGTTTCGTGTCTTTACGTGTTAGAGTAAAAGTATAGGACTGAAGGGGTCTCCCATGTGACTACTTTCTGTTGACGTTGTCTAAAAATGAAAGGGTAAAATCACTTATGGGTCACTGATAAGAGGTACCAATTTCGTCTACATGTTATAAACAAAGGGTCCAGTTTTTATCCGACAGATCGTATTTCAAGTTCGTTTTAATAAAGATCGGTCTTACAAGTGATTATGAATTATCCACTTTTCCAGAAGGTAGTCATTCTTTTAGTTAAGATTTGTAAAATAAAGACTTCTCTTTGATAAAAAACAAGGAAACAAATGTCATTGAAATAAATAAATATAAAATGAAATGTTATCACATAACCAAAACAGTCTGTAGTTGTACTTGGGAGGTGCCCACATCTACATAAGGGTTAGGATTTGGGGGAGGGAGGCAGGAGGGGTATGGTAGGGAGACCCAGTTGGGTCACGTTGTCAGGGTTCGTAGGAGAAGACGTAGCTTCGATCTGACCGCTAAGAAAAGAACATACTGTAATATGCACAAAGTTACGGTAAGAGCGTTTAGTAGGTTGGGAGAGGGAAAGGGTGTCTCAGGTTTTCTGACAAGATAAGTAGACACAGAGAAAACGACAGAGTGTATGTCCCAATAGTAATGGTAGAAAGATTTAAGGCATACAAATGTCATTGAAATTTGACATAAGGTAGTGAGGTTGTAACCTATGTGTCTGATCCCGGAGATGAAGACGGTGGTTGTCAGGGATCGAAGTCAAGTCAAGTCAAGTCAGTGAGTCAACACAGACTGAGAAACACTGGGGTACTTTACGTCGTGCGGTCCGGAGGGACAGGTAGTGGTTGAGGGCCTCAAGTGAATCTGAGTACAGGTAGCTCAGACACTACGGTAGGTCGGTAGAGTAGGAGACAACAGAGGAAGAGGAGGACGGGGGTTAGGGAGGGTCGTAGTTTCAGAAAAGGTTACTCAGTTGAGAAGTGTACTCCACCGGTTTCATGACCTCAAAGGCGAAATCGTAGTAAGGAAGGTTTCTTCAGGGTCCCGACTAGAGGAAGTCTTACCTGACCAATCCTAGAGGATCGTCTGGTTCCCTGAGAGTTCTCTGAAGAGGTTGTGGTATCAAGTTTTCGTAGTTAAGAAGCCACGAGTCGAAAGAAGTGTCAGGTAGAGTGTAGGTATGTACTGGTGTCCTTTGTAGTGTCGGAACTGATCTGCCTGGAATCAGACGTTTCATTACAAAGACGAAAACTTATACGATAGATCCAACCAGTATTGAAAAGAAAGTTCCTCATTCGCAGAAAACTAAAGTACCGGGGTTAGTGGTAGACGTCACTAAAACCTCGGGTTTTTTATCTCAGACTGTGACAAAGGTGACGAAGGGGTAGATAAAGGGTACTTCACTACCCTCGTCTTCGGTACTAGAAGTAAAGGGTTTACAACTCGAAATTCGGTTGAAAAAGTGAGATGAGAAAGTGAACGTAGTTCTCCGAAAAATCAAGAAGAAGTGACAGATGGTATTCCCACCACAGTAGACTTATAGACTCCAATAACTTTAAAGAGGGCCGTTAGAACTAAGGTCGAACACAAAGAAGGTCAGATCGTAAAGAGTACTACGTGAGACGTGTCTTCAATGTATTCGTCCCACTATAATATGTCGGACTACATGAGGAAAAGGATAAACCTTGGTCAGACGAAAAGGTACAGGTTAAGATTTACAACGAAGGACTGGACGTGTATCTAAAGAGTTCTCCGTCCAGTCCGTACCAGTGGTTATTGTTACTTTTGGGTTCAACAAAGTCTAATGAGAGTGGTACATAATTTTGTCGACTTATGCATAGAAATGTCTACTTTAAACATGGTCATAAAAAATGATATAAAAATATCTAAAAATTTGAATACTATTATGAGATGATTTCACTTTCACTTCAGCGAGTCAGCACAGGCTGAGAAACACTGGAGCACCTGACATCGGAATGTCCGAGGAGGTAGATATCCTAAGAGTCCGTCCTTATGACCTTACCCAACGGTAAAGGAAGAAGTCCCCTAGAAGGATTGGGTCCTAACCTTGGGTCCAGAGGTAAAGTTCGTCTGTAAAATGGGAGACTCGGTGGTCCCTTCGGGTTATGAGATGACTACGACATTACGTAAGATTTCGTGTACTCTTTATACTTTAGTTTTTTCTAATCTTTTTACAACTTTATAGTGATTTACAAAAATTTTACAAAGACAAGGTCAAAACGATAGTAAATAGTCTCCGATATTTTTATATTGAAGGAAAAATAAAATACATAAATACTACAAAAATAGTAGTAGAAAATACATAAACCTGAATACTTATTACATTTACAATTTTACTTGTAGAATTTCTGAAGTCAATTTAGAACCGAATTTTGTTTGTTGTTGTTTTTTTTCGCGGTCAAAATAAACTTTTTCATCTGGGGTCCAAAATACTTAGTCAACGTTTAGTCTTTCATATTTTACTAATATACGTTTCTTTCTTAGATTATTACTTTACACGTAATTCATCTACAGATAAAGCACTACTGAAACATCAAATATCCATCAAACATTTCGACTGTTGTATAAAGTATCTTCAAGACAGGAGAGAGATTGTGAAACAAATCAAAACGCCTTCTAAGGAACACCGATTTGATTATGACACCTCTATGTTGACTGTCAATGAAAGAAACCATTCTTACATTTTACGTGGTCAACGTATCACAATAAACTCTGGACTTCCAACAGTCGTGACTCGACCCCAACTTCCGTTCCTTAGATTGGTTTCCCTTGTGAATTTATGGTTCGGGGTGTCTATATTCGGACAGGAATCTTCCCTTTCTATTATCGAAAGACCTCGACACTGATTCGTGTAAATTCCATTAATAACTATTAATACTAGGACAACGGTAAATGAAATAACAAAACCCAAGTCCAAATTTGTGGGAAAAACACAAAGGACAGACCTCTTATAGGAAATCGTAAACAACCTCTCGACCAAACACCACGACTTAAGAGAGTCGAAAACGAACAGACATTTCTCAAACTAAAGAGGAAGCATAAACTTACTCTAGGAACGACCCATGTTATTACACCCGACATCGAATAAAAGAGAGAAGTGAAATTCCTACAGAACGGTAAGGGAGGACCGGACTTCTCAAAGATAACTTTCTAGTCGACAATAGAAATGCCCTTAGGGGAACACACAATAAAGAACAAAAAGGGAACGACGAAAATTATAAACAAGAAACACAAACGAGAAACAATTAAACTAATTATACACAGAACCCCACAAAACGGAACCCAAATAGGACAAACCCTGAGAGACCCAAAGAACCTTGACCTACTAATAAAGGAACGGGTAAAATCCCTTCGAAAGTCGATAATAGAGGAGTTCCTAAAAGAGTACCAGAAAGAAAACCAGAAGAAGAAGACCCTGAGGATATTAAGCTTACACCCTCGTAAAGTATAACAGGACCTCCAGAGACTCTAACAGGAGTAAAGAAAATTAAACAAAGAGAAAAAAGGAGAGACTAATTAAATAAAGATGGTTAGATAAAGAGATCAGGATAGAAGACGGAGGCAATAAGATGATAAACAACGGAGGTCTCACAAAGACTAGAGTAAATAACTCAGTAAGTAATATATAACTGAGAAAAAATTAAGAAGATCCAGGAACAATTTGGAAAGAAGGTAGAAGAGTTAGGAACAGAGGTCCGATAAATAGACACTAAGGTAAAACTACAGTTCTAAAACCTAGTAAAAGTCATAGTTATAAACTTTACCAAAGAGTCCATCTGAGGGATAGAGAAGGAGAAAACAAACCAAACCACCCGTAAAGAGGACAAGAAATGGGGGACTCATAGGGAGACAGAGAAGTAGAACCAATATAACGACGTAAACTCTACCGGAAAAATATAAGACCCTTAAACACCTCAAGAGAAATAACACCTCAAAGGAGTGACACCCACCCCAACATAGTCACCGAACAGTTCTAAAGAACCAATCCCTCCGAACATAACCTCAAGACCACCCACTCCGACCTTAAGAAGAGAGACCTCACCTTACCTCACTGGACATTACACAATACTCTACGGTTACCAAAACCTCATTGAAACTCGACGGACATATAACTTCGAGTCCCGACACAAGGACACAACGACCTCTTAAAAACACCACACAGACCGAGACAATAAACAACCGGGAACCCACCACGAACCAAAGTCACATCCATACCTCCGTAAACTACTCTAGGATAGCTAATTACAAGGGACCTCAGTCCTCAAGAGACTACAAGAGTCCCAAACCTGAATTCGGAGGACCAAGACCAAAAGTCAAAATAAAGATGTCATCGGAGTTCTGAAGAGGTGGATATGTCGTGGCTACTATTTTGTAGATCCAATTTCTACTTTTCAAAGGGGTGTAACTCCCTGTGGGTCTCTCCAAGTGACTCAATGCACCTCTTCTCTTCTCCCTCCACCATCAATCTCCACTGACCTTACTCTACTCCACCCTAGTTTTCTCCTCTCTCGTTCGATCGGTCGTTAGTGAAGGAATACACGCAAGGTGTCAGACCTGGTGAGTCTCCATAAGTGCCTTAATATGTCCCTTCTCCTCTCCCTCCTTCATGTGTCTCCACCGGTCCTCCTATTTTCTCCCTTTACTTTTCCTCTCTTTGTCTAGGTCGGTCATTGGTCAAGGAATTCACAAGAGGTGGTAGACCTTGTGTCTCTAAGTGTCTTGACCCATCTCTTCTCTTCCCCCTCCCTTCTCTGTCTCCGGTGGACCACCTCTTTTTCCTCTCAGGTTTCCTCCTCTCTCACCAGTTCGGTCATTAGAGCGAGAGTCCATTTTAACCCATCACTTCAAACCCAAAAACTTACATGTTTTAACCGTTGTTTATGGTTTTTCGTTTCTAATTTATAGATCTCATCTCCAACCTAAAAGTTTTTACGTTATAATTCCTTTTCTTCTTCTTCTTTTTTTTTTCAGTGTTCTTAATAATTTTGTTGTTTTTGTTGTTGGTGTGTTTCTGATATATGTCGCAAACGAAATTTTTTATCAAAAAAAAAAAAAAATTCATTATCATCCAATTTTTTATTTTTAATTTCCTATTTATCTCCTGAATTTATAAAAACTTTCAAATTTTTTCTTCTTCTTCTTTTTCTTTTCTTCTTTTTTGATGGTGTTTTGTTGTAGTTGTTATTTCTTTTTTATTTTTTATTTACCAGCATTTTTATCATTTCTATATAGACCGGGAAAGAGACCACAACACCCGTCACACCCCAATGAAGGTTCCGCCAAGGGAGGCAATTTAAAGAAGACAAACGACCAGAGAAGTCACAGACTAAAGGTCGGATTGTGTCCCCCAGTCACCACCGGTGAAAAATAAATAAATAAATAAAAAAATCCGAGGGAACAAGTCAGCGCGACGCCCCTCCCTCCCTACGACGTTTGTTTATTGTGGACACACACGAACGTCACAGAGTCCGGGCGACCCGGATGGGGACGAGTACCGCGTGTGGTGAGTCCGACATACAACGAGGTGGTCGTCGTCAGACTCCGGCCGGGATCCGACGTACGTGGAGGGTCCAGATTCGGTGAGTCCAAGCCGCGAGTTCATCGAGAGTCTCCGTGGGTAAACCAACCCTGACGCAAAACACGGGAATGGTGCAGACTCATCGAGTCCACAAACCACTCGGACCAGTGACACTGAATAGCGGAAAGGGCAGAGACGACGAGTCAAAAGACCTACATGGTGACCGCGGGGAACACTCCACCTACCACTGACAGGTCTTGGGGGTCTTCAGAATCGTTTCTTCTGACGAACGTCAAAACATCCAATTCAGAGAGGTCCCGACGCTGACGGGGGAAGGTCGGGAATACCAAGACCGACGGACAGTGGTCACCCCCTACCAGACATTGGCCGATGAAGACAAGGTAGGAGACAAGACACACGCCAGGACCACCACAGAATACAAATTCGAAAAACACACCATCGATAGGGTGTCAGACCAAACGATCGGGTTCAATCAAGTAAGACCAATACACACCCCGTAAGGACGGACTAAGAATTTTTCGTGACGTCGGGCGTGGAGGACGCGGAGGGACGGGACGGGGGTGAACGATCACAGACGTGACGAAAAGGCGACTCCGTCAATGACAACCCTGACATTAGACAACCAAAATTAATAAATAAATACAAAGGAAGGACGATACAACGGGAGACACGAAGGTTTCGAGTGGTGTCTGAGTCGTCCCTCACACAAAGAACCACAAACCTTTGGAGAGAAGAATTCTCAGGGAAGGGCCTTGTCCTAAGGGAAGGACCATGCCTCGAGGGAAGGATGGAGGAAATAGAGAAAAAAGTGGAAAATATAAAAAAGAATAGACAAAAACTTCTGTGACTAGACGAAAAGACCCACGGACTACAGGAGACGGTCGTAAGTCTTCAACAAAACACCTTAAACGAGTAGAGACTTTACAAGAAAACTACTTAAAAGCTCCCTCTTTCACCAGAGGGACAGGATAAGGAGACGGTCGAAATATTATAAAGAATTAGTTTGTCTTAAATCATCCCCAACGTGTCCCCTCTACCGTATCGCGTACCACTCTCACTCCCCTATACCAGTGTGGTTTATCTTAGACCCCAGTGTCAAAGGATTACCCTTATCTTGGGCACGGGGACGTCACTTTCGTGTCTCAGGAGGAGTGACTTGACGGTCCCTTCAAGGACCTTGACTAAATTACTTTCTATAGATTAATCCTAGACCTCTGTAAAATATAACATCAAACAAAGGTCACTAATATCAAGTATAGTGAAATATCCAAACACTAAAATGATCGAATTTTAAACCCCCCCAAAGAAAAACAAAATTTTCGATTTTGGACAAAAAATTAAGGTACCTTAATTTTTTTTTAGACATCTTATATAATTTATCACCACCGAAAAAAGACTTACACTTACAAAACCAGGTAGCTTGACTTACCATTATTGTAAACATCTTCTCTGTGTCTCACTTTCCATACAGAAAAATAATTCACTGTATTGTCATGGGTAACACACTCAATAACCAACCTCAAATCTCTGTCTGACACAACCCGATTGGAGGAATAAGGACAAAAGTCGGGAACTCTTTATTAGTCTTCGAAAGAGACTTCTTTTACCCCGGTCGACAGTCCGAGGATTCATAGATGACCGGTCGTCCTGTTCCTAATTTACGTCGTTGACCATCTATGCCCTACCCCGTTCTCCAGTGGAACAGGGACAAAGAAAAAAAAAAAAAAAAAAAAACGACGGACCTCTCTACGAACAGGACCATGTTCACCCCGGTTTCGACACAGAAACACCGGTCTCAAACAGTGACTCGGACGGAACCCAAGAGGATCCCACCTCCCTGTCGTTCCAGAGAGACCAAGGAACCGGTCTCTTCTTGTACGGGGGGGAACGAGAGACTGTAGGGGGGTGCTGAGTGAGGCATAATCCAAGAAGTCTTACCCACAGGTCCTGGTTGGGTTGAGGACCCGGACCGACTGATCTCGGACGACACCTTACTCCGGAACCGGTAGCACCGGGACCTCCTCGACGGGGATCTCGAGAAGGGTGGTGACAAATACCACCGAAAACGGTCCTCCGTGTGGGTCCGGGACTTTTACCACCACGTCAGGTCCGGGAAAGGGACGGAAGTGGACCCCTGGGACTACTTCCTTGTGGTCGGAGTAGACCTCTGGAAGGTCCGAGGTGATCTACTGGACCTGAAGGACGAACGAGTCCCCCAGGTTGGGTCCATTCCAGTCGGACCGTCTCACCACCCTGGACCCCCACACTCGTTCTGAGTCGGTCTTGTCCTTCTACTCCCCAAGTGAACCTGTCCGCAGACCCACATATCCTGACCAACTCCCCGTCTTCCCTGTTTTCCGTACACGAGGGGTGGTTACAGGGAATTCCATCCCTGGTTCCTCCAAGGACTTCGGCCTCCTCGACACCGTATACCTCACGTCTCGGGAGCACCCAAGGACCACGGTCAGCCGGAGACGTGTCGAGTCACACAGGGGGCACCGGGACGTCCGCCACCTTCGACGTCGACGACTTGAACGTGACCTTTCGGGTGGTCCTATAGACCTGGTACACTAGGTCGTTGTGTCTGTCACAAACGAGAGAGAACCTCGGGCTCGGTCGGGTCAGGTACGTCTTCTCCACGTCCCACCTCCACGTCCACCCGATTTCGGCAGTGCCTGGGGACACGTCCACGACGACCTTGACACGGAGTTCCTCCTGTGGGACTTGGTCTGGGAGTCGATGGACGACTTCTTCCGGTTTGTCCTCCTCGGACGACGTGGACTCGACGGTCTTCGACTCCTAGAGGTGGTACGGGTACGCCTTGTAGTCCTCCTAGGACTTCCACCACGTCGACCTCACACAGCTCCTGCACCTCCACTTAACGTGGACCTTAGACCGGTGAAACCCGTCCAAACACGACGTGAACCCGGCCTACCCGTTGGATGGGGCCGACGACGAGACCGCGTAGGTGCACAACGGTGTGTGTCGGGGGTCTGTCCTCCTTGTGACGTAGTGGGTCGAGTGCCGGGTCAAGGACTTGGACGGGGTGGACATCCTCGAGAGGGACTTGAGGTAGAGGAAGGAGCTATCGGTGGACGTGGTCCACGAGTCCATTCCGTACCGTGGTCGAGGTATCTGGTCTTCCCCGGAGAGAGTAAGCAATGGTAGTCCTACACATGAGACACGGACGACACCTGTAACGGTCCCACGGGCCCGTTGAGCCTTCAGGAGTGGTACGACGGTCAGACAGGGGCCCGTAGAACAGTCTCGTAGAAGGACCAATCCCAGTCTCTACACCCGATCCTATCTACGACAGTTTCGCTTGAAGAAAGACCCTCAGGTGTATCACGGTCAGTCGACACTACGGGAACCCTTAAGAAAGGCTCACTACAGAATCGACTCCACTACTGTTTATTAATTCGTTCCTCTTGTCACCAGGTAGTTCGTACTCTAAACTTCAGGCTTCGAGGCAAAGAGGGAGGGTGGACGGTGAAAACGGGACTCGACAAAATCCGAGGTCCACTCGACACCTTTCATCCACTAAGGGCTCTACTGTTCCTTCATTGTACTCCCCTTTACCGTCGAGGATTCATCAGGTCTCTTCTATTTTTCAATTTATTCGTAGTAACAACTTCACCGAGGTTAGAGAGATTCAGGTTTAGTGTTAATAACAGAAGGAGATTCTGAAGACTTATGTATCCTTTAAGACTTATTGTCCAATAGTGAGACGGAACTTGTGTCACTATTTTCGACTCTCCTACGTCGGATCAAACAGACATACTTACGTAACGTAGCTAAGGGAAAAACCGTCGACTTGATTCACAGGTCCTCACTCGTAGTGATCTCTCTTGGAAGAAGGTTCCCTGGGAGTGACGATTGGGGTGGGTCCGGGACCTAACCTCTTAAAAGGGGTCACCTAAGTCGTCTACGTTTAGGAGGTAGAGTATGGGACCGACCACGGTTTTGCCCAAGTGACACGTTTTAGTCGGGGTCTCAGGACCCACTATAAGTGGGCGTCAGGTGGACCTCGGAGACCCTGGGTGGTCGGGTACGGGCAAAAGGGTGACGAGTCGGCACACACTGAGAAACCCTGAGGTACCTGACATCCGACGGTCCGAAGAGACGGATACCTTAAGATGTCGACTCTTATGATGTCTCTCATTGTCTAGAGAAAAGGTCCTCTAGACGGGTTGGGTCCCTAACTTGAACCCAGAGGACGTAACGTACGTGTTGACTCTTCGGTCCGTTCGGAGGTCAAAGATTCTCTGTTGGGGTGTAGGGACTTAGGTAACAGATTTACACAAAAATACAGTGAGTATAGGGGTGTCCAACATAAAACAAAAATGTAATTATTTTTAAAAGTGTGTGTTTATAAATAAGTTCCGACTACCTTTAGATGAGGGTTAGAAGTTTTTTACAGTGATGTCTCAAGTCATAAAGTCACAACTCACAGTGAACCGTAAAAAGAGGAACCACAGTAAGTAGACATTGAAAAAAAGAATTTTGGAATTAGGAATCGATAAATCGAATTCGGTTTACCATTTCTATTTTAAAGGAGGTTTAGGATCAAGAGACGGTTGGACCGGCATGATTCCGAAAATTGATTAAGAGAAAAGGGTGGTCTCGAGAAATGACTCTGGTTCAGGAGATTCTCAGTCTCCTGTAAATCGTTGATTTGGTTTATTGTCGTGGGGAAGTCTCACCACCCGAGGTTGATATGGGGAAAAACACTGGCTTCCTCGACACCGACCGTACCTGGTGGTTTTAAAACGATATCATTACAGGACCTTTAATCGTAACGGAACTAAACTCGAAAGAACTACCGAGTCTACCATTCCTTAGGTGGACGTTACGTCCTCCGAGTCCCTCACTGATGGGTGAGGTCATAAGAAAGGACCTCTTAAGGTATCTCCTCGGACAACCCAATGTC
>SJYO01017109.1:0-10000 GCA_006410555.1 Capra ibex
TCTTTCTTTTTATCAGACGTTATATACAGAATAGAAAACCAAAAGTCGTAAAATACAAAACACTAACTAATGTATCTAAAGAGTAAGTTTTCTTTAAGTCTACACTACACGGACACTATAACTCTGAAAATCCTTTATACATAAACCGGAGGTAGGTGTCAAGGACCGAGTGTCTAAGTACTCAAGAACCTTAAATGACTAACTATTCTCTATACCGTCGAAGAAACAAGTAAACGAGAGACAAGAGTCAGGGACCTTTGTGAAGTCCCGGAGTGGTCTCTGGACCCCCAGTGTAAAACATAAACCCTCGGTACAGACATAACATAAGTCACTGTGGTAAAAAAAAAAAAAAAAGGATTCCTCCCTAGCTTTGCAAACTCAGTTACAGTCCGAGGTGTCTTGGGACCTGACTGGGACGGGTCCCAGGTCCACTTGTTTTCCTCTGCTCGAGAGCGGAAGTGAGGAGTGGACAACGCCCTTGTAACGACCCGTTCGTCCGCGACCTCTTCCGGTCCTCGGTGTCCCGACACGTCGCGTGGAAGTGTCGCCGACCACAGGTCGTTTACAGTCCGACCCTGCCAGTTTCCCGTTCTTTGTTCGTCACAGCCACTCGTGCACCCCCTTTCCCTTGTGATCCCGTGACGACCGCCCTTACACTTAACCACGCCGGTGATACCCCTTGTGAGACGTCCAAGGAGTTTTGCTTTTTATCTTGGAGTTCGTGAAAGTGAAACCCCGGAAAGTTCTTTTACTTTTACCGTTAAACTTTTCTATGTACGTGGGGTACAAGTACCTTCGCGATACATGTAATAACATCTGTACCTTTGTTGAAGGTATAGGTTACTACTCTCTTACTTATTTCTTTGACACCACACACGTATGAGCACTAGTAAGAAGTCGATATTTTCTCTTCCTTTAGGACGGAAATGTTATGTACCTACCATGTGCTCCCGTAATCCCATTACTTTATGTAATCTGTCTCCTTCTTTTTATGACATACTAGAGTGTCCATCCACTTTGACTTTTTTTTGGGGTTGTTGTATTTCAGTATCTATTTCTCTTTATTGACCACCAGGAGTCTCCATCTCTCACCTCAGATACCGTTTTAACCGTTTTCACCAGTCTTTCATGTGTAAAGGCCCTTATTTTATTTATTCAGTACCTGTACATTACATGTAGTACCACTGTACGTCCGTGACCTCTTCCGGTCCTCGGTGTCCCGACACGCCGTGTGGAAGTGTCGTCAACCACAGGTCGTTTACAGTTCGACCCTGTAGTTCGACATTACTGTAGTACCATTGTTATGACATGACATATAAACTTTCAACGACTTTCTAATCTAGAATTTTAAAGAGTAGTGTTTTTCCAGATAAAAATCGGAATATCTATATTTACAATTAATCTGTGTCAACCACATTATACATGTATATAATTTAGTAATGTAACATGTGGACTTGGCCTGTGTCACAATATGGACCTAGAGTCTCTCTTATGTACAGATCAATACATTTTCTAAACTTTTTGTAGTTCGACTCCCGAATCTAATCTCACCAGGTCTTGATTCTCTCACAAGGGACCAACTGTCCGAGGTGACCGGAAAGTTGTGGACGTATCAGTTAATGAATACAATGTAAAGGAGACGCCTTTATATGTTATGTATCACACCGAAGATCACACCGATGACCGGGACTAAATGACTAATTCAGAGGTCTCTACTTTTGTTACTTGTGACCTACTAACGTTTTTACGGAAACACTATTTTAAGTGTCACGTAACCTTTATTTTCTCTTTAAGGGATTTTTCTACTTCCCACAGAAATCTTTTGTAGTATCAATTATCTCATCCTATCCAAGGTGGGATCGTTCAGTAATTTATAGCCATTTTCCATATTGTTAACTTTCCTTTTTTCTTTCTAAATACAAGTATTTTCAAGACGTACATCTTTTTAGGTTTTCAAATATGTCTAGGTAAATCTCCAAATTGTTCTCTCGTGTTACTGAACTCTGTTTAAGGTTAAACTTTTAGGTAACGTCTGAAGGGACACCAGGTCACTAGTTCGTAGACGGAATATCCGTTCCCTACCCTTAAACTAGGGACCATTCCCTTGGTACCAGGGTGTCCGGAACGTTGAGTCGGTTTTTTCTAGTTAATGAAAGAGTGTAGTGTCATTATATTTTGTCATACTCTCGGTAACTGTCAACGTAGTCTTTAATCCTATATGGACCTTAGCTAGATTGTAAATCTTTCCATATGTTGTTTTCCTATATGTTTTGGAGTTACCTCTTTTAATATTTAGAAAGAACTTTCTGTAATTTCTATGTTTATTTACCCTTTTATGTGGTGTAAGCCCTAAACTTTTTTCTTATATTAATAGATAAGATGAGTTTTATTACACGTCTTAGTTTTGCATACAGTGGTGTAGGGTTCACCTGTAGACACCTTGAGTCATTAACGTGACATTTTAAATATTCCTTCGTCTGTAAAGTTCCTACCGTTCCCATGGAACGTTTTCTTGTTACACACTCCGAACCGAGACGTTCAACACTTCTATGTAATGTCGGACGGACGAACGAATCAGCGAGTCAGCACAGACTGAGAAACGGTGGGGTACCTGACATCGGGTGTTCTGAGGAGCCAGGTAGCCTAACAGGTCCGTTCTTATGACCCAACCCAACGGTAAGAGAAGAGGTCCCATATAATGTCGTATCGTGTTGTTTTGAAGACCTGACTTTCTCCCTATCAGGTCATCTGATCACCTTGTCTTATCCCTTGGATCTTTATTTGGGGTTGGTATCCTTCGCATTATCTTTTCCACTATCTTTCTTCACTGTTTCTCTATCCACAAAGTTATGAGACACCAGTTGTCCCCTAGACTTCGGTCAGTTTACTTCGACGTGGGGATCGAGTATACCCTTGGTTTTAGTTCACGTCTACCCGACTCTGGATAAATCTTTCTGTTTGTCGTCTCGACGCCGTTCTATGACGTCGTCCATAGAGGTACTCGACACCACCCCGTCCAAAGGTCCTTGTTGTGTCCTTCTTGTGGTAGAGATTCTCTCTGTGCCTCTAGGGCTCGACCTAATTTTACTTCTTGAGAAGTATTGTCTGTAGGGACCCTCACGTCTTAACTTTCGGTAGTCCATCTTCTACGACTACTGTGTCTATTGGTAGTTTCATTGTCATCGGTTTTATACTCAAAGATTTTACGGATTCCAGTTTCTTTATATGTCTTTACCCGGGGTTACTCGTCCTGAAAGTAGCTCCTGTTACATATTCCTCTGGCAGTTTCTTACCTTCGACGGGGTGTAGTGACGTCGGTCCTTGGACGTGCAATCCTGTGATTATCCCATACGGATATACACGAGGTTCATCGGTCGATAATTTCAGAGAGTTTTGGGGTTGACGACCCTTTCACACCTCGTCACCAACAACTTTACATTCAACCGGGTGTGTAACCTCTCCTTTTGTCGAAGGATGCCGATCGGCTCGAACAAGAATCTACTCCTGGGTTGTGAAGGGGACGAACCTACGTACAAGATCTCGTCGGTACTGATCACCACCGGTCAGGGGTGTTCAAAGTCAACTTCCCAAATTTCTGTCAATGTTCCGACCCACAACCCTCCCCTGTGTGCTTCACGACAGTACAATTTGCTGGGACCCAAAGGTCTAAATCATGTTCTTTTACTTATATCTACTAAGACCCGGGTTAAGGTTACGCAGACAGTCAAGCTGATGTAGAGCGTGTTGGTTAAGACTCCGCGGTCGTCACGTAGAGTCTTAAGTCGAGTCGAGTTAGGTTGAGTGACAACTGTGACAGGTGGACATTTATCGTAGTGTAGGATACTCTGAAGTCGGGAAGGTCTGACGGGGAGGTCAAAGTCTACGGACAAAGTGTAGGTCTAACAGTGTACATGTGGACTAGACGACCAATGTGTACTAAGTCAAGTCAAGTCAGTGAGACAGTACAGGTCAAGAAACTCTAAGGTACCTGACGTCGTGCGGTCAGGAGGGACAGGTAGTGGTTGAGGGCCTCAAATGAGTCTGAGTACAGGTAACTCAGCCACTACGGTAGGTTGGTAGAGTAGGAGACAACAGAGGAAGAGGAGGGCGGAAGTTAGTAAGGGTCGTAGTCCCGAAAGGGTCACTCAGTCAAGGAACGTAGTCTACCAATTTCATAACCCCACAGTCGAAGTCGTAGGCACGAAAGTTACTTATAACTCCTGACTAGAGGAAATCCTACCTGACCGACCTAGAGGAACGTCAGGTTCCTGAGAGTTCTCAGAAGAGATTGTGGTGTTATGTTTTCGTAGTTAAGAAGTCGTCAGTCGAAAGAAATACCAGGTTGAGAGTGTAGGTATGTACTGATGATCTTTTCTGTACCGAAACTGATCTGTCTGGAAATAACCGTTTCATTACAGAGACGAAAATTTATACGACAGATCCGACCAGTATTGAAAGGACGGTTCCTCATTCGTAGAAAATTAAAGTACCGACGTTAGAGGTATAGGTCACTAAAACCTCGGGGGGTTTTAATTCAGACGGTGAGAAAGTGACAAAGGGGTAGACAAACGGTACTTCACTACCCTAACCTACGGTACTAGAATCAAAAGACTTACGACTCAAAATTCGGTTGAAATAGTGAGAGGAGAAAGTGAAAGTAGTTCTCCGAGAAATCAAGAAGTGAAAGACAGTATCCGGTCTCCGGTATACGCAGAAGTATAGACTCCAATAACTATAAACAGGGTTGTTAGAACTAATGTTGAGTACGAAGTAGGTGAGGTCGTAAAGAGTACTATATGAGCCTTATATTCAATTTTTTCGTCCCATGTTATACGTCGGAACTACATGAGGAAAGGACTAATCCTTGTCAGACAATTACGTACAGGGCAAGATTGACAACGAACGACTAGACGTCTGTCTAAAGAGTTCTCCTTCGAGTCCACTAGACGATAAGGGTAGAGAAAGTCTTAAAAGGTCTCAAACAACACTGGGTGTGTCCCTTTCCGAAAGGGTATCAGTTATTTCGTTTTCATCTACAAAAAGACCTTAAGAGAAGGAAAAAGCAACTGGGTTGTTTACAACCGTTAAACTAGAGACCAAGGAGACGGAAAAGATTTAGGTCGAACTTGTAGACCTTCAAGTGTAAAGTGTATAACGACTTCGCACCAAACCTCCTAAAACTCGTAATGAAATGATCACACAGTCATCTCACGTTAATACGGGACCAAACTCGTAAGAAACCGTTACGGAAAGAAACCCTAACCCTACTTTCGACTAGAAAAGGTCAGGACACCGGTGACGACTCAAAAGGTTGAAGGGACCGTATAACTCAGGTCGTGAAGGTGTCGTAGTAGCAAATTCTGAACTTTGTCGAGTTGACCTTAAGGTAGTGGAGGTGATCGAAACAAGCATCACTACGAAGGATTCCGGGTGAACTGAAGGGTAAGGTCCTACAGACCGAGCTCCACTCACTAGTGTGGTAGCACTAATAGACCCAGTACTTCTAGAAAAAACATGTCAAGAAGACACATAAGAACGTTGGAGAAATGATAGAAGACAAAGATAATCCAGGTATGGTAAAGACAGGAAATAACACGGGTAGCAACATACTTTTTAAGGGAACCACGGAGATTAAAAGAACTTCTCTAGAGATCAGAAGGTGGTAAATTAACAAAAGGGGATAAAGAAACATGAGTAATGACTCCTTCCGAAAGAATAGAGAGGAACGACAAGAAATACTGAGACGTAAGTCTATCCAATAGGAAGGAAAAGAGGAAACGGACAGCGAAGAGAGAAAAGAGTCGATAAACATCGGGAGGAGTCTGTTGGTAAAACGTAAAGAAAAAGTACCCGTGACAGAACTAGTAACGGCGGACATGGTACAGTGCTTGGTGGAATCAGGTATCAAGTAGTCTGTGAGACAGATAGTCTAGGTTAAGGAATTTAGATAAACAGTGAAGGTGACATATTATCACTCCCTAAACTCAATCCAGTATGGACTTACCAGATCACCAAAAGGGGTGAAAGAAGTTAAAGTCAGACTTAAACCGTTATTCCCCAAATACTAGACTCGGTGTCAGTCGAGGACCAGAACAAAAACGACTGACAATCTCAAAGAGGTGAAAACCGACGATTCTTATAGTAGTTAGACTAAAGCCACAACTGGTAGACCACTGTAGGTGCACATCAGAAGAGAAGATAACAACCATGTCCCACAAACGAGACTGGTCACGCAAGAGAACCGTTTTGAGATACTCGGAAACGGGACGAAGTAAGACATGAGGTTACTGATTAAACGGACAATGAGGATCATAAAGAAGTGAAGGATGAAAACGTAAGATCAGGGGATATTTCTTTTCCTGTAGAAAGAACCCACAATCAAGATCTTCCAGACCATCCAAAAGTATCTGGGTAAGTTTAAGTCGAAGAAGTCGTAATGATACCCATCGTAGTATCTGAACCTAATTACACTATAACTTACCAAACGGAACCTTTACTTGTCTCTAGTAAGACAGTAAAAACTCTACCGTAGGTTCATAACGTGAGTCTGTGAAAACAACTGATACTACCGATGAGGTAAAGAAGATCCCCTAAGAACGGGTGTTATCATCTATATTACCAGTAGACTCAAGTTAAGCGGGTAAGGTCAGGTAGAATCAAACGACTAAGGATTTTACAGTTACACGTCAGAACGGTAGAGGACAACTGGTGAAGGTTAAATGGAACTAAGTGCCTGGATTGTAGGTCCAAGGATACGTTATAGTAAGAAATGTCGTGACCTGACATGAAGGTAGTGGTCAGTGTAGGTGTTGACCCACCACAAAAACGAAACCGAGGCCGAGCAGTAAGAAAGACCGCAATAAAGAGGTGACTAGAGGTCATCGTATAACCCGTGGATGGCTGGACCCCTCAAGTAGAAAGTCACAGGATAGAAAAACGGAAAAGTATGACAAGTACCCCAAGAGTTCCGTTATGACTTCCCAAACGGTAAGGGAAGAGGTCACTTGGTGCAAAACAGTCTTGAGAGGTGGTACTGGGCCGACAGAACCCACCGGGATGTACCGTGCCGAGTCTCAAAGTAACTCAATCTGTTCCAACACCAAGTACACTAGCTTAAGTAATCAATAGAGGGTGACTTTGTACTTTGATTCAAGACAATACTACGACCCTACTTTTAAGTGAACCGATTAGTTCTCTTGAGAAACTCCTACGGAAGGTCTTAATTTATTTACGGCTGGAATACCACTTTGTGCAGGTGTGAGTGGTCCTTTCTTCACGACACGACGACACTACACGAACAAGGGAGTCAGTACAGGGTGAGAAACACTGGGGTACCTGACGTCGGGCGTTCCGAGAAGACAGGTACCCCTAAGAGGTCCGTTCTTATGACCTTCAGTCAACGGTACGGGAAGAGGTCCCCTGGAGGGGTTGGGTCCCTAGTATGGGGCCAGAGGGGGTAACGTTCGCCTAAGAAGTGGTCGACTCAGTGGTCCCTTCGGGTTCTTGTGACCTCACCCGTCAGATGGGGAAGAGGTCCCCCTGAAGGACTGGGTCCTCAACTTGGTCCAGGGGTCGTAACGTCCGTCTGAGAAACGACTGACACCTAGAGTTGTTTGACACCCTTTAAGGAGTTCTCTACTCTTCTGGTCTGATGGAATGGACGGAGGATGTTGGACAAACGTCCAGTTCTTCGTTGTCAATCTTGTCTGTACCTTGTTCTCTGACCAAGTTTTAATCCCTTCTCCATACAGTGTCGACGTATAACAGTGGAACGAAAAAATTGAATATACGTGTCATGTAGTACTCTTTACGACCCGACCTGCTTCGTGATCGACCTTAGAGCTAACGATCCTGTTTATAGTTATTGGAGTCTATACGTTCACTGTGGTGGGAATACCAGCTTTCACTCTTCCTTTGATTTGTCGGAGATGTACTTCCACTTTCTCCTCTGGGAGTATATACTGGTACCCGATATTTGAGTAGATTGATGAGTTTTCTTGAGAGACTCCGATGGAAGAGCTTGATTTGTATACGGTTTACATACTACTTCGTCAAGGTGTGGGTGGTCCTCTTTTCACGATCCGGAGGATAAAAGTAGTGTGGTAAGTGTAGTTGCAATGAAACTTACTCGGTTTTAAACGTTTGTTTCCGTTGCAGTAGCATAAAATCTCAGGTATGTATTGACCTCCTTATCAGTATACATTTTATGATAAAAGTTCTGTTTTTGGTTCGTCTTGGTTGTTACTCAATAACTATGTACATTTTAGTACTCATTAGAGTATGATTCGCTCAATTCAGTCTTTCAGAGGAAAGTCACCATCACTGAGAAGGATGACAGAGCGTCAGTAGAGATGTTTACTTCCGAGCACCTACGTTTGCTGTGTCCCAACCTCCGCTCTCAAAGGTCCCTCTTGGAGCGTCACTACAGTGGTGTAGACAGGAGACCCGAGACGTAGGAGTCCACTTAGAGGAGTACTGTCTCTCGTCCGAGCCGGTGTGGGGAGTCAGGTCGAGGGATCACCGACGGTGTGGACGTCTCGGTTGAGCCAGAGTCCAGTCTCTCCGTCTGGGTAAAGTAAGTAAGACCCGAGACGGAGTTCCGTACACGCTAGAATCAAGGGGTTGGACCCTAGCTTGGGAACGGGGAACGTCACCTTTGAGCGTCCGAGTTGGTGACCTGGTTGTGCCTTCAGGGACCTCTCAGTGTGTCAAATCGACGCCCGTCCTGTCCTAGCGGTCCGGGGTGTCCGTTGAGGTCTCGGTAAGAGACCTGAAGGGGGGTCCCTCTGTCGACACGAGTGGACCACATCATCCGGGTCCACTCCGGTATCCCCTCCTCCTTCGGTCGGGGGTACTCCCGGGGGGACTAGTCCCACTCCTGGTCCCCGGTCCTCGGGACGACGAGGAGTCAGAGTGTCGACGTCCCTCCCCCCGGAAGACCCCTTCCCTCTCCCCCACTTCGCGTCAGGGGTCTGGGTCGGAAGGGTTTCCGTGTGTGGAGGGTCCGACGGGCGGGGGTCGTGGACAGGACGTTGAGTGAGACGTGTCTCTCCGACTTCCTTTGAACGACCCTCGGGTCACCCACGACTCGAGCCGTCCACTGAAGAGGTAGAGGTCGGCGATGAACACCATAAAGGTTCTGGGGTCACGACCTCTACCCCCATCTGAGGTCCCGTCCCCTAGGGGTCTTGGTCGAGTCGACACGTCCCCCTAACGACAGTCGTTGTGTGTCGTCGACGTCGCGGACCGGGAGACTCTACTCTTATCTACTCCGCAAGACGTCTTAGAACTCCCGAAACCCCCTTTCACGTCGCCCTCTCGACCCCCTCCGACTCCAGAGGAGGAGGGAGGAAGGTCCTAGAGGACCGGAGTGAGAGAGGAGGGGGTCGGTCGGTCCACCCAAGGGACACCAGGGTCCCGACCTGGAAGGGTGGGATTCGTCCGACTCGGTTGCACAGACCCGGAGCATAGAAGTCTCCTCCGAACCACAGAGTTGCCCTGTCCGGACCCGACAAACCACCTTTCTTTTGGGTCTCGGAGTTCCGAACTCTTCAACTAAGTGACTTCCGTCGTCCTCTACCCTGAGTCCTCCGAAAACACCTTCTTTCGGTGTATTATCTTGGTACCACTTCTCTTTACCCGAAACTTGTCTCACACACACACATTTACACACCCCACATACACACGGATACACATACACACGTACTCACGTGCACACATACAGGTACTCGCATACACACGTACCACCCCTGGACACGACACCCATATTGACACACATACACATGTACACACTACACACACGCGGACACACACACCCGCAAAGATACGCACAGAGTCACGTACCAGTACACACATAAGACACAGACACGGACACACACTCAGAGACACACATAACGTACACACACACCAGATCACGTACCCTCCACCCCGCCCCACCCCTAAAAGAGGAACGAGAAGGGTATAGACTAGTGGGAGTTCGGGTAGGGGGGTGAGGAACCAC
>SJYO01017185.1:0-10000 GCA_006410555.1 Capra ibex
AAGACGTGCTCACGTTTCTGAGGTATAGTCTTGGTCGTCTTCTCCAAGATTCTCTTCTCGAGAGTCTTCTCTCGCGGTGGATGACAAGTCCACTCCCACGGGTGTCCTGTCTTCTGGAGTAAGAGGTCCAGTTGGGGTGGTACAGGGTAAAGAGAGAGGAGTCCATCGTCTGTCGAGGCGGACTACCTGCCCCCGCCAGGGACGCGGCCCTCTCACCTCTAGGAATTGGTCCCGAGGACCCCGTGGTAGACACTAAGGTCGACCTTGTACTTTCTACGGGTGCACCACACGTCTGTCGACGCGACACCTTTTCGGGAGGTACGGTGACAGAGAAGAAGGAAACCCCGCCCTAGTCCCGGGTAAACCGACCTGTTGCACTTCACGTGTCCTTTCCTCAGTGTGCACACCTCCACGGGAAGGGCCCCGACCCCCTTCGTGATGACGCTAGTATCGGACCTACGTCCTCAACAGACGAGTCCATACCAGTTAAGTAACGGGTGGTCGAGCCTCTGACCTTTCAAGGTTCTTTCGACCGCAGACTAGTCTCCCTGTTATCCCCTGCCCACCCGATCTCTCCTGACTCTGTTGATGGATAGGAGGGACTCACGGAACATCGACACTCGTTACTCGAAGTATATGCAAGGAGAATGTTCAGAGACGATAAGAAAAGAAGAGGTCACGAGAATGGACTGTGATTTTATCGAAATAAATAAGAGGGTCAATTTTATTTAGGAGTATTAAAAAAAAGTATTAAGTGAAAAACATTCTCACTTTGTAAACGATGGTTCGTGTATGTGTGAGGGAAACGTGTCCTTCCGATACTCCCCGTCCCTGTTTTTACTCCTACACGAAAGGACCCACCTCAACAAAGATATGTTTGTCACACTCTGTAATAAAACGTGATCCGATCATACTCACCTCCGATGAGGATGATATCCTCCTATAGTAAATGTACATATCTCCCATAGGGATGTCTCCTATAGTAAATTGTCTAGTCTCTAAGAATACTTAAACACGGTCTAAAATTCAAAGGAAACGTTTAAATCTGTATTTATAAATATCAAGAAACTACCATCTCTTGACAACTACTTCACGAGACTCAGTATATAAGAAGGTGACAATGATCTTTTCAGAGAAAGAGTTTAAAAAGGAAATTTTATAGACATATTTACGTTTGAAACCTCCTTGTGTATCGGTACGTGACTGTTCAGGTTCCACCTCCATTATTTTGAACTTAAAGACACAAAATACAACTCTAATATATCAAATATAAACTACTGAAGTTACTATATTCTCTTAACGTAAACCCCCGAATAAACCTCATTCACCTGTTTATATTAAAAACTTCTTCCACCTTTTCCAAAATATCATCGACCCTCCTTCCTCTTACCGTTACCCTCGACTACTTCCATTGACACTCCAAGAGACTCGTCGTGACTCCCCGGTTCACACCACACTTCCTATGATGCACACCGATTCCTGTGTCCTACACATGTGTCGTTCTCTGGTCTGTTCCTATACAGAAATGATATAAATTATAGAAGTGAGTGTAGCCGGAAGATAAATTATTAAAAGAACCTTAATAGTGTGTGAATTAGAAGGTACATTTAAAATTTTAGTTCATCCTTTATTTTTTCTATATGATATAGAGTCTTCAGAGATGGGACTATACATATTCTGAAATAACTAATAAGTCGTATATAACCTTATAAAGTGTACATAGTCTCATATATTTTGTCTTATGTTCTTTGTGAAAAAAGAACAAGAAAGATTTAAAAATTAGAGTATCTTAATGATATTGTTATAGTTATTGGAGTCTATTGTGGTGGGATTACCGTCTTTCATTTCTCCTTGCCTCGTCTCGGAGAACTACTTTCACCTTCTCTTCTCACTTTTTCGACCGAACTTTGAGGTGTAAGTTTTTTGATTATAGTACCGTAGGTCAGGGTAGTGAAGTATCGTTTCTCTACTCCTTTTTTTACCTTTGTCGTTGTCTGAAACAAAAGAACCCGAGGTTTTAGTGACGTCTGACACTGACGTCGGTACTTTAATTTTCTGTGAACGAGGAACCTTCTTTTCGATACTGTTTGGATCTGTCGTACAATTTTGCGTCTCTGTGATGAAACACTGTTTACAGGCATATCAGTTTCGATACAAAAACCAAAAAAAGGGGTCATCAATACATACCTACACTCTCAACCCAGTATTTCTTCCGACTCGCGACTTCTTAACTACGAAAACTTGACACCACGACCTTCTGAGACCTCTCAGGAAACCTGTCGTTCCTCTATTTTAGTCAGTTAGGATTTCCTTTAGTTGGGACTTATTGAGTAACCTTCCTACATACGACCTCGACTTCGAGGTTATGAAACCGGTGTACTATTCTTCTTTACTGAGTAACCTTTTCTGGGACTCCGACCCTTTCTAACTTCTGGCCTCTTCTTCCCCTGTTGTATCTTACTCTACCAACCTACCGTAGTGACTGAGTTACCTGTACTCAAACTCATTTGAGTCCCTCTATTATTTCCTGTCCCTTCGGATCTCACGACGTCAGGTACCCCAGTGTTTCTCAACCTGTGCTGACTCACTGACTCGTTGTTTTTGTTGGTCAATTTGTTTATACGAAATTAATCTTACACATCGGACACTGGTTTGAGGGTCGGTCTCCTGATCCCCAGGACTGGACCCGGAGGGACCCCTCTACTTTCACCTATTTATTATTCTCCGTTCGTCTAGTAGGAGAGGGAGTAGTAAGTAAGAATATAGTCACCAGTTCGATTAGGAAGTTAAGAAATTAAAGACACCACAGAAAAGACAAGAGAGGACGAGAGAGATCATCTAAAAATAAGACAATGTAGTAAGAAAAACTCTGAAGTTTCAAGTGCATAAATGTGTTAGTCTCAGGAAATGGTCCTGTTTAAGGTGGCAATCCATGTATTGGTACTCGTGTGAGTCTTTGGTCCGTTTAATAAAATTTTTAACAAGATATACTAAACATCCAAAAAAAAAAGGGGGGTAACCTAATGGAAAAGAAACAGGTTTATACCAGGGACTTCCTACTTTAGTACTAGTACTCAGAAAAGGAACCAGAGAGAGTATGAGGTAGGTGAGGGGTAAATTGGATGGTGAGTGGGGTGGAGTGAGGGATGTGTTCGAGAAGAGAAAACCTCACAGGAAAGGTAGAGAGACATCGAGAATACTAGTAAAGAAGAAAAGACTTAACCCCCTCAACCCTTTCCCATCGTCACAATCCACCGTTTACCCTCTTCGTGTCCCCTATTTTCCACAATTTTAGAACAACTTGTTCATAAACCAAAGGTTTAGACACAAAGTAGAGATGACTCCGAAAACGTTAAATGTTTAGAGATTTTATATATACTGAACGAACGAGAGACAATAGAAGATGAGTGAGAAGAAAAAGAATCGAACGACCGAAGAATAGAGTCTTTAGGTTTATTCTTTCCTTATACGTCAACCGTATATCTATCCCAATCTTATGTAATTTAAGAGTAGTGAGGAAGTGTAAACGATTCTGAGAGTACAGATCCTACTTCGCTAGTTGATTGAGTCAACAGAGCGTATTAGGGTGACTCTGAAGTGAAAGAGGGTCGACACAAGTATTTAGGATCCAAAAATTCTTTCTACCGATCCTAGTAAGGGAGGGAGAGGATACTGAGAGACTCGAAAGTAGTAAAGGTTTGAATAGACACTTCTTGAAGAAAGTGTTAATCCAATGGATTAACACTGGATTACGGACGTGAGTCTAGGTCGGGCGTACTACAAGGGTAGGGGTCACTGAACTTATAACCGAGTCTCTTTTAAAGGGTTTTAAGATCGGGGTCTTTAAAGTCCTACTGGAAGATTTGAAGAGACCGGGAATCCGGAGATTGGAGAGCTTAGGGTACTAGAGAAAGATGAGAGTCAATCAAGTCGAGACGTGAGTTCAAACTATCAAATGGTGACACGTCAAGGAAACCCGGAACTTCAAAGGTCCGGGGGTCTATTCTTGATTGTAAGGATTGGTTATATATAAGAGTCCTAAGTCGGTAAGGTTTGACTGGGACGTTAGAAAGACCTATAGAGAAGTCTTTGAACGAGTACTTTTACGTTAAACTGTTACTGTCAGTTTAAGGGAGCAGCATAGGGGAGAATAAGGTGACAACATTTCTTTTCGAAAGGGTGGTAACGGACACTCTACAACAAAGGTTACAGTTCGGTCCAAGTACTTGTGAGTGACCCAAACAACAAGAAACAAAGAGAATCCTAAACACGCAGACCGACCTCCCCTACCTGGGACGAGTCCCGCTCATCTTCACGTAAGACCTCTTCGGACCTGGGGTCATAGACTACCTTTGAAGTGTGAGGGGTGACGGGTCCAGTAGACACGTCTCGACCCCACACCGTTCCGACACAGACAGGACCCTGTCCATGGGAAGCCTCTCAGGCTACCGGTCCAGACCCGACTTCTCAAGTCCACACTCCCCCTCCTCGGACTCGACGCCCAGACGGGGTCTCACGGGACAGGTCCCCCGTGAACAGTGGTGTCAGCCCGACAAGTCCAACAGACAAGTCCACTCTACGTGCAGTCCTAAATCGGAGACACATGTAAGTGAAGTTCGATTTTTTCTTTATTCTAAAAAGACTTTAGGACAGACAAAGATAGTCACATGTGTCTACAGGCCGAGTACTGTTTACCGAGGAGAGTCACACTCCCCGTCCACCTCTACTTGTAAAGACCTGCTACCTCTCGCGAGACACGGAGGGTGACCTCAGACCGGTTACGGTTACAACAGACAGTAGTCGAGCCGACACCTCAGCGGTAGAGGTGGGGTTTGCCTCGTCTTCCTTCACTAGTTGAGACCTTTCGGGCTAAAGTGACGAGCCCCCGTCTCAGGAAGGATACCTTTACGGGGCACTGAGAGGACCCACCAGGACTGACAAGGGTACCGTTGTGCCGGAGACACTAGACGAGTCCATTCTCTCCCTTCCCGATGATATGAATCCTACGAGGACCTCACGTGAAAGGAGTCTCGTCTCTCATTCCCTTTTGTCCGAATTTATCTTTCTATAAGACATCACTTTACAAATTAGAACAATGACTTGAACCCAAAGTCGACGAGTAATGAGTTCTTGGGTTGTGACTCTCTGTTCACACCCCATTTTAATTTCTGTCCAAATAACTCCTTTGGTCGTCAAGACACCTCTGTCTCCTGATTTTATGGTTTCTTGGTGAAGGAGGAACGACTAGTCCCCACTCACAGAATTTTCCCTTAAAGTCCTCACGTGTCCGCCTTCAGCCCCTGTCCAATGGACGTCTTATCGTGTCGGTCGAGACTGTTAGTAGAACTTTATCCAGACTAGTCACAGTGGAAATATCTAACTTTACGTCAATTAGTAGTGAAGTTCAGACCAGACAAGGGTAAAGGAACTCCGGTTAGAACGTTAACACAATTCTACTTCTAATACTTAAAGGGACAACCGAGTCTACCATTTCTTGGACGGACGTTACTTCCTCAGAGCCCAAACTAGGGACCCAACCCTTCTAGGGGACCTCTTCCTTTACCGTGGGGTGATCAGACCAGTAGTACATTAAATAACGATGGTGACAAACCCTAAAGTCATATACGGTTTATCGAGTTTTCTATACCGAGTCTTACAATCGATATCGGGTACTCTTCCTTGATTTCCAGGAACTCAAACAAGTCCCGATTTGATAATAATAAAACAGGATAAACTGACAAAAGGAAACAAAGACTAAAAAAAAAAAGTAAAGACACTAGTTTAAATAAGAAATCGATCGAAAAAGATGTTTGTCTCCGTCCCCCTCCTGTACTGCCACCAGACAGGACTCTTCCGAGACATTCCAGGACGAAGTATCGTAAGAGTAACAAGTGAGTAAAAAAGTCCCCTTTCTTCACGATTCTTTACGATTCTTCACGATACGTCCCTTTCTTTAAGAATCTACTTATTATAAAAATACTTTACAATAATAAATTCCTATTATTATCTATTGTTTCATGTTTGTTATTCACATTTGGATCCAGTAAAAGGGGTTGGGTCTAGATGTGTCTCTTGTAAGTGTCGTGGTGTCTTAGTGATAACGGAGGGTTGTCGACGTAAGAGGAGAGGTCCCTTCTGACGGATGGGTTCTGAACATGACGGTATCTTATAAAAGAGTCAAAAACTTGAAATACATTTTCGTATGTCATACAAAAGAACACACAAATTAAAGAAACTGAGGTTTGACACAACTCTAAGTGAGTACTACAACAAATACCGTCGTAAAGTAAGTAAAAATATTAATATCTCATACGGAAACTTGCTAGTGTACTGGTACGCAACTTGGTAAGTTGATTACCGTCTCTAAACTCAAATAAAGGTTAAGAACTGTTAATGTTTATGTTACCCCGTTTAATGGTACTGCTACCGAAAACCGTTTTCATAAATAATACTAAAAACACACAAATTAAGAACCAGAATATAAAAATAAAAGAATTACCATACGACATGAAGTTACTCGGTTCAATGAGTAGAATCCGAACTGAATAGTAGAAAAAAAGACAGGTACATTACGAGAAAGTCAGTTAGTCAAGTCAAGTTAACGAGTCAGTACAGACTGAGAAACGTTGGGGTACCTGACGTCGTACGGTTCGAAAGGACAGGAAGTGGTAGAGGACCTCGAACGAGTTCGCGTATAGGTAACTCAGCCACTTTGGTAGGTCAGTAGACTAAGAGACAGCAGGGGAAGAGGAGGACGGAAGTTAGAAAGAGTCGAAGTCCCAGAAAAGGTTACTTAGTCAAGAAGGGTAGTACATCGGTTTCATAACCTCGAAGTCGAAGTCGTAGTCAAGAAGGTTACTTATAAGTCCTGACTAAAGGAAATCCTGACTGACTAACCTGAAAGAACGGTAGGTTCCCTGACAGTTCTCAGAAGAGGTTGTGGTGTCAAGTTTTTGTAGTTAATAAGTCGTACGTCGAAAGAAATACCAGGTTGAGAGTGTAGGTATGTACTAATGACCTTTTTAGTATGGAAACTGATCTACCCGGAAACAGTCATTACAGAGACGAAAAATTATACAACTGATCCAACCAGTATCGAAAAGAAGGTTCGTCGTTCGTAGAAAGTTAAAGTACCGACATCTGTATTAGACATCACTAAAACCTCAGGTTCTTTTATTTCAGACAGGGACAAAGGGGTAGAAAAACGGGATTTTACTACCCTGGTGTACGGTACAATAATCAAAAAACTTACAACTCAAAATTCGGTGTAAAAGTGAGAGGAGAAAGTCAAAGTAGTTCTCCGAGAAATTAAAGAGGAGTGAAAGACGGTATTCCCACCACAGTAGACGTATAGACTCCAATAACTATAAAGAGGGTCGTTAGTACTTAGGTCAAACACGAAGTAGGTCGGGTCATAAAGCGTACCACATGAGACGTATATTCAATTTATTCGTCTCACTGTTATATGTCGGAACTGCATGAAGACAGAGTCAAAACTTGATCAGGTAACTAGGTCAGGGATCTTGAGGAATATAAGAAGATTTTACTTGAAACAGATGAGGTTTTAATGTTTTTACAAGAGACTCTCATAGAGTGTCTTCACAGTAATGAAAAAAAACGTATATTAACATGTAACGAAGATCCTAACTGTAGACACATCCTATTCTCAGTTCACAGGACAAAAGTATACCCATAGGTCAACTGAGTCTTAGAAAAAGACTTGTCTGACAAGGGGTGACGTCACGGTGGAAACACTATTCACTTTCCCGTGTATACAGACTTATGTAACAAATCTGAGAGATAAGACAAGGTGACATAGGAAACAGAGAGGAACGTGGACATAGTGTAAAAGAATTAATAACATCAAAATGTCATTCAGAACTTGGAAGGGACCACAGAGTCCTTCGTTTCTTAAACGAACGTTCCGTCTCTGGACCCAAACTAGGGACCCAACCCTTCTAGGGGACCTCTTCGCGTACCGTTGGGTGAGGTCATAAGAACGGACCTCTTAGGGCCACCTGTCTCCTCGGACCGCCCGATATCAGATACCCCAGTGTTTCTCAACCTGTGCTGACTCACTGATTCGTGTGTATCATTCAGACCCATTGAAATTTCTTCAATACAACAACGAAAAGAACGGTTGACGAAACCAGTCAGAACCAAAAATATAAAATATATATAATAACTCGACTTCGAGGTTATGAAACCGGTGGACTACGCTTCTCGACTGAGTGATCTTTTCTGGGACTACGATCCTTTCTGACTTCCTCCCTCCTCTTCCCCTACTGTCTCCTACTCTACCAACCTACCGTAGTGACTGAGTTTCCTTTACTCAAACTTGTTCGAGGTCCTCAGCTACTACCCGTCCCTTCGGACCACACGACGTCAGGAACCCCAGTGTTTCTCAGTCTGTGCTGATTCACTGACTTGTCGTTGCATTTAAAACTTAGTCGAACAGTACAAAGTCTGTATGTTTTCGTGTTCCCTTAAACTAACTCCAATCTAAATTAGACATATATTTAAACCCTTACTGACTGACTGTTGTAACTCAAAGGGTTAAGTGACTGTTTTATATAGGGAAGTAAGTCAATCCAGAACTTAAAGAGAGTCTACAAAACGTGTAGAAATTGATCCCAAAGAGGATCCGTAAAATACCCAAACTACAATAATCATAAAGGAAATCACTTCCAAAAGATCCTTACTTAAGAGAGACTGGAAATTGACCTAAGGGGTTTACAATATAATCATAAAACGAAATTAGGAAGAAAGAAAGAAAAGAGAGAGAGAGAACGAGATCGAAAGGGAAAGAGAGGATTAAACAGGGAGAGGACGGAACAAAAAGGGACTCATACATTTTAGAAAGACCTAATCCAACGTCTGTACTACGAGGAAATAGGGAGGGAGGGTTGTCGTTGTTTTTATCAAGACCCTTAAAGGAACGTATTGGTGTCAAGTCAATTCGGAAATCTTTGTAGTCAGGGTCTACTGTAGATTTACGCTGGTACCCTCTTTGGGGTTTCTCTCTTGACGGTTAAACTCAGAAAGGGTTTAATGACTGGACCCTTTAGTACTCGTTTTAATTTTTTTATTTAAGGAAGTTGATGATTCAAACCCCCCTTTAAAACAATATATCGTAATAATTGGTCCGTGAATGGCATCCTGGTCGTAAAGATTTATCTCCTTATAAATAGGAGAATAAAAGGTAAAATGATAAAGATAAAATACAACTAGATTACACGACTATGTGAGTAAGAGAACAAGAATTAAAGTCAACAATTGAAAAAGTCGACATCTTAAAGAAAAAAAAAAGAAAAAAAAAAAATGCCCCTCAAAAGGAAATAAGACATTCAAACAGAGATAAAAAGTTTTAAATTAGGATACGTATGGGGTGATAATAATCTCTTTTTATTATTTGTGATAAAAGTAAACAAAAACAATAGTAAAGAGACGGTTCTATGTGTAATACAGTTAATTAAGAAACACGTCAAATTAGTACCGATAAATTTAAGAGACAGTCTGATATTTTGAGAATCTCCTTTTGTATCCGTCTTGTAAGAAACTGTATTCAACGTTGTTGTAGAAAAACTAGTTTAAGGATTTCTTTAATTTTTGTTTTGTTTTTTTTATCCTAGATTAATTTGAATTTTGGAAAGTGTATAGTTTCCTTTGGTATTTGTCTTGTTTTTCTGTTGAGAGTCTTACCCTCTTTTATAAACGTTTACTTCATTAATTGTACCCTAATTAGAAGTTTTATGTGCTTGTTGAGTTATAGTTGTTTGGTTTGTTAGGTTACTTTTTTACCCTTTTTTTGGATTTATCTGTAAAAAAGGTCTGTATGTCCACCGATTGTTTATGTTGTAGTGATTATTAATCTCTCTACGTTCAGTTTCGATGTCAGTCCATTATAAAGTGTGGTCAATCTTACAGATAGTAATTTTTTTAGGTGTTTATTTTCGATCTCTCCTACATGTCGTTTCCCTTAGGAGGATGTATACTCATA
>SJYO01017230.1:0-31327 GCA_006410555.1 Capra ibex
CTTGTCCTTTACCCCATTCCCTGTCCCGGGAAGGCCAAATTTACTCGTTCTTAGGCTAAGGGTAGACGGGTCACTTTCTGGGCCCCTCCCCAACCAGGTAACCTGACGAATCGAATCACCTCTGGGTACGTTCGGTCGTTGTACAGTCACTTCGACCCCCTAAAACAAAAAGAGAAGAGTAGTCGTACCTTCTCAGACCCCCCTGAGGGAGGACATACACCTACCCTACACACACATAACGGAACACCCTCCCCTTACACAACCGACCCCACACCTCGTCTTAGGTTCTGGGCGAATCGTGTACCGGGCGGAAGGGTCCTTTCGATAAAAGTCTTGAGTAAGTCCTCATAACAAACGCTAGACTTTACTGAGGGTGTCACAAACTTCGATCTACCTTTTCGGGAAACTAGACGGATTTATTTATGATTCCTCGGGTTTCTCCCAAAAAAAAAAAAAAGGAGATATGACTAATTTGGCGGTCTCTTTAAATCAACGTATATAAATTGGCCTTCTCTAAACATAAAAGAGGAGGGAGGATACAATAGATACCTAGAGAACGAGACGAGGGGTTTCGTCATCTCGGGTGCAACTAATAGAAGAGAACTCGTCATAAAATTGTGTGTCCAAACTCCTTTCTCAAAACACAAAAAAAGAGATACCCTCTCTTTACCACAAAAAAAAAAAAAAGGGGAGATACCCTCTCTTTATCCCACGAACTATACGAGTTACTTACACGGACGTACGAGTCAACACAGGCTGAGAAACGTTAAGGTACCTGACATCGGGCGGTCTGAGGAGACAGGTACCTTAAGAGGTCCGTTCTTATGACCCCCCAACGGTAAGGAAAGAGGTCTCCTAGGGAGAATGGGTCCCTAACTTGGACGTGGAGGACGTAACGTCCGTCTAAGGAATGGTGACTCAATGGACCTTTCGGGTACGAGTTACTTTTCAGTTCGGATTTTGTCAGGATTAGTCTTCTACGAGAAACACTCAAAACCCAGACGTCGTCTGTTTGACCGTTATTTTAAAAACGTCTCGGACTCCACTCCCACACCGTGTACAACTACTTACGGACGGTTCCCCTCCTGGAACTTACCGAAAGGTATTTACATGGTAAAATCCACTTCCGTGCAAAAAGGAGGAAATAAAGGAAATTTGGTTGATCGATCTGTCAAACACTCATGGAAGGGTTCATTGACGACGATCATGGTTTGTTAATTTTCTGTTTTATGAATCAAGAATTAGGTGTTTAATGTCTAGTTCTAAGTCTCGTTCCAGAAACTCGTTTAACAACAGGTTTTTTTGGAAACAACTGGAAGTCTTCACTTCACTTCTGCGAGTCAGCACAGGCTGAGAAACACTGGGGTACCTGACGTCGGGTGGTCCGAGGAGGTAGGTACCCTAAAAGGTCCGTTCTCATGACCTCACCCAACGGTAAAAGAAAAAGTCTCCACGACACTTTACGATCTCTAAACGACAATTCTACTTGTGTTACAATATTTGTCAGAAAAAATAATGAAGTAAAAGGGATACGGGAGGAGGGGTGAATTTTTTATTTATAGGACTTACGGGACTTGAGGTCTACCCTTTGTTCCGGTCCGGTAGACTTCTTAATTTTCAAACAACTTAGAAACAGATTCACGACTCGGAAAAGACGTCGGCCCCAAATACGTAAATAGTTGACGAAAATTTTTAGTTTAGGAAAGACAAACATTTCGTCGGTGGAGGAAAGTCAACAACTGTAGCACGGGTCTAGACTCCAAAGAACTTTAGGAACAAATCACCTTAGATTCCCACTGGATTGAGACATCGAATCTCGTCTCAACCAACACGTTCTCTTTGTTAGTCCTTAAACGTCGAGAGAGGTCCGAAGTCTCTCACTGGTAGTGTCTCGGACCCTTTCCGTCAAAGACACCCCTCTTATTTAACCCAAGGTCCGACAACCGTGGACTAGACCACTCTCCCACATACCCCCTCGTACGTATGCACATCCGATCCTGACAGAACGCACGTAACCCCCGACCCCACCCCCCAACCCCACTGTACACAGACCCTTCTCATCCCCGAGGTCAGTCACTCCCCCGTCCCAGATTCAACGTCACAGTCGAGCTAACGAAAGGCAAACACAGGAGTGTTCGACAGAGACCCACCCTGAAAAGGGACCGAAGCCCCTCTACGACTAAAACCAAGGACCGAAGACAGGGCGTACAGACAGTCCAGAAGAAAAGGTGTCTCTTGGCCTCCGGGTCCAACAGAATCCTTCCTCTTCCTGTTTCCCTCCCTTCCCCGTCCCTCCGTCCAGTCCCGAAGGTACCCTAGTACACTAAGACAACAGACGTGCGCGGAACAACAAGGACCAATTATACAGTCACCTTCCTCGACCCCTCTCACAGTGAGTGGGTCGACTGTGGGAATAATGGTAATAATGTTAATGAGATAGAACTCACATCCAAACGAAGGAGACTGTAAAGGGGGTCGAGAGAGGGTGTGGGCAGCAAGGAGTCAGGGGAAGAGAGTCCCCCCTTAAGTGTGTTCGTAATTATGACAGGACGAAAAAGTACCACCCGCCTACGACTCTAGGTCTACCTCAAGCAACCGACCTCCCGAAAGAGAAGAAAATGCTGACGGGTTCGGAACGAAGCACAAACGTTTGGACGGTCCCAACCTGACGGAGTCAAAAGGGTTGTAGTGCCACGTGCCTTTAGACTAAGGAAAAGGTCGGACCCTTTACACTTCCCGTCGACGGAGAAGAGGTAAATAGAGATCCGTGTCGGGTGTCAGCACCGGTACCGGTGACGGTAGGACCCGAATAGGTTGAGACCTCGGAGGAAGGTCCGTACACACCAGTGGGGAAGGTGTTCCGGGGACGTTCCGGTACAAGACAGGTCCCGTACCCCCTCCGGAAAGCCAGATGTCCACCCTCTCTCCAGTCACCGACCAGACAAACTCTCCAGATCCAACGACCATCCTGGGTCCCCCCGACTCCCCTCCTTCGGGTCAAGTGTCGACCCGTAAGTCAGAAATTTTCTCTTGTGGAGGGTCCGGAACCCAAATGTGTAGGACCGTTACTCCTACTTGCAATTATAACAGTAAAAGGGGAATTTTAAACTCCTGACGTAATCTCTTGTACTTTAAAGTCGGGGAGAAAAGACGGACTCTGTATTCGGGATTGTCTAGGGTCCTACGGTATCAAATTGAGCCCAACCGGTTTTTCAAGTAAGTCCGAAAAGACATTCTACAAAACTTTTTGAGTTTACTTGAAAAACCGGTTGGGTTAAATATTATCGAGAATGAGTTTCACCTTCCTCTCATGTATCAGGTAAATTGGAGACTCCTTTGATTTCTAGGTGTCATACTTTTTACCTCTGTCTGAGGGGGGTGTATTCAAATATTTGTCGCGGGTACGAAGACTAACGTATTCACGAAACTTGAGAGTCTGTATTTCCAATACATCCCATCGTTGAAAGGTCAGAAGTAGTACTTTTGGTACATTTAAGAAGACAGGTGTTCATCAAACGGGTGAAGTCATAAGTCGTTAATAAATATCACTGTCTATGCACTTTAACCTGCTTACACCCATGTGGTCTCCGTGACTACCCCGACTCGTTGTTGGAAGTTGAACTTATCCAAACTTCCGAGACCACTTGTAGACCCAATAACCCATACACACTCGTTCACAAACCTTACCAAAACATCACCATTTTTAGGCAGTATCACTCCTAGAGAACATCACTATCTATTTATTTGTCATTACTATTGACCTCAATACACACCCTCCCTTACACGAAATCGTAGTCCTTACGGTCAATTTTCAATTAACGAGGACTACTAAACAGGGTCAAAGTGGTGTTTGAAATACGTTAAATCACGTTTCTAATTCACCTATAGGGTATTCATTTTAGTGATTGTCCCAGTTGGTAAGAGTAACCCTCCATCTATACTCTGACAAACATTAAGTTGTGACTCTTCTCGGGTCATAAAATCATTAAGAAAACACTGGAGCCCTTGTTTTATCCGAGTACGTCTACTTCATTGAACTCGTTCCAATGTGTCGATCATTCGTCATCCTTTCCAGAGGTTTGAGACAACCCTAGGTTTAGGACACGAGAATCGGTAGACAGAAGGGACCTAACTCTTTATTGTTGACATCCTGTCCGTAGGTGACCTACACCCTCATATAATCCAATTGACCCGTCCCCGTCCCTCCACTTGCAAAAAACACACACAAACCACATATGACTGTCTATAAGAAGGACCAACACCGTTACCACCTTTATTAGTTAAACGTATGTGACAAAGGTAATTACCGAGTATCAGCTCATAATCCATGGTTTTACCTTTTCAGTGTAATTTGGTACACGGTTTCAAGAGAAAGACCTTGAAAGATATTCATTATCTAACCCTTAGACTTGTAGTGATGTTTAGTCACGTAAAATAAATTATCATCACCTTTCTTGGACTTTTACCGTGAATCGAAGAAGATGGGACCGTGACGAAGATTGAGTAAGATATTATAAACCGTCTTATGAAGAGGAGAGACCTGGACTCAAAGGGGGAGACAGGTGACTGTCTCAACCTGATGTATTAAATAAATTCCGGAAAGGTCAGGAATGTAAAACACTAAGTCATGTAGTTTTAACATACTATCACAATGAATGTTAGGGAAGGTTGAGAACCTTAATAACGACGATTTTTTGTAGTAAGTCAATAATTGTTGAGAGTAGTTGTTATTAATAAACCACAGAGATTATATCATTCATGGACATATAGGAGTCCATCAAAAAAGACTGATATACTTAATAGTTTCTCTCAACGTCTATTGTTCTACTCCCCACCTAAAATACTGCCAAACGAGAAAGGAAGACCCGTTCACCTTGCTTGAAAGACACTGAGAAAGACACACGTCCCGGTATATGTCCTACGGTCTTTTTCGAATCAAATTTTAGTACTCCACTGTTAATGCAACAGTTTCTACGTAAACTTTACGAATCTGAACTCTTTGTTCACATATTCCTACGTAATGAAACTAAAAGTGTTTCGTTGGAAACTCTAGTAGACTAGACAGGAGGTATCCTAGTGTGGAGACACCCAGTACATAACTCTCCTCCGGTCCACACCTTCCCTGACCTCTCCAGAACCCTCTCTGGAACATCAGGTTGGGACGGACGAGGAGTAAAACGTGGACAAGACCCCCGGGTCCTCGGAGGTGTAGAGGGAAAGAACACGGAAGTTCACCCTCGAATTGGACTCATGTGGGAGGCACAAAAGGTCCGGTTGTGTCCTGTAGAGTAACGGAAACAGTCGGGCCTTGAGAGTCGGAGTGTCGGGATGAAGAAGGGAGTGTAGACCCCCAAGGAACGGGAACGACGTCAGAGGTGGTAGATGATCTAACAGAGGACGGGTTGTGGGGAACCAGGGGTCGGTTCCTCTGGTGAGCCGAGTGGACGGATCCGGTGTCGTCGTAAAGGAAGGATTGGTCCGAGTGGTCCCCCTAGTAATGGCAGAGGGGGTCGGACCGGACTCAGTTGTCGTCGGTGTCAGTGTGGTAGTGGTGGTAGTGGTCGTCGTCGTCGTCGGTCCTCTTCCGATAAGGCGATACGGTGCTCGAGTCGTCAGCAGACGAAGTATAGTCGGTTACGGTCGGCTGGGAAAACGGTAACAAAGGTCTCGGGTCGTCTACCAACTCTAAGAGAGTCTACTCTTGGCCTTGAACGCCGTCCTCAACCTTCCTACGATACTCTTCCACCGCTCTGACGTCTTCCACTCTGGAGGCATACCCCGATAAACTCAGAAAGACTTTAGAATAAACAAATTATAACTATATTTTCACAGGTGAACACCCAGGGACATACTGTATACCCGCCCAGAAGTCCTAAGAATATAGACTTCCAATCTACCTCTTTTGAAATCTTTTTGGAAGACGGAGAGATCTTCATTGTAAAGTGTCTTTGGTATCGGGGGTTCTTTCGAATTGACTCACAAACTCTTAATGTTTTCCGTCCCTTTGACGAAGTCTTCCAGTTCTTGTGACCTCTCCCGAGAAAACCTCTTCATGGACGGTCGTATTTCTGAAAAGGAAAACTAATGTAAAAGGGTTTATGTTTTATGACTTAAACTTAGAATTGATGTTTAGGTATCAAGGGTCTTTTTAGAGTAGTAACTTCAATCTAGGACTGGACGGAACAACACCTTTCCCGGATCTCATGAAAAGGTTCACCACCAAAAGTAACATTGAAAAAGTTACGGGAAATGAAAGGGGGGAAGAACACAACCAGGAAGGGAGTCGAGTTTACTTTGTAGACGAGAGGAGACCACACACACCCCCCGTCCTCCCCAAATCGTGTGGTGTCTACCCACTGTACACTGTCGGGCTCCGATTCCTTCATCGTTTTCCTCGCATACAGGGTTCAAGTGTAAGAAGGGACCCGGGGAGGACTCAGAAAACGTCGACCCTGAAATCCAGAACTCACGGGATTCGATCCTTGGAATCGAGAATCGAAGGACACCGACCACCACTTATCCCAAGACGGAAACCGTCGGAGAAACGTTGAAGACAGTAACACCTCGAGGAAACCAAACTAGAGGGTCTGTTACGTCTGACGAGTCCCTACACTCCTACTTCCACCTCCTCCCTTCCCTCCAACGGACCATAACAAGTCATTGAGACAGGAGTCCTCTGTGGGTTGTCACTTTTAAAGTCCCCGGACTTACTTCGATTGTGACACATTTGTGGTCTAGACTCAGGATTTCCTCTCCTCCCGAATAATAGTCGATTCATAAAAATGCCTTGTTTTTTTACGGAAATGGCGTGGATTACAAGGGTTCAGACCTACCTACCCCCAACAACTCACTCTTTACAAAGAATGACCGAAACGGCGGTTAAATTTTAAAAGGGAGAAGAGAGTATGGACGGGGACAGGGTAGTGTAACCATGAGTGTGTGATATTCGTCTGACCAGGTCAAGTCGACTAATCCAAATTGTCAACTGTTACGAGGGATTTGAGAATAAACACCACCGGGACCGGGGTAGAAACTACATCATTTATTTCCCACTTGGGTCTAGAAGATGTCTGAGAGAAAAGATCTCCTATCACTTAAAAAAAAAAATTTACTCCCCCTTCTACTCACCGTCCCTCCACCTCGTCTTGTCTCAGACCCAACAAAACAAGAGGTTATACCCCTTTCTACGGAGTTGGTTCACGTTAACCCTGTCGAACTCACGACCCTCTTCACTTTCGACTGGGTTACGACGTCACCCAATCTCCGTGTCCACCCAATCTTCTCCTGTTTACTCCCCTTATTCCATCTATAGTCGACCACGACCCTTTTTATTCTTCCGGACTTCGAGTACTCCCCTTATTCATCTATCTTAGTTGGACCTTTGGGTGGTGGTAGGAGAGAGAGGGGTGTGGAGGGTGGTGTCTGGTTTGGCTACCTATACGGGAAGACACAGAGGAAAAGGACAACTGTCTACATGTTGAACGGGAAAATCACCCCCGTCATAGATGTTTACCATAACCCTTTCCTAACCATGTTACAGAACTTTATCATGAGACTTGTTGAACTCATTTCCCCGACGGAAGGTACTCCTACGCCTTATTTTCCTTGGGAATATGTGACGGTCATCCTTCCCTTCCATTTAACTACATCGGTGATACCTTTTGTCATACCTCCAAAGGGTTTTTTGATTTTTATCTTGATAGTATACTGAATCGTCAAGGTAAGGACCTACACATAGACTTTTTTGTTTTGTGATTAAGTTCTTCTACGTACGTGGGATCACAAGTATTGTCGTAACACATGCTATCGGTTCTATACCTTCGTTGGATTCACAGGTAGTTGTCTACTTACTTATTTTTTCTACCTTATGACGAATCCGTATTTCTCTTACTTTAAGACGGTAAACGTTGTTGTACCTACCCGGACCTCCCATAATACTATTCACTTTATTCAGTCTTTTTTACTATAGTGAATATACTCCTTAGTTTTTTTTGTAGTTTGATCACTTATATTGTTTTTTCTTCGTCTGAGTCTCTATGTCTCTTGTTTGATCACTATTGGTCACCCCTCTCCCTTTCTCCCTCCTCGTTGTATCCCCCTCCCCTCATTCTCCGTGTTTAATAATCCATATTTTATTCGATATTCCTATATAATGTGTAGCGGTCGAAGGGACCATCGAGTCGAACATTTATTAGGTGGACGTTACGTCCTCTGGGGTAAGTTAAGGACCCAACCCTTCTAGTGACCTCTTCCCAATCCGATGGGTGAGATCATAAGAACCCGAAGGGACTACCGAGTCTACCAATTATTAGGTGGACGTCACACCCTCTAGACCCAAGCTAGGGACCCAACCCTTCTAAGGGACCTCCTCCCTTGCCGATGGGTGAGGTCATAAGACCGGACCTCTTAAGGTACCTGACATATCAGGTCCCCCAGTGTTTCTTAGTCTGACCTGACTCGTTGAAAGTGAAGTACTCCTTATATCGGGTATAAAATATATTCACCTCATGTTGGAAATTTTTATCCCTTAGTGATATAACATGTGGATATTGAAGATGTCATAACATGTGGTTTATATGAAGGTATTTTTGTATTTGTTTCCCCTGACGGAAGGTCCACACCGTGAGGCACCCCGTGATCTTTTGGAACATGAGACTTCTGTCGGGTCTCGCCTGGTCGTGGTTCGGACGAGAAAGTTTATCTTTACAAATAAAAGAGATGGTTCGTGAACTTAAAGTACGTTTTCGAAATAACCCGAGTCCGGAACGTCTAGAACAGAGATTTACGGTAAGTGGTCAAAAGTGGAAGACACGACGATAGAACCATGGTAGACGTTCCTTTTTTTGTGAGAGTTCAGACGAGAAAAGACACTACATTCGAAGTAAACAAACGTCCGTCAGGGCGGAGTCCGTAGTACGACCTCGACCCCGTCCACGTTAGCCTCAACAAACCATTGGCGTGGAAAGGGACTCAGAGGGTGACCCGCTCCCCTCCCCGCGATTATAAAGAGGGGGATTTCATCGGACTCGAAACAATTCCTCCTATCACTTTTCGACTCTTCCTTACGTCTTACCAACGTCCTCAGTCTAAATTGAACTCTTAATGAATTATCCGTTACCCCAAATGACAGAATATGTTTAGTATACGTTTATAGAGACACCAACACTGTACATGTCACTTCGAGATGACCAAGGTCTCTCTGAGATCTCAGTCTAAAGAATAAAAGAAGGGTTAAGCCCGACTAAGTCCCGCCCTAGGAAAGAGAAACTCCAACACACACATACATATGTAACACACACATACACACACAAATGGAAAATGTTCTAAACGACCTCACAGTATTTTGTGTTGAGATTAGTACTTAAAGACAATTTTTTAGACAATGCCACAGGGTAACTGATACCCTATTTCAGGTTTACGGACCGTAATTTCGGGAAAATACTAGACTGAGGTTAGATAGAAACGTCGGTCTAGAATGGTCGAAGAGGGACACATGGGGTGTCACAGGTCGGTTTAATCTGATGACCAGTAAGACCCTTATGTAAGTGAGTGAATCTTATCTTGTGGGAAGGGGAGTGGAGACGAGTAACTTTAAATTGGGTCGAAAGTCCTAGACTGACATTTATGGTGGAGGAGGGACTTTAAGAGGAGAGGGAAGTGGGGGTTTGTCCTTGTTGGAGAAAGAGGGGATGTTAAACATTGTGATGAGGTTGAAAAGAATTATTGTATAGAGAGGACCATAAGAAAATGAACTAATCTAACTTTCGAAGAACTCCCGTCGACATTACAGGAATAAGTATAAATGTGTGGGGTGTCACGAAATCTCAAGGTCATTAAAAACCGGGGACCATTTACAAACAATTTAACTTGACTTGATTGATTACTCCGATTCAGAATCCCAAAAATCAAAAGTAGAGACGGAGACGGAAGATCATTTTCCGGTAGAGTCAGAAGAGAAAGGATTTTACCCCCTCTCCATAGAACACATCCGGTTATAGTCGGGCCTAGCTTTATGTGTATATTTTTGGGAAACTTACGAAACGTCATTGACATATGTAATAATAATAATAAAAGATTTAATTCTTTCCTTTCCTTTTAGTAAACATTGATATGAATACTTTAAATAGGAGAAGATGTTGGAAGAGACTTCTGTCTATTTGTATAAACAAAAATTGGATTCCTTTAGAACCCCTGACCACTCAATTAATGACTCGAACTCCAACTTGAATCTTTAAAAAAGTCCTTTGAAAAGAATAGACTGACACAATACTAACGGAGGACCGGTAGGTATTTAGGGACCCTCTTCAACAGTAATTCCTAAACGTATATACAAAAGTCTAGAAGAAGGGGGTAGGTGAAGGATGGTAGTAGTGACAGAAAGTAAAAACAACAAGTCCACCTCTGTCTTTAGGTCGCTCAGAGTCTCCGTATACTCTTGGAACAGTTCAGTAGGAGGTTTTCTCTCCGGGACCTCTTTCGATACTCTTTGTTCGAACTCCCGCTCTAAGCCTCTTACGTACTGAAGTTGTCCCTAGACTCTCCACTCTCTTAGTGACTTTCCGTAGTCAGTTCTCCAACTTCCCTTGTTGTTCCAGGATGACATTTGTTGTTCCAGGATGACATATCGTGTCTCTTAATATAAGTTATAGGATAATATCTTTCCCTACAGTCTCGGATGGTCATGGAGATCGTCAGTTGTTTTTTTTAGGGAAACTATTTGAAGTCACTTTTCTTATATTTTTTCTTACGTATATATATATGTCTATATAGAGTCTTAGTGAAACGACATATCGTCTTTAATTGTGTTGTAACATTTGATATGAAGTTAAAATTTTTTCCTACCACTTCCCTTCCCGATTCGATTCTTGTGTACCACTCCGAAGATCCAGAACAGGTCGGGTGACCCTACCAGTCGTTCAACGTCTCGTATCTGTCCGATCCAAAAACGCTGATGTCAGCACAGACCAGGATTCGAAAGAATTAATTTCCCCCTACTTGACTATACATTTAGTCTGCCATAAGGAGAGTCCAGAGGACCTGGGTCAACCGGACGGGGGTATCAGATACGATGAACATAAGGAAAGGCCGAAATTTATAAAATATTTCTAAATTTAAATTTGTAAAATATTATTGAGACCACAAGAAAAAAAGGGTCACTTACTTTTTATAGTATATAAGTCCCTGTCTAAAGAACCTACCTTAGATCTTTAAACCTGAATCCAAAACAGTCACTCCTCACTTTCACAATTTCATGAACGGAGGGCGAAAGGGCAGTACCAGATCACAACAAAACCCTAGGTGCAAACGTTTGGAAACAGACACAGTGGGGAAGAACACATTATTCTTCTCTGTCCGAACAAAACGAGTTCTAGTCATAAATCTCCCGTTTATCGAACACGAACCTTCAAACAGGAGTCCCGGGACAACTAACAGAGGTTTAAGGTGTCTCGCAGACCTCTGCCGGTTGTTCGTCGAACGTCTCTTCCTTATACTCCCCAGTCTTCTATGGTCTTTTTGGTAGAGAGTCGAGAAACGTTTTTCATTCAGACTTTCGAAGTCGTCGTCCATAAGTACATGCTCACCCTCACTCCACATACTTTTCCAATACGTCAAGATATATCGGAGGATTTTGTCGGTCCCTTCTCACTTACAGTATATTCCTAAGAAAAAGGACAAATTCGTAGTTCAACTCTCTAACAAAAAAAGGAAGACCGGTGCTTCCGACGAACGGTGTTGTAGCTCAGTGTAGTTGTATTGAGGAAGACATAATTCTGTCTCTTCGGGGAACCTTAAGACCGAAAAACAGTATCGATCGACTTTTCCTGGAACCATTTGAACTCTAGGGAAGTATAACTTCCCTGAATAGTAACTTCCGACGTAGACGACCAAGACCTTCTCTACTCTAATGGTGCATCCTGACTCTGTTCACGAATCTTATGGATTGGACATGGACCCCGAGGGCAGTTGTAGGAAAAATATAGTATACTAAGGTATAACCTCCTAACGTTCCCCTTGATCTCCCTCTGGTACCGATTCCGGAGTTGATCACTGAGATCACACCTCAACCTCCAACACGCCCTCCCGTCTCGATACAGAAGTAGGATTATCACAAAGGAAACAGACCTTTATGAGGATCCTGGTCCTGTTACCTAATTAGAAAAAGTAATAGCCCAGGGATTACCTGAGGTGGGTCGATCTGTTACGAAGTAAGAAAGGTTGACGGTGTCATTTTTGTCGTCATTTTTTGATGTGTCACCTAACTTAGGTATCCCGTTCTGTTCAGGCCTCCTTTATCTACTAGAGGAGACTGAAGACGTCTACGGGTTCCGAACCACCGGTGATGGGAGCCGGAGGTGGTCACGGCAAGAGTCGACCTCTTCACGAAGCACCCCTAGGTGACCCGGCGTAGTAACAACCCGGAGGTGTACTGGGAAAGTTCAGTGAGGTACGCCGAAAGTCAGTCGAAAATGGTCAAACAAACTAGAAGTGAATGTCATAGGGGGAGGGAAGGACCCAACGAGAGAACACGAAACCGAAATCTTGACCTCGAAAAAAAAGGAAGGAGTAAAGGGACTCGAAGGACAAGAAAACAGTCAAACGGAATCTCCTTCCTTACAACGAAAAGACCACAGTAGTCACGAATCACATTCAACAACACTTCAACGAAAACACCACAGGGAACCTCCGATGAAACGACCACCTCTACCACCACCGGAGGGTCAAATTTTGTGTCTCTTACATACCCAAGAACCGGGACCTAGACACTGAAGTGTTTGAGGGACACACCTCTACCATAAAGTCCACAGGACTCTCAAGACGACGACCAAAGAGTTTACACCAGTAAATCATCTAGTTTGACACAATCGTCGTCACAGGTTCTGACAGTTTACCAAGACCTTCCTCGGATCATCCATCCCTTCTCCCGTACTGAACACACCGAGACAGTAAAGAAAACGGAAACCCGTAGGCGTCTCACGATGTACCAACCTTCACACCGTCCTCGGTTCTTTTGTGAGAACTTTTCCGGGGGATCTGTCCGGTCTGGTTGGATTAGGATCTTCTTCCGACAGACCATGCCATGTTTCTCGAGTCTTGTTGGACCGGAATTCCCACACCCTGTACCATGTTCCATGAGTTCGAGAGTCTCTGAGACAAAAGAGTACACGTGTTACCTCTTCTCTTATTATGTTGTGGACGGCACGTACCAACAAGACTCCTAATTCAATCATGTTATGAACCACACGTTATTCATAAGTTGTTTATAAATAAAGAAGGGTTCCATGTAGACTTATCCATACATTTCAGTTCTACCCTTCCTTTCATCCAACGGGATAATTTCAGAGAGGATGTCCCTGAAAGGACCGTCAGGTCACCAATTCTGAGACTCGAAGGTTCCGTCCCCTACGTCCAAACTAGGGATCAGTCCCTTGATTCTCGGGTGTACAGTACGGAACACCACATCGGTCTATTTCAGAGAGGATTTCTGAATTCATACGTACAGAACTCTCCTTCCCGTGAGAAGGACGGTGACTCGTAGTTTTGACGAGTAAACTCAAAAACACACTCCAGACAGTCTCAATTCTCGTCTCCCTGGATCTTCCCGTACCCCGTATTGGTGTACACAGTACCAGTAGACATGGATGTCACAGTAGAGTCTAACTGGAGTCAAACTTTTGATACAATCACTTATTTCTCACTGTAACGGTCAAAATACGTAAAAATACTTTATGGTAAAAAAAGACTAGTTAAATTATAGCTAAAAAAATAACTAAATTATCTGACAGATAACTCCTTTACTACCCCTTTGAAACACATCCGAGTTACCGAGTAACCGGTTATGTTCTGACAAACTTCTTTATTTTACCTCCTCTGTTCGGATGGACAAGAAGACTATATACACACAGACATACACAAAAACACAAGTGGAAACATATTATAAAAAGTGTTATGAAAACTGTAGACAAAGGAGTAACGAAGACGTGTTTGGTGGTAACAATTCACTGAAGATTTAACTGTGTCGTTAAATCACCATCTTGGTCACCATTCTCAGGTCTAGAGCCGCAGGACGAAGAACAATGACCCACAGTGTTGTGATTTTACAGGTCCTTACCCATACTGATAGTCAAAACGAGTCCATTCCAAAACTCGGTCGAGACCCTACCGTCATAACTATAAAGTACAGGACTATCTATTCCTCTCGGTCGCACTCTTCCTCTTTGACCTTCGCCTCGACCGGTGACGAGCAAGATGGTTACTCCTGGTTTCCGCTGTGTAGCTTTAGGCTCTGGTCCGGGACTCGTTACGGGTCCGGTTCCACCATTTCGACCTTCTTCTCCATACACATCAAAGGAGTCCACCGCACACTCGGACTCCCATCTTCTCGATCTTTGACTACCGGGACCCAACCCCCCCAGAGGGTAAAACCGTTTGACCGTCGACGTAGTAGGGGACTGTCCTTCCACGATAGACGATGAAGATCAATATTGACATGACTACACTGACCTGAACCTAAAAAAACAGAGAAGAGAAGCTCAAGGAAGGAAAACGAGGTCTTAACTTTCAATGGTTCCAGTTCCTCACTAAAAGTAAACGAGTAAATATATTATTCGATTGATGGCAGGGAGAGGTTTAAGACTGATACATAACTATCGATTGGAACGGAATTTAATTCGATTACTGTCTAAAACATATACATAAACATAGATATCCATATCTATCTATCTATATGTATATATAGATATATACACATATATATATACAAATGTATAAACATAAAACACATATATATGTATGTGTATATGTACATACATATATGTTTATTTACACACACACATATATATATATATATATATATAGAGTGACTAACAGATAAGACTTTAACCTTAATCCTTTTTTTTATCGGAGGCAATATTCTTCAACCTTAGAAATAAAAAAAAAATTAAAAAAAAATAAAAAATTTAAAATTTTAGAAATTTTTGAACTCTAATTTTTTCTTTCACAAGTCAATGTTTCGGAATGGGTAAGACCGATAAGATCCACTCCACGGAGAGGATGAAAGTAAGTAACGAACGGAGGAGAGGGAGTCATTCTTACAAGATCAAGAATTTCTAGAAGACTGAATATTTATGGGAAACTTAAGAAAACACCCACAATTGTACGAACAACCTTGACGTTACACCCGAGTATTGAAAAGATTATCTACCACGGCAGATTGGATACTACAGGAAATTGGACTTAACAAATTAGTAATTTGAAGTCCAACGTAGTTCAGTCCGATTATAAGACGAAGTAGTCAACAGATCTAGTCTTTATGACGGTTCAAAGGAATAACTTTTACTTCCTATGAACATGCACGGACCACAGGTCCAGAATCCTCGAATCGTGAGGGATCGATCGGGAAGTGGTGTAAGTATATAAGGGAAGGTAAGGGAAAAACGTTCCTCTAGTGTCTCATTTAATGTCCTGTCCCAATTCTGACACAAGAAAATCTCTTCCCTTTTGACTCTCTGGGTGACTCTTCATCGAACGACCATCAGTGTACCGTTAAGAATTGTCTCGGTCCTTATTTTGACCCTAGAGTACTGAGAAATAAGGGATCTGGGACGACGGACAGAGGGGTAGACTTAGTAGGGAACCAAGGTGAGGGTTTTTCTCTTACACCCGCGAACAAGTCTAAATCATTTGGAGACGTAGAAAATTAATTTTTTTTTTATTAACAAAACGAGTAACCCGGTGAGAAAAAGTTGTCTGATACCCTTCGAACAGGTCTGACGAAACTCTAATCCCATATATATGTCGGGTGACGGAGAGGTCCTTCCTACGGGTAGATCAACCTCTGTTTGACCCCTATTTCTGAGACGTCGGTAGAACCAAAAGTCACAGACTCCCGAGTCACCATTGATCGACAATTAGTACCTTTATTGTATGTACATACCTCTGCTACAATTAGACATCAAGGGTGACTCGTCGGGAGTCACTTTGTCAACGGACTTTATATAAAGACCGAAGTCTTAAGACTCCGAAAAGACCCGTAAACAAGGTCTCTAAAAAACAGTAAAAGGTCCCGGGGCGAGGTTTTGTACATCTAAATGTTAAATTTCTTCTTCGAGACTTATAACCCGATCTTAACTTACTACCGTAGATCATCAGTCTCTATAGAGTGTACTCGAGTAGTTAATATCAATTAAAAAATCAGGAGTAGGTTGACCAACAGAGTGTGTCAGATCAATGACCCTTTAAGACTCAACGACACCGATTTCCTCCGTCCTGTACACTGTCGCTCGCATTGGACCCTCGGAACATGGACCGCCTTAACGTCTCCATCTCCGGTACTTTACCGAAGGTCATAGAGTCCGATCTAGTGGAGATCGTGTACAGTCCCGAATTTTGGTGTAGAGTACCTTTTTTAGGTACCTAAGGACAAATGGAAAAGTAAATTCGTCGGGTATTCCCGATTCAAACGAGGACCCACTACAAACTGCATAGAGGTGGCGACATAAGTTTCCTTTTGTAAGGAAAAGGAATAGAAGTTTCTGTCCTTAACTATTGACTTCAAAACGAACAAAAACGACACTGAGTCGGGGGTGCTCCAGAGTAAAAAGGACCCCATTTTTAAAATTCATCTTGTAATCCCTCCATAAATTCTACATTCATCGGAACCTTGATTAGATCATTCCCAAGAAGCAACACTAAAGAAATGTTTTTACCACCTGTAAAGATTTACTTCTTCTCATAAGGGTTTGTCTTTTATAAATAGATAGACAACCTCCACCGACTTCAGTCCAGTACAACCTTCCGTCTCCCTATACCGTCTACGGACAGATACCGAGTATCTTTGTCTATTAAATCAGTACCGAATGTTTACCGTGGTACTTAAAAGGAATCTTCGAGAAGGTCTCTTTTGGAGAGATCAGATGAAACATTTACTCTTAATCCCTTTTAAAGGGTTTAATTCGAAAAAAAAAAAAGGAGGGGATCCCTTATAAAAGAATGGGATGATTCACGTTCCAGTGAGTTCAAATGGATAAGTCGTAACGTAGTTCTACCAGTCTAACTGTGTATAATATATAACTTAGTATTACAACATATGGACTTTACGTACATTACAATGTTTAGTTAATATAGAGTTACTATAGTGGACGAAATGTCTATACTTTTAACTTCACATCTATTCACTTCACTATCCTTCGGGACACTCGGGTGACTGTCCACCGAGTCACCATTTCTTGGGTGGACGGTCACGTCCTCTGTACCCAAACTAGGTACAATGTCCTTCTAGGGGACCTCTTCCTTTAACGTTGGGTGAGGTCATAAGAACGGACCTCTTGGGGTTCCTCTCCTCGGACCGTCCCAGCGTTTCTTAGCCTGTACTGAATAGCGGAGTTGTTGTTGTTTATTTTTATTTCTACCGATCCCTTGTTACTACTGATGAAACTACCAGACTTCTGGGAACGTAGATAAATGTAGAAAGAGAAAATGTTGTAGGAGTAAATCCATAAAAGGGACTTTAGGTAAGGTAGAAAGATTAGGATAATTCAGAGAACGGGTACTGTGAGTCGTAAGTGACACGAGATTCGAGATATGTCTTTCCCAAGGAACCGGAATGTCTCTTGAAAGAAGACGTCAGTGTCAGAGGAAGGAGAAGGTTCAAGTCGAGTCTAAAAGAGTGCTTGGGACGAGACGACTGTAGCTCCCTATACCATAGAACGATCCTTCCCCTATAGTAAGATTTCTCGTCTGGACAAAAAACCACTAACTAATATTAGGACGAATGAATGTGTCGTACGTCGACCGACTCCATTTACCCCAGAAAGGTAGGGACGGGAATAGAAAGTCCTGTGTATCCAGGATAACTTCACCTCGGAGTAATTCGAGGTTCAGTTTTCTTGAGACACAGGATGTCGTTAGTACCATAAGAGTGTAAGTTTCTTTGAAGGGAGACGGGTGGTGATTAAACTGGAGTGACCTCTCAAAGCTGTCTACGAACCGTATAGGTGAGTGTTCAGAGTTCCGTCGGGTCCGAAGATCGGCCGACGACAGAATACTACTAGGCCTCGCCTCGATGACGAACCCATTAACAAAGTCCCTATCACCCTTTTTCCGGGACCGTTCTAGTTTCTCCCTTCTACGACGCCCACCCGACGAATGACTCGTCTTACGTGTCCTTCCCTATCTCACCTTACACCCTCCCGACCGTCTTTCTCGGTCACTCGGAACAAGAAACCGAAATCCGATCTAACTGTCGGTGTCTCTAAGTCCCCGTTTTTCCCGGGTTCACAATTGGAAAAGAGTCGACGTCACAGACCATGTCTATAAATCTGTGACGTCACTTTTGGGAATCGCCACCACGTAAAAGGTCTCAGGAAAACGGTGAGGAGAGTAAGAGGTTTTGATTTAGGTATAACAAAGCAAAGTAAAGGTGGTGGTAAGAAGTACCGAGTATAAAAGAGTAAAGAGCTAGGGGACGGTGAATAAACTGAACAGAAACTGAAATCTCTCTGTATTAAAAGCGATAGTGTGTATAGGTGTCCCGTAGATTATCAGAGGAAGAACGGTTTATAATCTCCTTCTACAGGATCCCTATCTGTAAATATACAGAGTAGGTCTTATTAGCAGTTTGTTATCCTAAAACGAGACTATCCATTTTAAGTATGTCACCAATATTACCTAATATTTAGACTCCCATGCTAAATACACACGTAACTCTCATCTCTATCCTTAAGTCTATTTTATACATATATCGTTCTTTAGAAGAACTCACGAGACGACTACTTAACAACTGAGTAAACTTCCCACAAAGTAAATTTCTCCTGAAAAAAGGTATAAATGTCCGTTGTACAAAAGAAATTTCATCCATATCGAGGTGAGTCATATTCTTTAATACAGGGACGAGGGTTGTATCCATTTCAATGAAGAGTCTCAAACTATAAGACAAAAAGAGGACTAAAACCGTAAACTTTAGGGGTTTGATTTTCGGAACACATAAAAAGAAATCAGACGAATTGTCTTACTTGAGGTAAAGGAACCATCGTTCAAAGATCTGCACCAAAATAAAAAATGAGGCGTCAAGAAAATTATAGATGGTCACCTGGTGTCGAAGAACCGTTACCTGTGTCCGTTGAACGATTATGGTCCCATTACAATGGTTTAACGAAGTCTCCCTTGAGAATGAACCTCGGTACACGAGGACCCATTCTGATTTAGTCTAGTTTACCTTTAGTGACCTCCGAGTACCTCGTTGTACGTTGTATATTGAATCAACATACTTCCTCTCCTTGGTTCTTTCATGTAAAGTCAACACTGTAAACACCACTGACACTCACAAGTCTCAAGACCCTCTATCTTCCCTTCTACTTTTAGTTCTGTATTACTTCCTACTGGAGACACTGTGCCCTGAATCACGGCATAATCAGACTTACAAGAAAGCAGTAACCCACACACATATACAACCACAAGTAGATCGAGTATTATCAGGTGAGGGAGATGAATAGGTATAATATATAAAAAATAATAAATAATTCTGAAATGAAAAAAATCCCGTCAAAATACAAGTGTCGTTTTAACTTCCTGTCCATGTCTCTAAAGTAGTATATGAGTGACCAGTGTGTACGTGTCGGACACGGGGGGGGGGGGTAATAGTTGTAAGGGGTGGTCTCACCATGTAAACAGTGTTGACTACTTGGATGTAACTGTGTAGTATTAGTGGGTTTCAGGTATCAAATGTAATCCCAAGTGAGAACCATCATATATAAGACACCCAAACCATTTGTATACATTGATGTGTATAGGTAGTAATACCATAGTATATCTTATAAAAGTGACGGGATTTTTAGGACACAAGACGGACAAGTGAGGGTGGGGGTACATAAAAAAATTGGAAAACTTTCATAAAGGTTTATGAATTATATAAGGGTGACACTTGGAACTTTCAAAGTTATCTAATCCTTTAATTTCATGTCTGTCTAATATATTAACCATTATGTTATGTAGATCTTCTTTTGAGTCTAGAGAATTGAGGTTTTATAGGGTATAATACGGAACAGATGGTCACTTATTTACCTCTTCCAACTACTACTTTAGTGAAAGAATGTTTACTGACTCTGTTTACCCATCGAAAGTCCCGGGATCTACATTAAGTCCCGGGATCTACATTAAAACATTAATCGGTAGGAACTTTTTTATTTAAACTTTCTGTAGACGTCAACAACCTTCCTCCCTTCTCTACGGTAGTGCACCATAAGTAAACGTCCCTAGTCTAAAAGGACTCAGTCTTCCTCCAATTGTCTAGACGGTTTATGAACCCTTACCCAAGTTTAATAACATCTTCACACTACTTTTTTGTACTAACTAACTCGAGTTCTCATAAACGGGATAAGAAGTTATCCAACGGAAGGACGTTAAGAAAGGGGGTTAAAATACTAAGGGAAGATTTTTGAATTGAGAATTATCTTTACTAAACTTCGGGAATAGAACTGAAAGGTTCGTTTCATTTATGTAAATACTTACACAAATAACAAAAATATAGAATCGTAATATCGATTCGATACGATACGAGCAAAAACAAGGACATAATTATAATTTGTCAATAAATTATAATTGACCAGTGGTCGTCATATCACTTTTTACTTGATATTAATCTTGGATTCTCTCTATACTTCCTTTAGAGGTCATCACGACTTCACCTCTCGTTCCAAAGACTTGAAGTCGTAATAACTGTAAACCCCGGTCTAGTAAAAAACCACTAACACTACCCCCTCCGACAGGACACGTGACACCCCACAACTCGTCATAGGGACCTAAGGTGGTTGTTCAACGGTTATCGTTGGATGGAGGTCTAGATTGTTAGTTTTTACAGAGGTGTGAATTACAAGGGACCCCTGTTTTAGTGGGGGTCAATTGTTAGTAATCATATCTCCATTTTCTCATTTGATGGTATCTAACCTGGCAACTCCATGTCGTCCTCCACTGTTTAACCTTCTCTTCCACTCAGATTTTCTAGTTCCGTCTTTCATTCTTACTAAATTCCTTGGTGTTCTCCTCTAGTATCCTAATCCCTTTCTTTCCCTTCTGGGTCGTGTCGGTTTTTATTTATTTTCTCCTCGGTGAACGATGTTGAGTGGTTAACGTCAACCGAAGACTTCGTGAGAAATCTTACGATCCTGAGACCTTGTCAAACTTTTAGTGAGACCCCCGTCCGTGGAATAGACATTTCCTGGTCTCTCATGTATAAAAGTCAAAACGCCTGGTATATCAAAGAAAACGTTGACGTCGACGAGTTGACACGGTAACGTCGTCCTTCTGTCGGGATCGGTTATACATTTACTCACTCGTACAGACTTAAACCGGATGACGACTGGTAAAACCAAACGACCGAGGGTTTTGGAGACATCTTTATAGTTATTGGAGTCCATATGTCTACTGTGGTGGGAATACCGTCTTTCACTTCTTCTTGATTTCTCGGACAGCTACTTTCACTTTCTTCTCTCACTCTTTCAACCGAATTTCGAGTTGTAAGTCTTTTGATTCTAGTACCGTAGTCCAGGGTAGTGAAGTACTGTTTATCTACCCCTTTGTCACCTTTGTCACCGACTGAAAAAACACCCCCCCTCCCGGAGGTTTTAGTGACGTCTGCCACTGACGTCGGTACTTTACTTTTCTGTGTATGAGGAACCTTCCTTTCAATACTGGTTCGATCAGTCGTATAATTTTTCGTCTCTGTAATGAAACGGTTGTTATCAGGCAGATCAGTTCCGATACCAAAAAAGGCACCAGTACATACCTACACTCTCAATCTGGTATTTCTTTCGTCTCGCGGTTTCTTAACTACGAAAACTTCACACCACAACCTCTTCTGAGAACTCTCAGGGAACCTGACGTTCCTCTAGGTTGGTCAGGTAGGATTTCCTCTGGTCAGGACCTACAAATGACCTTCCTGACTACGACTTCGACTTTGAAGTCATGAAACCGGTGGACTACGCTTCTCGACTGAGTAACCTTTTCTGGGACTACGACCCTTTCTAACTTCAACCCTCGTTTTCCCCTGTTGTCTCCTACTCTACCAACCTACCGTTGTGGCCGAGTTACCTACACCCAAACCCATCTGAGGTCCTCAACCACTACCTGTCCCTCCGGACTACACGACGTCAAGTACCCCAACGTTTCTCAGTCTATGCTGACTCACTAACTTGACTTGACTTGACTTTTGGAGAAAGTAAAAAATGTTTACCCTCTTGTCTCTTCCTTTAATGGTAATTCTCACCTCCACCCTGATCTTGGGTTCAGAGGACTAACGGTGGAACGAGGAAATGGAAAGTTAAATGACAGTTTACCTTTAAAGACTACACACACATGTTTACACACGCCACCCCGTCCCTTACTGTAGACGGATTCACAGAAATAAATTTGTCATGGAAACTGATATCCATTTCATAAAGAGTCTGAAAGGACCACCGTGTCACAATTTCTTAGGTGGACGGTTACGTCCTTTGAGTCCAAGTTAGGGACCCAGCCCTTCTAGGGGACCTCTTCCTTTACCGTTGGGTGAGGTCGTAAGAACAGACCTCTTAGGGTACCTGGGTCCTCGGACCACCCGATATCAGTATCTCAGTGTTTCTCAGTCTGTACTGAATCGCTGATTCGTTGTTGTTTTTATAAAGAGTATTTCGTCTTCACGGGAGGTTTAACATAGTAAAACTCTCTTATACCATAGGAATGTCGAAGATTAACATAGAGGTCACTTTCCGGAACGGGAGATTTCTATGTACTTCGAGACAACGTGTTCCCCAAACTCCGGAGGAACAATATACGGAAGGACCCCGTTTTACCGATACAAAAATTACGGAATTAACTACACTATTAATCTGAATAACTCTATTACTCTTGGTACAGTTCCGATAGACCTCACTTACAAGGTTCAACTTTCCTGATCTTGTACACGCTGAACCGTAATTGAAAAAGAAATTTTGTCTTTTTGTTGAGACTCATGAAAAACATGGTCTGTGAGATGACTCGTGAAGTAAAAATAGAGTAAACAAGGAAGATCTCCATATAGTTTAATAGTAGTAGAGATACGATGACTACTTACTCATTTACCTTCAAGTCCCCGTAATTCATCGAAAGAAGTCCAAAGTATGTTAATCATTCACCCTCTCGGTTCTAAACCTGAACCCATCGGACTCCGGTCTCGGGTACTGGAATTGGTGAAAGGAGATACCGGAGAGAGAAACGGACCTTCCTTGGTGACTGTAAAGACTACCGTAACTTTGCATTTCAACCCCTGAGTCCTACAGGATTAATGGCCCGATTGTAAACTCCTCGAATCGTATACTCTATCCAAATGTCTTCTCTCCGTCTTTTATTTTCCCCAAATGGTACTACTTCCATTTTTACTTCGTATATTTCAGATCCTATTATCTCCTCAATTATTCGGATTATCTGTACACAATAAAAGACATATATCTACTCTGGATCTTTTGTATCTTATACATTGGAACTTCTAACGACTGAAGTAACTCACGTAGAAATATCCCAGAATCGTGAACATCATAGGTGACCATCATACATTGTCAACAGAAAAACATAGGATTTAATAAATCCCTAATTCCTAAATGATCCACTAGAACCACAAATATCCCGAAGGGACTACCGAGTCTACCATTTCTTAGACGGACTTCACACCCTCTGTACCCAAGTTAGGGGTCCAGTCCTTCTAGGAGATCTCTTCCCTTACTGTTGGGTGAGGTCATAAGAACGGACCTCTTCAGATACCTGTCTCCTCGGACTACCCGATATCAGGTATCCCAACGTTTCTCAACCTGTGCTGACTCGTTGATTGTGAAAGTGAAAGAACCACAAATACAAACTCGACGTGACAAAGAAGAAATTTCTTTCATCTTCTCAATACGATTGTTGTCTCCAGGACCATGGACACCTTTTGGTAGGGTCACCGCTTCGTATTACCCTAAAAAGAATCGGACGAACACCTTCAACAGACTGAACACATTGACAGAAGTCGGTTGAGTCTTTTGAGATCCGGAAATAACGAAAAGGGAATGTCTACCAACCGAGTCACTGAAGATGACGACCCCTAAGGAATAGATTCTGTAACTCCCATGGAAAGACTTCTTTCTGTCCCGTACCTCTTCTGTGGATCGGGACCTGACGAATAAAAAGTCAAGAGATTCGAATGTAACGTCATGAAAATGGTAGTTCCGTTCTTGACGTACGATAGATTGAAATTAACGGAAATTCATATTGACCACATTCGGAGTCATTAATATCAATTGTAAGAGACGTAATTGTAACGTGCCGAGGGGATCCCAAAAGTCTCACTAAGTGTTTATTTACGTAAGTCGAAATTTATCGAGTAGTCCTGATACCTTGGGTTTTCCATTTCCTATCTCCTATAAAAGACGACAGGTTAATAAGTTTCGAATCGTTTATTCTTCCGTCCCCGTAGGTACCGAATTTCCAGAACTAAAAGGATCAGATACAATAATGTTTATCAGTGTATAGGGTCCTTTCTTTCCAAATTCGAATAATTCTCTTTCTCTTACCGTTAAAAACAAAGAAAATAAAGGATCCGCTTCCAGATTACCTATTTTCGTAAATCTGAATTTTGAACGGAGTTGACCAAATGTTCCGATCTAACTTGATCCGGAACCTTACTTTCCTTTACAGTTCTGTACATCACGTTTAAAAAATCCAAAAGGGTCAGTGGATCCGTTTCGTATTGTGTTCAGACCATCCTTTTACCTTCAAAAGAAGATGGATCTCTTTCAAGTCGCTAAGATTAAACCTCTCTCTCGTCCATTTTCTGTTCCTCTCCAAGGGTTAACCGTACATAGTAGTAACAGATTGACCTGTAAGATCTCTCGTCACTAAACCTGTGTAACGGAACTTAGACAACGGACCAAAGACGTTACTCCCTCAGTCCAACCAAGACGACCGAACCGAGGTCGATTTACCTACCCCCGTTACGACCATTTCACCCACTGGAGAATGTAACGTTGACAGATAGATCCATAGAGTTCCCGAACCCTTAAACAACCTTTCAATCTCAACTCGACTTAAGAACTTAAAGGAAACCTGATCCAATAGTTATTATAGAAATGTAAATTTAGAAACATCACTCTAAAGTCTTTTTATTATTATTGTCTACACTGGTCGACCCTTCTTAAAGATGATATCTTTCTCAGGTACTCAACTAAAATAATCGTTTTCTCCGTGAGGGCGTTCGCAAAATTTATAATTCCTCGTAATAGACGAGTAAGGATTGTTAAACCCTTCCAACATGAAAGGGGATAGAAGAATCTACAACTCTCAGATATACAACAACAACCATCACACCAGCGATTCAACACAGAGTGAGAAGACGTTGGGGTACCTGACATCGGGTGGTCCGAGGAGACAGGTACCCTAAAGGGTCCGTTCTTATGACCTCATCCATCGGTAAGGGAAGAGGTCCCCTAGAGGGACTGGGTCCCTAGTTCGGGCGTAGAGGACGTAACCGTCCGTCTAAGAAATGGTGACTCGGGGGTCCCAGATATACGGAAGAAACTTTTCGAGACCTTAAGAGAAGTAAGGAAGGAAAGTTACCTTAGTCCCTAAACGGTACTACCTTAAACGGAACCTTCAATGTTCCCATGTTTCTTGAGTTTGAGAATCAGGGTCGGACGAAGTCGAAAACAACAAGTAATACCAAGTATCTGAACGTGTATATTAAGAAAGAGAAACGTTCTCACTTTCAATTCTCTAATGTCAGGTTACAATAGTCGAGTCCGAGTACTCATTCCGTCTTTAGCGTTTACTGGACACAAGAAAATTATATCTTGACCACCCTATCACGATCAGTTACTTCTCTGATTTCTGAAAACTTGGTAACGTACCGTGGAAGTGAAAACTCCCCATCTTTACAAGGTCTTCATGTCATCACTACTGTGACTCATTAATGATCCTGACATCTCAAGTCTTTCTGTTAAGACCGGAGGAACAACTGGTGGGAAAAAGAGAGTGAATTTCCCCTCTGACGATATATTTCCCCGAAGGAAAGGTAAGGTTTAATTTGAGAAGAGGGACCCCTCGGGGGAAAGTAAGAAATCGTAAGGGGGGTTGTATTCCTGGTTTTATTCTATAAGGAGGGGGTCTTATAATGTCAAATTTCTTCCCTTCTCCACTCCTGTAGATATCTACCCTTAGAATCCTCGAACGATCGTTTCTGAGAGAACTATCTTTATCTGAACCCCCTTTGTATCTATCTCCCTCTCTACTTTTTCCTCGAGGATTAAGGATAGACGACTCTGTAAGATACATATCAGTTGTGTTCCGTCGGACGATGAGTACTTCCTAGAAGAACGATAAGTAAGAAAGGACCTCGACCTGTCCTTCTCTACAATTGTGTCCCGACCTAAACCCCTCGAGACATATTGACTGGGACAACAAAAGAAAGGAAGGTAGAACGTTAAGAGGGTTGGACCTAAAAGTCGATTTCTTCTTCGTTCACATACATCTATTCCACCTTTTCTACGTCGTCCGAGAACATGTCGAGGTCCGACGTACACTTTTCGCTCTCGTCGACCTCGTGGCAGAGGCCTGTGCTGACCTTTCTCTTGACCTTAGGGAGGCTTAGGTCGTCCATACCTGTCAAAGGTCTTTCACTCTACCGAGGACTAGCAGGTAAACAGTCTATCACAGACTGTACTCTTTGTTTTTATGTCAGAACAGGGTGGACCAGAATGAGGTCTCGCCGAGAGTTAACATTTCTGTATCAGCCGAAGGAATCGAAGGATCACGTTGTGTTAGGAATTACGGAATATTCTCCATTTCTACGATACGTTTGTCTGAAACCCTATAAAATCCTAACCTTTACCAGAAAGGTTACCAGAAAGAAAAGAAAAAAAAGAAAAAAAGGGGTTACCAGAAAGGTTCTCAGTAAATCGGTATGTAGAGTGTAAAAAAACCGGGGTACCAACCGTGGAATCTTGAATCAAGGGACTGGTCCCTAACTTGGGTATGGAGGACATCACCTTTCACACCTCAGAATTAGTGACCTGACCGTCTCTTCCGGGGGTTGAGGAGTCAAAGTCTACTCTCTTTTATTTCTGGGTCCTTTCCACCGTACTAAGTGACTTCTAGTGTGTTTAAATTCCTTTTCCATCTCTACTTTAGGGTCTAAAATTTAAAGACAAAGACACTAGGTGAAAGACTCGTCGTAATGTTAAACTATACCGTCCGAGGAAAACACCAGGTCTCAGTGTATGAGTTCGGATTCCATCTTTCAGGATCCTTAAAGGGATCGAAGACTTAACCTCAGGTTTGACGTCACCGAACCCGTCATTAAGAGAGGTTTTTATTCCTGGGAAGTTTACCCTGAACCGGGTGGTACCAGGATTGTGTGATTACAGTCTCCAGAGCCGTAGAGGGGGTTGTCGCGGTCCCGTTGAGAGTCGGCTGGTTACAAAGTCTTATGTTACGGCGACGTGACTACCTTTAGGAAGCACTCTTCCTTCTCTCCTAGGACCGGGACCTTCGACTGTACTGATTCACCCTCGTCTTCATGAACCTCCTCTTACACTACTCTGTAAAACGAGACCTACGACGCCGGTGACATCGACGAGTCTCCATTCATCAACCGACCATTTTAGAGTTGTACTTCCCGTCCCCACCACCCCTCTTGTCTTTTCACACTGACTCACTATCAAAAAGGTCACAGGGGGGTGGGGGGTAGTACAACACAAAGAAAAAAGAGTCAAAGACGAATTCACACACCAAAAGTCAAAAAAAAATTAGACCAATACGTCTCTGACCTGGAAGGGATCATCGAGTCGACCATTTCTTAGGGGGATGTTACGTCCTCTGGGACCAAAATAAGGACCCAACCCTTCTAGGGGACCTCTTCCCTACCTGATGGGTAAGGTCATAAGACCCCGAAGGGACCACCGAGTCCACCATTTCTTAGGTGGACGTTACGGTCTCTGGACCCAAGTTAGGGACCCAACCTTTCTAGGGGACCTCCTCCCGTACCGTTGAGTGAGGTCATAAGAACGGACCTCTTAGGGGCACCTGTTTCCTCAGACCACCTGATGTCAAGTACACCAGTGTTTCTCAGTCTGTGCTGACCCGTTGATCGTGACGTGTCGTGTACGTCTCTGACTTACTGACATCCCCGACTCCCATGTCCTAAACTTTTAAGTTCAATGACTACTTGAAAGATCTGAGTATCGAGTCGAAAGGAGTCCTCGGGTTTGTTAACGTCTGGTCTAGTTTAACACATGTAGAGAAAGGGGTCCCGGAGTCCAAAAAACTCGGTACACACATCCAAAGAAACAAATCGGGGTCCTGACCTTACTTTCGAAGAGGTCTCTTTACGGTGAGGTTTTGATTTACAGTGAGTCCTCACCGATGACGGTAAACTATCGAGACCGAGGAGGTTCCATACGGCTTCCAACATACTTGGGCTTAGACAGAGACGGGAAACTCTTCCAGATAAACTTCGGGCGTAAGAGTCACAGGGACTCAAGTAACGTACATTCGTCAGTGTAAGGTAAACCATTTCGTCTCTTTTACCGTCCTCCGAAAAAGAAAAGAAAAAAAAAAAAAACGGAAAATACACAAAGGGGAGAAGAGCAATATTTGTAAATAATAACCAGAAACCCCCTGTGACGCGAGAATGGGTCAAACAGACAGAACGACGACAAACATTAGCAGGCAACCCTTTCATTGTTTTTGATTTAAACTTAGTCCTCTACCACGTACAACCTCTATATCTGCCTCGTACCAGACCTTAACCCATCGATTCCGTCCGATATCGTATAACGTGGGTCTATCCAGAGATGTGTCTTTCAATAATTTTTAGGATCATAACAAAATCGTAAGAGGATTTACACCATTCAGTAGTCTCAGACCGTCACCAACGGTCTGAACCCGACCTTATACACATCTCCCCCGCCACCTATGTAAATAAAAACTCAGGAAGAGAACGGTTTAGTCTCCCTCCAGTCACGAATTTTCGACCTGACCACCAAACATTTAGATTAGGGTCACGAAGTCCTTCTACCGAATGTAAAGAGATTACACTAGACAGACAAAAGTGTATGGGGGATATTTGGAATTTGTTTAACGGATACAGAACTAAAACTCCAGAAGTACCCGAATTCGAATGGACAGAAAAAAGGAGGAAGAAGACTCTTGTCATACGAGTCGTATACGGTCACATCATTATCTCACGCATCTTCGGGGTCGATACGACCTTCTACCAGCTCTTCAAACATCCGTCGAATCTTCGTCTTACTTCATATTAAACTCGACGACCAAGGGTTCTTTTGTGGACACGGGTGAGAAACAAGTCTCCAACAAGTCCTTTGGGATTACTACTTTCCCTCTACTCCCGTAAAAACAGTAGAAACCCGTCTTTGAATCTTTCGATCTCGAGTACTTCCACACGACACACTCTTTTACAACCACGACCCTTCAAACGATAACTTTGACTGAAGTCTTATCTGAGGTCCAGTTTTAAGTCCTTTCCATCCTCCAACAGTAAACCCCCGGAATATATTTCTTTGATGGGGAAAGGACGGAGGGACCCTTCAAATCTTATACCCCTCTTAGGGGAAAGTCTACCTAAAGAAAGGTCTCAGACAACCGAGGACATTTTCTCTAAATTAAATTTAACTTAAGGAAATTTAGTGGTCCATCTTTCAAAGGTACATTAGTGATAAAAGTCATTTTACCCGTACGAATAGTAAATTACTATTTTTCGTCGGTTAAGGGTGGATCATCCTTGTGAAACATTATCAAGGGACCTGATTGTAAGGTATAGACCTGAGACATGGAAAACGTACGGATAATTATGTTGGGTGTACTCTCTAACTCTCTAACATAAACTTAAGGACATCTTACTCTCTTAACCCGATCCACTAAGGAGGTCTGGGAAGATAACGATTCTAATATGATAAAAGGTTTATAAACGTAGAATACGAGACGGTACTTCTAACCAGAGGAAAAGGAGGAAAGAAAGAAATACTCGAAAGTCTAAACCTTTGACCGTAAGTCTTTTGAAATAAAGTCTTGGACACACGAAAAGACGGAAGGGAAGGTTGAAGAGAACGGTAAATAAAAGAGAGGTTACTAAAGTGAAAGGGAGGAGGGTTAGGAATTGCATAATTGGTTCCAAGACGAGAAACGGGGAAAGACATCATTTCGGAAATATAGAATAAAAGAAAACCTTATTAAAAATTCATGGATCCGATAACCGACGTCTTCCTTTCACGAGTTGTATGTAAACTCATTTTTCCTTCCTTTCTTTCCTGTTTTTTACTTTCTTCCTCTTTTCTTTACTTTCTTCCTGTCTCTACTAAAGAGTGAGATGTTAAATTTAGGAATTTAGATCACAGTGTAACATTACCGGACGAACCAAAGAAGACACATAAGACGATCATAGGGTTTGAATTATATAAGGGTTTTATTATCGAGTATCCATTTATTGTCCAAAGTACTAATCCTTTACAACCACAGTTACCATCAACGTCTTAAAAGAAGTTAACTTCATAATTGATGTATAAATTTTTGATGAGTAAACTTCACAGACCAAACCACTTACAACCATTACTATATGTTATTACAATAACATGTACATTTTATTGTAATAACATATAGTAATGTTTTTATAATAACATATACATAGGTGGTAGTTTTATCTCCTGTGTAAGATTTCACAGGAATACGGGGAAATTGAGCTGGGAAAGAGGGTACGGACTGGGGTCTGTTGTAGACAAGAAACAGTAACATTCAAACGGAAAAGGCAACCGTTTGAACGTTGTAACGGGTTGTAACCCAACTGGTTTTTCAAACAAACAAAAACGTTTTTTAGGACTTACAGCATAAAAAAATTTTCCGGTATATCATGAGAGAAAAATTCAAAGGAAGTGAGTCGTACTAATGAGACTCGAGGGAGATTCAAGTCAAGTCAAGTCAGTGAGTCAGCACACACTGAGAAACACTGGGGTACTTAGCGTCGTGTGGTCCGAAGGGACAAGTAGTGATTGAGGGTCTCAAGTGAGTCTGAGTGTAGGTAGTTCAGTCACTACGGTAGGTCGGTAGAATAGGAGACAACAGGGGAAGAGGAGGACGGGGGTTAGGGAGGGTCGTAGTCTCAGAAAAGGTCACTCAGTTGAGAAACGTACTCCACCGGTTTCATGATCTCAAAGTCGAAATCGTAGTAAGGAAGGTTTCTTTAGGGTCCCGACTAGAGGAAGTCTTACCTGACCAACCTAGAGGAACGTCAGGTTCCCTGAGAGTTCTCAGAAGAGGTTGTGGTGTGAAGTTTTCGTAG
>SJYO01017230.1:31332-320000 GCA_006410555.1 Capra ibex
GCCACGAGTCGAAAGAAGTGTCAGGTTGAGAGTGTAGGTATGTACTGGTGACCTTTTTGGTATCGGAACTGATCTGTCTGGAAACAACCGTTTCATTACAGAGACGAAAAGTTGTACGATAGATCCAACCAGTATTGAAAGGAAGGTTCCTCATTCGTAGAAAATTAAATTACCGACGTTAGTGGTAGACGTCACTGAAACCTCGGGGGGTTTTATTTCAGACTGTGACAAAGGTGACAAAGGGGTAGATAAAGGGTACTTCACTACCCTGGTCTACGGTACTAGAATCAAAAGACTTATAACTCGAAATTCGGTTGAAAAAGTGAGAGAAGAAAGTGAAAGTAGTTCTCCGAAAAGTCAAGGAGAAGTGAAAGACGGTATTTCCACCACAGTAAACGTATAGACTCCAATAACTATAAAGAGGGTCGTTAGAACTAAGGTCGAACACGAAGAAGGTCGGGTCGTAAAGTACATATAATTATCAGACAAGGAAAAAATAACGACTCATCACAAGGTAGTGTACCTACATGGTGTGAAATACGTAAGTAAACTACTACCTAAAACTCTAACAAAGGTCACAAACTGGTGACACTTATTATTTTATATCTAAAAATTATGTTTTTATCTGTAGACAGAAAAGAGTCCACTCTTCTGTAATCCAAAAGACAAATATGGGTAAGACCGTGAAACTAAAAACTTTGTAGAGAAGAGTTTCCCTTTCGACAGTTACGTTCTTTAGTGTACATCACAAATGATATTCTATGACAAGATTCACGAAATGTTAATAACGAATAGAATTACTATTAAGAAACTCGTTTCATGATCAAAAGTAACATATCTGTTCCTTGGACTTCGTGTCTGTCTACTTTATGAAGGGGGTTCTAGTATGTCGATAATTTTTTGTCTTCTTGGTCCTGAATTTAGACGTAAAAACTGTAGAATTGGCGATATTAGAGGACACGGGGTATATCCTACTAAAGTTTCCACTACTTTATCCCTAATAGGGGAAAACTCTCAACGATAAACTCCAAATAAATCAAAGAATCTGATAATATTTATTCGAGTCATTGTATCGGATATAATATTGAAGTATAATAACATAAGGATTTCTAAGGAGAGATCTACGGATTACATCTACTCCCTTTAATGATCGTTCATCCTCAAGTAGATTCTTCTTGGCTAAATCGTTACGTCTAAAAATCAAAGTCGAGTGTTTACCACTAGATAAAGATTGATCGTCGTTTTTTTATTTTTGCATTGTGTGGACTGGTTGGTACATTGAATGATGAAACGTGAATGATTTAGTCCAACAATCACAAGAGGTCTACACGTCACAAAGTGAAAATATACCCTGGTTCATGTAGACCCTTTCTCCTTTCATTTCTTTACCTATGGTCTCCCATCTTCGACCAGTGTGAACAATACGTACAGATAAATTAGAACGTAAGACCTCTGGAAAGAGGTCAAGGAAAGAACTAAAAAGGAGAGTAAGATGGAAGACAGAATCAATAGAACGAGAGATGAGATCGAAGTGTTGACCCATAACAAAAACGAAACCGAGGTAGGGAAGTAAGAAAGACCTCAATAAAGAGGTGACTAGAGGTCATCGTATAACCCGTGGATGGCTGGACCTCTCAAGGAGAAATTCATAGGACAGTAAAACGGAAAAGTATGACAAGTACCGCAAGAGTTCCGTTCTTATGACTTCACCAAACGGTAAGGGAAGAGGTCACCTAGTGTAAGACAGTCTGGAGAGGTGGTACTGGGCGGGCAGAACCTACCGGGGTGTACCGAATCAAAGTAACTCAATCTGTTCCGACACCAGACACACTAATCTAACTGATCAAAAGACACAAATAGCAAACACACAGAGGTAAACTACGGAGAGCGTTGTGGATGGCAGAATGAACCCAAAGAGAATGGAACCTCCACCCTATAGAGAAGTGTCGACGAGGTCGTTTCTCGTCGGTGACGAGGAATGGAACCTACTCCCCATAGAGGAGTGTCGGCGGGGAGGACTGGAACTTGCACCTCATCACGAAGAGTCGGGAGGACGTGGACACGTCGGTGACGAGGAACCTGTACCCCAACAAGGAGAACCGACGGTGGGAACTGGAGACCATACCCCATCGAGGAGGACCGACGACGGGGACTGGACCACTATCTTCGTTCCAGACTACGACATTTCTCGTTATAACGTATCCTTGGACCTTACAATGTAGGTACTTAGTTCCGTTTAACCTTCATCAGTTTGCTCTACCGTTCTCACTTGCAGCTGTAAGATCCTTAGTCGCTTGATTTTACCTGACCTTACCCACTTAAATTGAGTCTACTGGTAATATAGATGATGACACCCGTCCTTACGGAATCATCTTTACCTTATCGGTAGTACCAGTTGTTTTCTCAGGCTTTACGGTATGAACCTACGCTAGAGTTTTTGTTGTCTTACTAGAGACAAGCAAAGGTCCCGTTTGGTAAGTTATAGTGTCATTAGGTTCAGATCCGGGATTGATCATTGTGACTTCTTCCACTTCGACTTGACAAGATACTTCTGGAGGTTCTGGAAAATCTTGATTGTGGGTCTTTTCTACAGGAAAAGTAATATCGCCTAACCTTACGTTTTCATCCTTCAGTTCTTTGTGGACCCCATTGTCCGTTTAAAACGGAACCTTATGCCTTACTTCGTCCCGTTTCCGATTATCTCAAAACGGTTCTCTTGCGTGACCAGTATCGTTTGTGGGAGAAGGTTGTTGTGTTCTCTTCTGAGATGTGTACCTGTAGTGGTCTACCAGTTGTGGCTTTAGTCTAACTAATATAAGAGACGTCGGTTTCTACCTCTTCGAGATATGTCAAACGGTTTGGTTCTGGTCCTCGACTGACACCGAGTCTAGTACTTGAGGAATAACGGTTTAAGTCTGAATTTAACTTCTTTCATCCCTTTTGGTGATCTGGTAAGTCCATACTGGATTTAGTTTAAGGAATACTAATATGTCACCTTCACTCTTTATCTAAATTCCCTGATCTAGAATATCTGTCTCACGGACTACGTGATACCTGCCTCCAAGTACTACAAGATGTCCTCTATCCCTAGTTCTAGTAGGGGTACCTTTTCTTTACGTTTTTTCGTTTTACCGACAGACCCCTCCGGAATGTTTATCGACACTTTTCTTCTCTTCACTTTTCGTTTCCTCTTTTCCTTTCTGTATTCGTAGACTTACGTCTCAAGGTTTCTTATCGTTCCTCTCTATTCTTTCGGAAGGAGTCGCTAGTTACGTTTCTTTATCTCCTTTTGTCATCTTACCCTTTCTGATCTCTAGAGAAGTTCTTTTAATCTCTATGGTTCCCTTGTAAAGTACGTTTCTACCCGAACTATTTCCTGTCTTTACCATACCTGGATTGTCTTCGTCTTCTATAGTTCTTCTCCACCGTTCTTATGTGTCTTCTTGACATGTTTTTTCTAGAAGTGGTTGTTCTATTAGTGCTACCACACTAGTGAGTAGATCTCGGTCTGTAGGACCTTACACTTCAGTTCACCCGGAATCTTTCGTAGTGATGTTTGTTTCGATCACCTCCACTACCTTAAGGTCAACTCGATAAAGTTTAGGACTTTCTACTACGACACTTTCACGACGTGAATTATACGGTCGATTAAACCTTTTGAGTCGTCACCGGTGTCCTGACCTTTTCCAGTCAAAAGTAAGGTTAGGGTTTCTTTCCGGTAAGGTTTCTTACGAGTTTGATGACGTGTCAACGTGAGTAGAGTGTACGATCATTTCATTACGAGTTTTAAGAGGTTCGGTCCTAAGTCGTTAAGCACTTGGCACTTGAAGATCTACAAGTTCGACCAAAATATTTTCCGTCTCCTTGGTCTCTAGTATAACGGTTGTAGGCGACCTAGTACCTTTTTCGTTCTCTCAAGGTCTTTTTGTAGATAAAGACAAAATAACTGATCCGGTTTCGGAACTGACACACCTAGTGTTATTTGACCTTTTAAGACTTTCTCTACCCTTATGATCTGGTGGACTGGACGGAGAACTCTTTGGATATACGTCCAGTCCTTCGTTGTCAATCTTGACCTGTACCTTTTTGTCTGATCAATGTTTATCCTTTTCCTCATCTAGTTCCGACATATAACAGTGGGACGAATAAATTGAAGATACGTCTCATGTAGTACTCTTTACGACCCGACCTTCTTCGTGTCCGACCTTAGTTCTAACGACCCTCTTTATAGTTATTGGAGTCTATACGTCTATTGTGGTGGGAATACCGTCTTTCACTTCTCCTTGACTTTTCGGAGAACTACTTTCACTTTCTCCTCTCACTTTTTCAACCGAATTTCGAGTTATAAGTCTTTTGATTCTAGTACCGAAGACAGGGTAGTGAAGTACCCTTTATCTACCCCTTTATCACCTTTGTCACAATCTGCAATAAAACCCCCCGAGGTTTTAGTAACGTTTACCACTAACGTCGGTGCTTCGATTTTCCGCGAATGAGGAACCTTCCTTTCAATACTGGTTGGATCTATCGTATAAGTTTTCGTCTCTGTAATGAAACGGTTGTTTCCAGACAGAACAGTTCCGATACCAAAAGGTCACCAGTACATACCTACACTTTCAACCTGACACTTCTTTCGACTCGTGACTTCTTAACTACGGAAACTTGACACCACAACCTCTTCTGAGAGTTCTCAGGGAACCTGACGTTCCTCTAGGTTGGTCAGGTAAGATTTCCTCTAGTCAGGACCCACACGAAACCTTCCTTACTACGACTTCGACTTTGAGGTCATGAAACGGGTGGAGTACGTTTCTCAACTGAGTAACCTTTTCTGAGACTACGACCCCTAACCCCCGTCCTCCTCTTGCCCTACTGTCTCCTACTCTACCGACCTACCGTAGTGGCTGAGCTACCTGAACTCAAACACACTTGAGTCCCTCAACCACTACCTGTCCCTCCGGACCACACGACGTCAAGTACCCCAGCGTTTCTCAGTCCGTGCTGACTCATTGACTTGACTTAACTGATGAGATCGAAGCTTATCATTGAGACTGTAGAGATTCTAATTTCAATCTTAAAAGTTGTTGAACAACATATAACAGTACCGATAAGTTATTCTATGAAATTGAGGTGACATTGATTTTAGTTTTGAGTATCACAAAAGGTTTTTTCTTTCTATCTCTTTTCAAGAACCAAAGGACAGTGTCTTAATCTCGTCATACGGTAGAAAAGATCAGTAATCTTAATTTTGTCTCAGGAGTAAGTAAGAAGGTAGAGGGATTGTAGGTTTAAATTTATCAGAGGTCCAAGATCGTTAAGAGGGAGGACATCGGTAAAGGACACGGTGAAGTGACCCAGGGTAAAAGTTTTAGACAACGACCCTAATATTGGAAAGACTGACCGGACGGACTAAGATCACAATACCAAGGAAAGTAGAGAGGTAGTGTAAAGTCGTCTCTATTTCGATAGAAGGATTTTGTGTCGGACCTAATAAAGTAAGGGAAACTTTTCGAGATTATTAGAAGCCACGGACAACCTTAATTCAGGTTTGAGTAAAGACATCATCAATTAAGAAAAGAAAAAAGGGGGAGAGGAACGTTCAAGGGACGTGAGTCCCTGATCAGAATAGGTACAGGTAAGTGAGAGGTCGGAGGGTCCTTGAAGTTTGTGTCACGAGGTGAGTACCAACTCAAGGGTACAATTTATTTGTTTTCCGACGATGACTATCCTTTTCTACCGGAACTTCAAATTTTCCGGTGATCTACAAAATTAATCCTCCAGTACCCACTGTAAGATCTTTCGTTACATTCATTACACTGTCCCTATTGAAACAGTCTGTCTCCTTCCTCTCTCTTCTACTAACCTTCCTATCAACGGTCTTTGTCAAATGAATTCTTAAACTCTACGTCTTATCATTTAAGTCCATAGACCCAAACCCCAGACATCCAACAGTAAAGTTCAGGTCATAGAGAGATGACCCACGCCAGTCTCATAACCTTCAATCGTCCAGTTCAACGAGGGAGGTCGCGACACGGACGAACGAAACCGAATTCGGTAACCGGACCATCGGGACCAGATGTTCCTTCTAACTACAACTTCCGGTAGGACCGTCGAGACATCCTTAAGTGATTCACGGGGTGTAAAAGTCCGAGGTAAGGACTCCTCAAGTGTCACAGGTATAGTTAATCGACCGTCCCGATACACAGGGGTTTTACCAGAAAATACGTCACTTTCACCGTCCTTCGGTCGTGACCGAGGGGGTCACTGTCTGGCGTTTGAGTTCAGGGGTCACAGTCTCGGTCCGGTAGTGTACCCTTGAGACGTGACACCCCTTGAGGAGGTCCCAGTATGGATCTCGACCTTAAGTAAGTTGAGTATGAGAGAACATCCGTTAAAAGAAAGATGGATATGAAAAGAGAGAATTATTACCTATCAAAACAACTCCCTAAAAGGACACGGACCGTGACGTACAGAATGTACGTATGAAAGTAAAATAGGGAGGGGAGGGGGTAGGGTACTCTATACCCACATTAATAATAGAGACAAAACGTATGTTCCTCTGACTCCGAATGTCGTCAATTGGTCAAGGACTCGAGAATCTCAAACAATCACCGTCTCCTGAACCCTTTCACCTTGAACTGGGACTGGTCCAGATGTCAGTCCCAGACACGAGAGTTGTGATGTGTTGCGACGAAAGAAAACGTATGAAACCCTGTGTCCCCGGTAAGGGTCATCCTAATGTTTGTTCACTTGACTTGATCCCGTTTACATCTTAAGACGACGACGATGACGACGATTCAGCGAAGTCAGCACAGGTTGAGACACGCTGGGGTATCTGCCGTCGGGTTGTCCGAGGAGACAGGGACCCTAAGAGGTCCGTTCTTGTGACCTCACCCAACGGTAAAGGAGGAGGTTACGTACTTTCATTTTTCACTTTGACTTCAGCGAGTCAGCACAGACTGAGAATCGCTGGGGTACCTGACATCGGATGGTCCGAGGAGACCATCCCTAAGAGGTCCGTTCTCATGACCTCACCCAACGGTAACGGAAGAGGTTTAAGACTCTACGATTTTATGAAACTTAAATCGTTTACTACTTTCGGTGACACCAGGAAAGGGAAGAACGAGAGGTTAATGAAGTGTCAAGTCCATGTAACAAGGGGTGGAGTACATATTCTCCGTTCGTAAACCCCCTTGACAATTAAAACGTCTTCGAGAGGTTTCATAGGGTTGAAATTATGGTTGAAAGACGGAGAAGTAAGGGGACGAGGAAGTGACGGTAGACGTGACCAGTGTCAGAGATTCGAGTGTCCTGCATTGATCGACGGTCGTGTTTTCTACGGACCTCAAGAGGACGTCTAGGAGTAAGAGTCTCCTTCATAGTGTGTCGTCACGGCCAGTAACAAAAGAGTCGGGTAACAGACCAAAAGAAATTTTGGTTACAATAACGTAGTTGTAAGAAGGATTAGGGAAAAAGAAAGGGAGGTTCAATGAGTTCATTCTAGGTCAAAAGAAGGAAGAGAAGAGATGGTGATCAAGATTTACTTGATTTCTTTCTACGTACTATAGTGAATAGTCCTCTTATATCCTAAGGGTACACAGAAACTGAATGCGACAAATTTGTAGTCGGAAGAGATACCCAATGTAGGAAAGGGAAGGAGAGGCACAGAGAGGGGGTGGGGAATGGAGAAAGTGTATGTGTGTGTGTGTGTATAAAAGAGGAACAATCAATGAGAAACTCAATTACCGGACTCTATGAAAGTCTACCTTGTACTACCAGGGAGTCCGTCAACCCTGAGACCGTCCTCTGACCAGTCAACTCCCCCTGACTGACTAAACCGTGATCTTACAAAGTCTACATCGAAGCTATCCTTAGTTCACCGTGACTGAGTTTCTGAGACGAAGAGTGAGTCAAGGGTACGGGATGGACTCGACCAGACAACTGTACAAATCTCAAGCAAAAATCGTTTGTGAGTCCCTCTCAATACGACAACTTACATCGTTGTCGTTAAACCATGTAAGAGACTGAAGGAAGTTTCAGATCAAAAAAGAAGAGGTACTGACAGTACTTTTATTTCACCCGTAAAGAGTATACATTATATTTATGATAATTCAATTTTTTATTTACAGAAGGATAACGGACCGGTACTAGATTTTTGAACTTCCCTGAAAGACGGTCTCCAAAACCCTCCCACAGATACATCAAGACTTCCGTTCGGACACGTAGAGAGTATCTTGGGTAGTGACTAAGAATGGTCATTCAGTGGGTCTTTTGGTGGTAAGGACTATTCAAACTAAAATCAAATCCTGAAAGACTGTTATGCAAACTGAATCCTCCCTCTATCCTAAGTAGTTAAAACAACGGGAGGGTAGTAGTAGTGACGGTAAAAGGAAGGGTCCCTGTGATGTCAGTAGTCGGTGAGAGGATTATGGTCGATACTGTGCCGAGATCTTCGAGCGTAGGTCTTCCTCCTTCTTCTTTAGAACTACCGATTGTTCGCAACGGAACTGTACCTCCCGTCCATTTTACGACTAGACCTGAGACCACCTGGACTCTCAACCACGTCTCTGTGGTCTATCAAGTCACCCCTTCTCGTTCGTAGAAGTAAGTGGCGTCCCTGTGGACTATTCCGTTGGAGGAGGTGGGGAAGGGGTGAGGGTCGGACAATAAATCCTAAACTCTACCTTACTGAAAATGGAACTAATAAGATTGAGACCTTAAGGTTTATTATAACCAAAGGAGTAACAGGAACGACTAACGAAAAGTATCCGGGAGACGATCTTGACTTAACAATGATAAACGTGAGACCCCATAAGAAAGATCCTAACATGGAGTTGAGACACCATGTCATTTCACGAACCGTTTTCTCATAGGTGAGTTTGACCCTCTATCCCATAGACTACAGAGAGCATTCGAGTACCAGTGAATGAATAATCGGGTTCAACATCGGGTTAGAATCTTCAAGAGTAACTGACTGAGTAAAGGTAACTGAGTCTAAGAATAGACACCATGGGTGACATAGTGAAATGAGAGAGTGCATGTTGGAAAGAAAAGTGTCTATGAAAAAGAAACCGAAGGATTCCAAATTCGTTATTGAGGACCTACAAGACGACACGGGTAGACCCACACGCAATTTTTAACAACGTTCTGTGACAGAGAACAGAATGTTGAGTCTTTATTCATCTGGTGGGGAATCAACTTTTCTATTACCCCTTGGAGGGACCGCCAGGTCACCAATCTTGACGTGAAGACGACGTCCCCGGTATCTAAGTCAGGGACCAATCCCTTGATTCTAGGGGTATGGTACCGTCTTACCTGTCGGTTTTTCTAAAAAAATCTTTTTCTTTTGTCTTCGAGTTCAGGTACGTACATCACTCTAGTCTTGGATCTCCACCGTTGTTATAAAATATGTAAAAAAAAACAGAAACCGAGAATCCTAATTCTGGGAGGTACGGGTCTAGTAACTCTTCCTACGGTACTAGTTTCATGAGGTCGTCGCAAGGGCCTTCCTCGGCTCATTCTGTCTCGTCGACAGTAGGTACGCCGGTCGTTTCAGAGACTACAGGTAAAGGTTACGACCTAGTCCGAACGAGAGGGTAAGAAGTTGGGACTGACCGTGGGGGTAGTACCTTCTCTTCGCCCTACTGTTCTCGACCTTCCCCTCGGATCCATTACTGTCATTTGTGTCGTCTAATTTCACTGTACAAATCTCTCTTGGGACTGAACCTATGTACGGGTGTACCGTTACTCCTCACTACCAGGACTAAAATCTCTCCTTCCATGTGGTCCAAGTCAAATTAGTAGGACTCTCCGACTGACGTATAAATCGTCTGTCACACTTCAGAGTGACTCTCTTGTGACCAACTTCGGTGTCCGACTATTCTTAGGGTGCAAGAGAAACCCTTCCTTCTATTGCAGTTAAAGGATAATTTTTAAGAGTCGAAACCGAAAACGGTGCACCTTGGAAAACCGACACAGGTTTCGGGTACACCGAAAGCACAGTAAGTTGTGAAGTTTTAAGGTTGAAAAAGACACAAGAAAGGAGGGTATATTATCCTCCTGAGTCTCAAGATCAATTGGATTCACCTCGACCCACCGTCCAAAAACAATGGTCTTACAAGACTCTTGTCTTACATGAAAAAGTAAGGTAAGGACAGGTAAGGAAGGGGAGATTAGTTTTGGGGTCTTGAAAACACCTATGGTGCTCCGTGTAAAAAAAAATCTCGGACTCCTTTGTTCGAGAAATATAATAAAATAAAATCGAGAAAAACAACGAAGATTATGGAGAGAACCAGGAGACTGTGAACGTGACAGGAAACCAATCTCATCCATAAACCCCCTGGTACCAATCCTACTCTCGGAATCTAGTGTGTTAATGATAGTGTGGGTAGACGCTGATGTCTTAGGAGCGGAGTCAGGAAAAGTCGACAGACGATTATCGATCACAGGCAATGTTCACCTTGGTTCGTCTTCGTAAGACTGTCGAACAACCTTTAGTTAGTGATAACCTTTTTATTTAGTTTTGTCTATGGGTCCTGTGAATTTCCAAATTTATACAACACGACCCCCAATCACTTACTCTTGGTCTTCCCTAGACGGGTCAGACTTTCTTTGAAACTCGGTCGCGACCACCCTCCACGGACTGTTTGATTAAGGACCCAAGGGATCTCCGTGTTCCTTTCTTAAACCTTGACAAGGATAAAGGGGGACTTGGAGGACGTTCCTTCTTCTCCAGTAGTCCACAGATAACCTTATCGGACGTCAAAAGATTCAAGAGAGGAGGAAAGGAACCATCCATAGGAGGACCCACCTCTGATGGCACGACTCAGTCAAGGAAGGTGGGGAAGCGGACACGGCGGGAGCTGAGGGGACGACAGTCGAGTGAGGTTCTGTCCGTCGGCCCTGACGTCGTGGGTTTGCCTTGCCCCTCATCTTAGGTTGTTTTGGTTGCGACATCGAGGGTAGAGACAAGGACGAGGCCAACGACGACGGCGGCGGCGACGGTGGTAGTGACGGCGGCGACGGTGGTGTTGGTGGTGGTACCCTCGACGACGAGGTCACCGACAGCGACGACGGCGACGCGGTCGGCGACCACGGCGGTGGCGGGGCAGAGGTCGTTGACGCCGACGATGAGACCGACGACGGCAAGGAGGTCGACGGTGGCGTCGAGGTCAAGGTCGATGACGGAGACGACAGTGACGATGACAACAACGAGGACAACGACGGCGGCGGCGGCGGCGGTAAGTCCAACGAGGTTGACAAGGCCGAGGTCAAGGTCGAGGTCGAGGCTGAGGTCAAGGTCGAGGCCGTCGCCGAGTCCGAAGACGAGGTCGAGTCTGAGTCCGTGGTTGAGGTCGAGGTCGACGCCGACGAGGAGGTCGAGGTTGAGGTCGAGGTCGAGACCGAGTCAGACTCCGAGGACGTTCAGGTCGGTGACCAAGACCTGGTGCAACAAACAGATGTGGTTCGGACTCGACGTTAGGCCTATTCGGTCCATTCCTAAGAGACCCAGTCCATCGAGCCTCAAAACGGGAGTTAATACCTAACCACCCAACCGGACTACACATCCATGTCAACCAGTACACCTGGCCTTAAAAATTCACGATTTCGTCTAAGTAGTCTTCTCTACTCCCGTCTCTCAGACAGCTCCTGAAGAGGTCCTGTCCTTACCCCTACTCCGTTCCAGTAAAAGGCTCATTGTCATTTACGAGTCCACTCGTTCTACGTCTCCCATCACCCGGTTAGAATGAAACGGTATCCGAATTTATACCCGAGATTTCGGTAAAGAGTTTAAAACTCACAAAGACTCGACGGTTGTGCCCCACACTCAAACTAGGGACCATCTCCTTGATTCTAGGGTGTACGATGTGTCACACCGGTTTTGGAAAAAAAAAAAAAAAAAAATTTCTTTAGTCCTACATATGGATACCGACTACGTACAACTACCTACCGGCTTTGGTTGTGTTATAAAACTTCGTTAATGGGTTAATTTTTATTTATTTTATTAAAAAATTTACTCCTATTTTACACTCAAAAGTGGAACAGGGATTCACAAAAGATTTGGAAATAAAGGTAAATCTACCGAGACAAAAGGTGAGGTTGTGAGACCTTTCTTTTTGAGGGTAAGTCTAGGACCCTGTTCTCGGACTATGTCTCTACCACCTTATAGAGTAGATTTACCAGTTTAGTTCTCGACGTCGCTTAGTCGTTCTTACGAAAATTAGTAAGAAGGGAAAACAAACAAGAATAAAACTCCCACTCCTGTTCCCAACCCCCTCCCCTAAAAAAATTTCCTTGAAAAATAACTTAGTTGTATCATGAATCCATTATGACATGCTTGAGGTCAGACAAGACCATGGGAATCCCTCATGGAGATTTCGGTCTAGGTAAGTTTACACGAGATTTCAAATAACAAACCTAAATATGTTGATGATCCTGACAATTATCGACCTATATGTAGTTACAAGACTTGCACGACTTTAAACAAAGCGTAAAGGTATAAGGTCTAGTAAGAAAATATCTTCTCGTGTCATACAAACCTTCTGACACACATTGTACATCAAGTCTTCACCCTTCGGTCTCTCCTAACTCCACACACGACAAAACATACCAATGGTGGATCCGTCGTAGGTCTCTCTGGAGAACGAAACCCGAGTACTTTCCTTTATCAAAATCTTCGACACATTTGACCTCTTTTCCATCCGTCATAACCCCACACCTTCCCACGACCTCAACTAAAGGGGGAGGGTTAAAGGGTCGATGGGACCCGGTCCTCTAACACAAATAGAAATAAAGTCACCACGAAACCTTCACCCAAGAAAACCAAGGGGAGCACCTCCAAGTATGTAAGTATATATATGAGACCTCATTAAATACGTAAACCTATTAATTATATAACGACAGTCTACGATCCTTTCATTTAATCGACTCACTACGTGTTGAAGAGAGAATCCCTTAATCTGGTGGCCTCCGGAACTGCCTGTCAACGTACTCCACGACATACGTCTGAACACATCAGACACACCTCGGTCCTTGTGTCGAACGAACGGAAAGGACTCTGGTTCGACGAATCACAAATAAAGAAGAGGTCGTTTTAAGTGACCGACACAGTGGTCAGAGTTTGACGATTAGTAACCGTTTTACTTCTTCGTAAAAACAACTTTCCAACTTCCGAAACTTAAAACCCACTGACGTAACTTTATTGAGCACAACAAAAGGGTTTAAGAAGTGTATGCAGAATTTTCTGTTTAAACCGATAGTGGAGGCTACCTTATCGTAGTCTTCGGGTTTCATGATACGACGTCAGCCCCCTCTCCCACGACGTCGTGATAAGAGTCGATGGAGAAGAGTGACGGTCCCTGAAGTAGAACCTTGTGGAAACCTCTCGTCGTTGTACACCCGTCCCTGGTTGCTCCGGTATCGGGGTTCGAAACGGAAACCCGACGGAGATCCCTGTGTCTTACCGACAGACAATGGTGTCCAGAGACGAGACACAGTGGAGAGACGGGAAGTAATTCCACTGTCTAGGTGTCTGTCACAGTAATTCTAGTAAAAAGTCCCCATAGACCACCCCCCCACTCCCTTCCTTCCCTCCACAATCTATTCCAACCCCCCCTATCCCCAAACCCCTACACAATCGATCTTTGGTCTAATTATCTTCTCATCCGGACTATATAATGTAACACTCCGTATCACCGACCTTCTTGAATTCGATATCGACATAGGGGAGTAAAATCATTACTCCTTAGACTCTGGACCTCTCCAATTTACTGAAAAAGTTCTGGTGTGTGATGTCGAAAGGTAAGACGGTCAATGGTATGAATAAGACCCTTTGTAAAAAAGATATGTTTTACGAGGACAAATTCTTCTCTGTGGTTGTATCAGGTCTCGTGTACGCAAAACCTGTCACAGGGACCAAAGTCATTAAACAGGTTGCAAAACTTAAGGAACGAAGAGGACGTCACGGAAAACGTTCCAAAAACGAAAGGACTAGGAATAAAGTTGTCTCAGTGCACTTTGTAGGGGGATTCTTTAGTTGGAGTGAAGAGAACGATACCCAAACCCATAGTCTAGTAAAATGTCCCAAGGAGACGTTTACATCCTTACCGTATAAATTGTTATAAAAACATAACAAAGACTTTCCTTAATAAAACAGACACCACTCCCTCTCTGTCCTCCCTTCCACTACATTGAAAAGTCGGTCAGAACTGACTTTAGAATTTTTTACTTTACTAGTAGGATGTGTTCAGGAGTCAGTAGTTGACTTAGGGTTTATCTTTACTTTTCACGTCAACACAATTATGAGTGAGTATGATGGGAAATCAGTACCTCCCTTTGGGAGTGTATTATCTTCGTTGTTCATCGTTTGGAGTCCTGACGATGAAAGATAAGTCTATTTATCTTTTCTTTTTCTTCTTTGGTGGTAAAGTAGATGAGGAAAGTACTAGTACTGTGTAACGATTCAAAAACGATCGAGACCCTCGGTAGCAAAATTAGTGTAAAACATTCCACTGTTTACAGACGTAAGGTGTGACACACCGTCGACAGAGAAATCTGAGGACATAAAACTCCTTTTCTTCAAGAACCGGTTGATGATAAAACTTGAAAAGTGTTGAAGAGACGGGGGAGTGTGGTCTCCCTCAGGGAAAACCGAGTCAAAAATTAGGGTCCATTAAACGATTTCATTATGCCTTGTAGATTCTCTACCTTCTTCAGGTACAGTCACAAAAGACAAATGACCCTCCTATCTAGGTCGGAAAAGTCTTTTAGAGATTATCCACAGTAAAATTTTTAAGTCCAAATACCCTCTTTAGAGTTCAATCGGTGGAAAAGTACTAACACACCTTTATTATTGTAAACCCCCTAAGAAGACCTGAGGGTGAATAGATACGTAAAATGACCGTGGAGTCCTGTCCTCCCACTGGAACAACAGAATTGAACATGACGGACCACCAGAGACCCCTGGAAGACTCAGTCAACATATGGTTACAGGGTACATGTCTTTTTGAAGTAATCTTATTTGTAATGAACTATATTTTAAGGATAATTGTTAAAAGATAATTTATTTTGATCGAACTCGACAGAAAATTCTGGTACATAGACTAATAACAAAATTACTTCCTAAATAAGAGTTACGACGAAAACTCGAAGTCCTGCTGTCCTATCACCCTTGGATTTTATAGACTACAGTAGACGGTACCCTTTGTGGTTCTCGGGTCAGCACGTAAGAAAAAGAACAATGTCTCACCCACCCCTGTGGTCAACTCTTTGCTTGTTTGACTAACACGTCTGATGAAAAAATAATTCTCGGATTGGTGAGTATTAAGCCGTCGAAGTTCACATATGTATACGTGATTGAAAATATTTACTATGAGAGAACAGACGATCGGTACGTTAGAGTAATAGAGTTAACGAGTAAGTGTAAACCTTACACAATGAATTTTACACACGTCAGAACGACTTGTACAAAAGTTTCCTTCCGTAGTCGATGCCCGATTAACGGTGGTTAAAGTCGGACGGTACTAGGAACCTTTATATAGAAGGTTCATGGCAGGTAGTAGTCAATCTGTTCACAACCCTCAAACAAATAAAAAGAGACCATCGTTGTTGCTACACAATGCACCTCGGTAGTCTGGAGGAAGACCGGAGGGAACACTAACTACCGTACACAAACATCTTACCTATCGACTCCAACCGTCTACCGACCTGTCCTTAGTGGAAACTAAATTTTACATACACCGGGGTATTACTACCTCTGGGACAAGACATTAGTTGACTCGATCAAGGTTATTTCAATTCGTCCAAACTTAGGTGAAACACGGATAGAAAAGTGACTATTATTTCAATCGATAAAATTTTACGTTATGACACACCTTTTACGAAACCACAAATGGGTCTTCTCCGAAATAAATACGACATAGTCACTAATGAAAGTTAAGTCACAGGTCACTTTAGCGGAAACTTCCCGTCGTACACCGTCTAAAACGTAAACAAATTCCATACCTTACACTAATATTTCATAATTCTGTTGTAGTGGTACTCGGTGTACCAGATTGACCAAGGAAATATATAAGTCCGTCGTATATAATTTTCGAAACGTAGAAAAATAGAGGACCAAGGTTCCCTATTTTACTACCGGTGGGTTTCGTCTCTTAAGTAGGAACCCAATCGTAAAACCTTCCGGGGAACTACAAGGAAAACATGGGAACAAGAATACGGTTAAGTAGTCAAAACCAACTCCCTCGAACAATAATTTTCGTTTAGTTTGGGTGTTTGTTCAACCGAGAAAGGTGACTTTTACAATTTCGACTGAAATGTGACGGGAGAGACACAGAGGACAAATGGTAGCTCAGGGTCGGACTGGACCCTCCTATTCTAGGGGTGTCCGAAACTTTACCGTCAAAAGTGTGTGTAACTCGTACAACTCACCACGTCTTACCTATCCCTCTTCCATATCTTAAGTAAGGTAAGATATAAAAAATTAATTTAACCCGACTTAAGGGAAATATAAATACTACTCATGAAATTTTTGACATACACACTTTTGGGTGAGGAGAAAAAGTCCTGTCTCTTCTATCATGATTTCAATTGGTGTGGAAGAATGTTTCGAAACACTTCGTAAGGAAAGTCTTTATATAATTAAGATCAAGAATTACTCGTCAGTAAACGCCTGTCTTTTTCGTCCGTAAGGAAGTTTTCACTGGTGTAACATCCTCATACATATGTATAGTCATAAAAAAATTAACCTCTTATTAACGAAATGTTACAACACAATCAAAGACGACATGTTTTTACACTTCGTCGACATTCATATGTATATAGGGGAGGGAGAACTCGGAGGGAGGATTGGGAGTGTAGGGTGGGTAGATCCAGTAGTGTCTCGTGGTTCGCCTCAAGGGACACGATATGTCGTCGAAATAATAGGTCATAATATTTCAGGAGAATAGACACACCATGACGTGGCAGGTAGGACAGCCGGAGGAGGTGGTACTATTCGTTAGGCGAGATAGACATACTCAATGTGTGACGTCCTTCTTTTGTGGAGGACGAAGAGAGGAAGTGGTGGAGGTAGACTAGGATGTCCAACCGAAAATAACCTCCCTTTTTTGACAATTCACTGACCTAGAACTCTGTCAAAGATGTACCTAACCGTTAGTGAGACCATAAATTTACTTCTAGGGACTTATTGTCCTGAATCAAAGATTTCCCCTTTTACGAAGGGTGTCGTGGTGGTAAAGTATGGTGTAGGTTCATGAGTGGGGAGTCTACGTGTTTGATCGGTTCGGGTCCCATAAACAAAACCGAGGGTACATAGCAAGTAAACGGATAACGGAGATGGTAACCAAAATCCGTACACACTCAACGACTTATTGATGTATAAGTCAAGTCAAGTCAGTGAATCAGCACAGACTGAGAAACACTGGGGTACCTGGCGTCGTGTGGTCCGGAGGGACAGGTAGTGGTTGAGGGCCTCAGGTGGGTTTGGGTACAGGTAACTCAGCCGCTACGGTAGGTTGGTAGAGTAGGAGACAGCAGGGGAAGAGGAGGACGGAAGTCAGAAAGGGTCGTAGTCCCAGAAAAGTTTACTCAGTCTAGAAGTGTAGTCCACCGGTTTCATAACCTCAAAGTCGAAGTCATAGTCAGGAAGGTTACTTGTGGGTCCTGACTAGAGGAAGTCCTACCTGATCAACATAGAGGAACGTCAGGTTCCCTGAGAGCTCTCAGAAGAGGTTGTGGTGTGAAGTTTTCGTAGTTAAGAAACCACGAGTCGAAAGAGATCTCAGGTTGAGAGTGTAGACATGTACTGATGACCTTTTTGGTAACGAAATTGGTCTACCTGGAAACAACCGTTTCATTATAGAGATGAAAAATTATACGATAGATCGAACTAGTATTGAAAGGAAGGCTCTTCATTCGTAGAAAATTGAAGTACCGACGTTACCGGTAGACGTCACTAAAACTTGGGGGTTTTTATTTCAAAGAGTGACAAAGGTAACAAAGGGGTAGATAAAGGGTACTTCACTACCCTGGTCTACGGTACTAGAATCAAAAGACTTATAACTCGAAATTCGGTTGAAAAAGTGAGAGGAGAAAGTGAAAGTAGTTCTCCGAGAAATCAAGGAGTAGTGAAAGACGGTATTCCCACCATAGTAGACGTATAGACTCCAATAACTATAAAGAGGGTCGTTAGAACTAAGGTCGAACACGAAGAAGGTCGGGTCGCAAAGAGTACTACATGGGACGTATATTCAATTTATTAGTCCCACTGTTATATGTCGGAACTGTATGAGGAAAAGGATAAATCTTGGTCAGACAACAAGGTACAGGGTAAGATTGACAACGAAGGACTCGACGTATGTCTAAAGAGTTCTCCGTCCATTCTACCAGACCATAAGGATAAAGAAAGTCTTAAAAGGTCAAATAACACTAGGTGTCTCAGTTTCCGAAACCGTATCAGTTATTTCGTTTTCATCTACAAAAAGACCTTGAGATCGAAAAAGCTACTAGGTCGCCTACAACCGTTAAACTAGAGAGCAAGGAGATGGAAAGGATTTTGGTCGAACTTCTAGACCTTCAAGTACCAAGTGCATAAGGACTTCGGACCGAACTTCTTAAAACTCGTAATGAAATGATCGCACACTCTACTCAATCTACAACGGTAATACATGTTCCGGGGTTTCAAAGTATTTTGTGTCACGTACTAAGATCAAATAATCTCTTTCGGTGTGTGTATGTAAATGTTAAGTAACACTATATACTTTATGTTTTTGACTTGTTCGACGTTTTAACCACGTTTCCTCCCTTACTAACAACCTTACCTTGTTTCATATACACACCCCCTTCTTCATTCAACTCGAAACTTCCTACACGTCCACAATTGGACCACTCGATCTCCCACCCTTGTTTGTAATTCGTGTTTTCTTTATCGTACATGTTTCCGTTCGAGTGAAACAGTCTGAACGTTGGTTCACTTCTGATACAAAGGTTCTAGGTTCAGGGATCTCTTGAGGAGACTTAAAATTGTCAGAGAATTACCTTTAAATTTTTGAGTGAATTAATCCACCATCTTGTATGATCAAGTCTTCAGTTTTCTTGTACCTCAAGATCAGGATTTAGACGACGATTTGTCTACAAATGGAAACCTATTTAGGGAATTGTCCTAGTCTCTTCAATTTACGTGATTAAATAGTCATTTTACGTCTACTTATGAACAGGGACACCCAGAGCATCTCTCCCCTATTTTCGAAGTGTTTCACTTTGATATCCCTTTTCCATTCCGTTTTCCTATCCGACTTAGATATTTCTACTCCGTCGAATAAATTGAAAATAGTTTCTTTAAGTTTGAGTGTGTTTTTGTCTTATCACCTTCCGTGAAGGTGTAGTGGTAATGACCCAAAGTCGTTAATAGTTGTACACCGTTTAGAACAAATTAAAAATTGAGGGTGGGTAGGTGGGATATAATAAAACTTCGTGTAGGGTCTGTAGTATCGTAAAGCAGGGTTTTATAAAAGTATACGTATTCTACTTTAAAAATTATTACTTTTTAAATTTCACGATGAGGACCTTGGTTTCACATATTGGGTGGTTTGTTTGTCTTACTATGGTGTAAACACGAAGAAACGAAATGTTTGGAACAGACAAACTAGGGTATTGAGGACGAAGTTTGACTGTGAATTTTCAGAGTTTTCATCTCCCCAAGTAAGAGGGTGTTAAGTGTATAGCTTGTCCCCTCCCTAAAAAACATGAAAAATTTGAAAACATAGCCCCATATCGACTAATTGTTACAACACTGTCAAAGTTCACGTGTCCCTTCTATAAAAGAAATTTCCGAGGGGTTACGTCCAAGATTCGATAATAAGGAGGAAGTGAGTATATTTTTAGAGGTCAAGTAAATTTCGGGAACAGTAGGTCGATCAGAAACAAATGAGAATAGATGGTTAAACCAGTGATAGGATTCACACTACTACTGAAACCAGGGACCTAGTGTCAACAGGAACGGTCGAGGTGTCTAGGGGTGTAGGTAAGGTGAACACAGGTGACACGGACGGCGATTGGGTCTGGAACCGTAGGATGGCTTGAGGAGGTGACACCTTTAGTGTATGTGGTCCTAGGGCGAGAGACCGGTGTCAGAGGGTAGGAGGGTCAAGGGGATGAGGGTGAGATAGACGGGAAACTGAAGGTTCTCTGGTATTTCAGAAAACTACAGGGATAAAGGAGGATCCGAAAATCGGAACTGGATGAAACTGGTTAGACTTGGAGTACGAGTTAGTGGACTTGGGAGTTTAGTAAGTATAGGGGAATTTTATAGCTAGTAAGTAGTGTTCGGACCTTGAGTGTTCAGGAGGTACTCGGATAGAGAGGAAGTATCACGATTCAGTGAAGTCAGCACAGTCTGAGACACTGGAGCACCTGGTATCGGGAGGTCCGAGGAGACATGTACCCTAAGAGGTCCGTTCTTATGACCTCACCCAACGGTACGGGAGGAAGTTCCCTAGAAGGACTGGGTCCCTAACTTGGGTGAAGAAAATTCATAGGATGTGACCGCCACCCAAGAAATGGTGATCACGGTGTACCCTTCGGGGAGAGGGAGTCTCGACTATCGATCAAGTAGTGACTAGGAATGTTTATTGTTTTGAGTAAGTGATACGAGGTCGAGATAACAGTCGTTGGATAAAGTTCGATAGTATCAGGAAGTAATAGTACGATAAAGTTATCGTATTAAATATATAAATAAAAAATTTAATACTTTCATACTATTGTGTAAATGTCCTCTGAACCTTTTATGTTTTGTTTCAATGTATATCAAGGAGATATATAATGCTAATTAAAAAATTTCATTTCATTCTAAAAATCAATCCCAAAGTTATAGTTTGAGAGTTTTTAACTATCTTACTTACCTGTCTTTTCATCCTATATCATTTGGGTTTTTCGTGATAGTTAGTTAAGTTGTATTAATTCTAAATATGTTAAAATTGTGTTGTAGTCCTATGTTTAAGATGATTTCAAAGGTATCTGATATTTGTTCCTCTGTGACCTTATATAGTTTCTTGTATTTTGTTCCATGTTTTTTACAGTACCAGATTTCCAAGTTATCGTATTAAAAACACACACAAAAATTTTTCAAATCAAAAGTACGAATAAAATCCCTTAATAAATTTAAAGAATTATGCTAGACAACAATAAAAATATCTCACGTTTATAGAGGAATTTCATATATGAAGTAAAATAAATAATTAAAAACAACCTCATATGAACGAAATATTACAATTGACTAGACAGTACGAGTAAGAACAAAATGGGGAAATAATATAGATAAATCGTACTTATAAATATAAATAAGTCGTTGTTTATATTGAATATAGTACAGTAAAGGGACGATTTTTAGAAAGTTTTTGAAGGGAAACGTTTCACTTATTTTACTCTACCACTCTTAATTTGTTGATTGGGGTTTAAAATAACAACTACCTACACTTTGATTTTGAGTCTATAGAACCTGTAAATAAAGTCATCTTAGTAATAGTACGGAATAAGACTCACAAAAGAAAAAGAATATCCTGTGATGACGATAGTGTAGTAATAAATGAAACTATAATTAGATAATTAGATCTTCTCATGAAGAACTTCAGGATAGGTTTGGTAGACATAGTCTTAGTCGAGTCCGTCCGCAAATAAGTTACGTGAGAGGGACCGAAACGGGGTCTCTTGAAGAGAACATCAAAATCCTATTCTGGGTCCTTAAACGTTAAATTGTTCGAAGGGTCCTCTGAAACTACATCAAACAAGACTCTGATGTATGAAACTCTTTGTAACCGACTCCTAAAGGACCGTAAATAGAATGAAGGGAAGGGGAGAAGTCAAGGAGACGATGTATTATCTGAGAGTTGACGTGTGTCAATTTATTCAGGTTAAACTTGTACTCGATAGTGTGTGTGGGGATGAAGTCATCCGTCAGTAAAAGAAAAGAATTTGAAAAATAAAACATAACCCCATCTCGGTTAAGTGTTACAACACTATAAAAGTCCACGTGTCGTTTCCCTGAGTCGGTATGTATATGTACATAGGTAAGAGGGAGTTTGAGGGGAGGACAGGTTCGTCGGTGTATTGTAACTCGTCTCAAGGTACACGATATGTCATCCAGGAACAACCAATAGGTAAAATTTGTATCGTCTCACATGTTCAGGTAGGGTTTGAGGGATTTATAAGGAAGGGAAGTAGGAAGGGGGGCTGTTGGTATTCAAGAAAGAGATTCAGACACTCAGACAGAACATTCAAGTAAACATAGTAAAGAATAAAACACGTACATTCCCTACAGTATGCTAAAAAGAGGAAGAGACTGAATGAAGTGAGTCGTACCGTTAGAGATCCAGGTAGGTACAACGACTATTATCGTAATAAAACAAGAAAAATTCCCGTAAAATGAAAGAGGTAAGTGCAAATCGTGGATACCACTTTATCGACGGGTAAGAGGGGTCTATTTTGAGAGTTCACCAACCTCAGTAACGAGACTAGTTTGTTCTGTGTAACCAATGAAAACAATAACCAAATGTACTAAATACCAGGAACTCCGGTGGTGGTGGTATAAATACTAGAACCAGTCGAGAAAATCGGAGTTACTGAAGATATGATACTTTAGTGACTTAAAACTAGAGACTACAGGGAAAATTAAGAAGATAGGGAACTAAGGTACTCTGATTTATGATGGAAGGTCCAGCATTTAAGAAAGTGTACCTAGGTTTTAACCGATACACCGTATCTATTTTCTAAAATTTAAGGTTTATATAACTTTTATCTGATGTCCGGATTCTTAGATAAGTAGTTTGAAGTTATTAGGGGGGAGTAAGACGGATGTGAACTGTAAAATAAGAGAGTAAAACGGATATGGATGAAGTAAGAGAATGATGTGTATAATAAAAGGTTTCTTCTGTATAGGTATTTTTATTTAAAGGATCTATTTGGACTCTAGTTTTGTCTCCCTTCCATCCTAACAAATGTAATGAAAGTTCGATACGCAGATCCATTAAACGTAAATAGGTCAACACCCCGATTCAACGTGTTTGTTCCCTCTCATTCTCCTTCATTAGTTCCGTGTATAGTACAACGTCTTCTGCCGGTTCTCTTCCCACCATAATCGATTCGGTGGTACTATGTGGGTATCCTGTTTGATCTCGATCCTTTTCTCCTTTCTCTTTATTCAAAGAACATTGAACAACAACAAATCAACGATTCAACATAGACTGAGAAACACTGGTGTACTTGACATCTGGAGATCCGAGGAGACAGATACCCTAAGAGGTCTGTTCTTATAACCTCACACAACAGTAAAGGAAGAGGTCCCCTAGAAGGACTGGGTCCCTATTTTGAACACAGAGGACGGACCGTCCGTCCAAGAAATGGCGATTCGGTGGTCCTCAATTTTTGATCGACACACTGTTTATACATTGTATACATAAGAAGGGTTGTTGGTTTCGATTTTCTAGTTTTTTTTTTTTTTCATTACATAGAAAATCTTGAAGGGACCACCAGGTCACCAACTCTCAGACGGACGGTTATGTCCTTTGTACCCAAGTTAGGGGTCAGTCCCTTCTAAGGTGTACGACGTCTCTTTGAGCCGGACACACGGTGTTGTTGACTCGGGACACGTGAGATCTCGGACACGAGACGTTATTCTCTTCGGAAACGTTATTCTTGGGGGGTGTGGTGTTGATCTCTTTCAGGTACCCGTCGTGTCAGTTATTTATTTATTATATATATTTTTCAAATTTAAAAGTTTTTTCTTACATAGAAAATCTTGAGAAAAGAAAGTGTGGGTCTCCGTTTAGGTGTAGTACATGTAAAACTTTGAATTCTGTTAAACCTTCCGGGAGAAATACAAAAAAAAAAAAATAACCACCTATTAATGTTATAACACTATCAAAAACGGTATGTAGTTATACTTAACCGGTATCTGTATGTACACAGGGGAGCTAGGACTTGGGGGGAGGGTGGAGACAGGGGTGAGGTAGGGACGTCCAACAGTGTCTCGTGACCGAAACCGACGTACGGACGTAGTATGTAGTTTGAACGTGACCGCTCAAAATATATACCATTACATATACAAAGTTACGATAAGAAGTAACCGTCTATTTACCTATTCCTTCAACACGATGTATACGTATTACCTTGCAAGTCAAGTCAAGTCAAGTCAGCGAGTCAGCACAGGCTGAGAAACGCTGGGGTACTTAACGTCGTACGGTCCGGAGGGACAGGTAGTGGTAGAGGACCTCAAGTGAGTCTGAGCGCAGGTAGCTCAGCCACTACGGTAGGTCGGTAGAGTAGGAGACAGTAGGGGAAGAAGAGGACGGGGGTTAGGGAGGGTCGTAGTCTCAGAAAAGGTTACTCAGCTGAGAAGGGTACTCCACCGGTTTCATGACCTCGAAGTCGAAATCGTAGTAAGGAAGGTTTCTTTAGGGTCCCGACTAGAGGAAATCTTACCTGACCAACCTAGAGGAACGTCAGGTTCCCTGAGAGTCCTCAGAAGAGGTTGTAATGTCAAGTTTTCGTAGTTAAGAAACCGAGAGTCGAAAGAAGTGTCAGGTTGAGAGTGTAGGTATGTACTGATGACCTTTTTGGCATCGGAACTGATCTGTCTGGAAACAACCGTTTTATTACAGAGACGAAAACTTATATGATAGATCTAACCAGTATTGAAAGGACCTTGCAATGAGTCGATATTTTCCCTCAAGTAAACTCAGTCAAGATTACTCCACTCACTTGGATAATATGTCTCACTTCATTCAGTCTTTCTCTTTCCGGGAGAAATACTATTTCTTAAAAATTTTAATATTTACATGGTCGTCTATAATTATATGAATAAATCTTACTCTTTAGTGTTGATTTAAAATGTTCGACTGTTTATGTTATATGTCTTGTTATCTTTTCTTTTTGTTCTGTCATATAATAAAAATACTTAATTGGCAGACTGTGCAGATATTATAAAAAAGGGATGTGAGAACCGAAGTATAAAAACAACCAAAGAAGTATACTGTCACCAAAACATTATTGTAAGGAATAGATCTTTTATCCTTCTATTAATTGAGAAAGGTGATCGTACCAACTAGTTATACATAGTAATACTAACTATCAACCTTACGATGTCGTGTGTCGAAGTGTGTGACCTTCGTCTTGACTACGAACATCTTGACTAAGTCCAAACACACGATATGTGTATTCTTAAGACTATTAACCTAAAATACGTTTAGGGTAGTGTCTTATTTATTTTCATCACACGTATGAACATATGTGACATAATGACTCATGTAAAAATTGTCTTGTTTTGAAGGAGACAAGAGTCCGTAATCACTCTTGACTTACGGGACGAATGATAAAACATGTAGTCCCCTGACTTCTTTTAAAGGAGTCCAATCGAACACTTAGGTATGTACGTTTGGAATGAAGTCATGAGTGTGTGAAAGTCACGGTTCATAGTATTCTGTGAAAGTATGTCACTATTCTGGACACCGAAACGGGGAAACATAATGGTACGACCTATCGAGTCGTCTTACTTATCACCTCCATAAAGACCTTCGGTAAGGAAATGGTGTCACCAAATCGTTACTAAATAGACATGTGTCCTGACTGACGTTTGGTGTATTTATACAGTGACTTGTGTTTGATTCATATAGACGGTGGCTTGAAGGGAAACGACCTAGAGTTTGTACTCTCTTTCACATTCCCTCCCTTTACTCTCACATTAGTTCGGTCGTCAATATGATCAAACCAAAGAGGTCTTTTCGTTTTATATTCTCTCCCTCCTCTCCCTCCCTTCCTCTGTGTCTCTCTTTCTATCTATGACTCTTCAATAGCTAAAACTTTATAAGTCTGTCTTGACGAAAATAAGACACTTTGGAGTCAGAAACGAGAATTCCGGAAGTTGACTAACTATTCTTGATGGGTATAATACTTCCCATTAGACAAACTTTGTTTCAGATGAATAAAGTTACAATTAGTGTAGATTTTTATAGAAGTGTCGTTTAAGATCTAACCACAAACTTGTTTGTTGACCGGCGTAATCGGTTCAACCGTGTATTTCAATTACTAGTATCGTCAGAAATTGGTTACAATTGATTATCCTATTCGAGAGGATAATATATAAACAAAGGATAAACAGAGGACGTTTATATCTTTGTGTGATGGTATACTTCGGTAATGGTCTTTGAGAGACTCCAGTAACCTTACCCGAGTACGTTAACTATAAGGGGTAGATTGGGTAGTCACTTAGGGTAGTCAAGGTAGAAGTTTTATATAGGTATTAGACTAGTGAAGAGGACTCAAGGCGATCAAAGTGAAAGAACAATATAGTGATAGAGAGGACCTTAAACAAGTAGAGACAAAACATAAGAAGTAAGTCTCTCAACCAATGGAGTAATAAAAAATTCATCAACCTTCTTAAACCCCGTGTTTAAAAGTAGATGATTCACCATTTTGATACCGTAAAACAGAGACAGCGTGTAAAGGTGGAAAATTTTCTATCATATGAAAATAGTTATGACACAGTCAAGGAAAAAATAATCGGTAGGAACTTACTAAACCCAATAAGTCAGAGTCAATAAACGTCCTCTAACGTCACAACCTTTTACCCGGTCCCATCGGGAGGTGTAAAGTGAGAGGGTCTCGAGATAGGGAACGTCCATTTGTCTACCCATAGAATGGCGTCCAAGGACCGGTACCTGACCATGACTAGGTACTGGACAATCCTTGATCCGATGTGTCGTTCTCCACTTGTCACCCGTTCACTCGTTTCGAAGTAGACACAAATGTCGGTGAGGGGTAACGAGAGACAGTAGGGATCTACCCTGACAGAACATCCTTTGTTCGAGTCCCGAGGGTGTCTAAGACGTAATACCATGGTTCAACAAAATCAGTACAGGTTGAGAAACACTGGGGTACCTGTCATAGGGTGGTCCAAGGAGAGTACGCACACACACACACAAGGTAGTGATTCAATACAGTCTGAGAAACACTGGGGTACCCGGTATCGAGCGGTTCGAGGAGACAAGTACCCTCATAGGTCCGTTCTTTATGACACCTCACCCAACGGTACGGGAGGAGATCCCCTAGAAGGGTTGGGTCTCTACCTTAGGTTTAGAGAGTGTAAAGGACGTAACCGTCCGTCCAAGAAATGGTGATCGTGGTGTCCCTGACATAATACCACTCAACATATTAATAAAATAATATATAGCGTCATATTATTATTATCTTTATTTCATGTGTTGTTTACATTACGTGAACTTAGTAGGACTTTGTTAGGGAGGGGCGGGGGAGGGACCAGACACCTTTAACAGAAGGTCCTTTGACCAGGGACCACGATTTTTCAAACCCCTGGTGACAGAATGTCGTTTATATCGAGGAGACACTCCAAGAAACAGACCAGGGTAAAACAACCGAAGAGACTTAGTTTGGATCAGATGCACCCATAGACGGGGACGAGATGAGTAGGATCAAGAACCCAGACAACGACATTTGGTACCTTAATCGAAAGTATGAAGTCTTACAAGGTCAGTTGAAGTCCTTCATATAAAAAAGAATTCGAAGGATTCTAGATGCACAAGAAAGATGTGAGAGTTACGAAGAAGTAAACGGTACGGCAGAAAGGTAAGCCGGGGATAGAGTTTATGAAAATCGACAACGTTAAACCTTAGACCTCTAATATAGATAGAATCATCTATTCACCTCATACCTCCCGTAAAAAGGTAAGAGGAGTAACAAGAACGTATTACAGATCGTTCATTTTCCCTTTTACGACTGTATATGTCGGTATAACTATGATATTCACTAGGATAAAAACAAGTAATAATATAGGAGTCTCGGATCTTATCATGGACTGTATTTCATCCATGAATGACTTACAAAAAAAAAACTATTTACTTACTTTTGTCGACGTAAAAGGTAAGGACATAGACTCGACAACACTGATGACTTCTTTCTATTCTTTTAACTACGGTGATATGTGGATCTCCGAGTTTAAGGTCGACTCTTGAAGACAAAAACGGGAGTCGGTCAAAGGATAAGTGGAGGAGTCCTTCATAAGGCGGGTACCGAGAGAAGAGGGTGTCGGATGTTAATTGACGGAGGGAGGGAGTGTCGGAATTGAGGATGAAGTCACACTTTAGACTCAAAAGATGACCCTTGGGTTCCCATAATAATTTTTATGTATCGTTATCCATATCCCTACACGGGACGTTGTACTATTTGTATTACAACATAGATATACTTTGTTACCTACAAGTGATTTGGATAACATCATTAGTAAAGTACTACACATATTCAGTTTAGTAGTACCACATGTAGAATTTGAATATGTCAACGACGATTCAGCGAAGTCAACACAGACTGAGACACACTGGGGTATCTACCGTCGGGTGGTCCGAGGGGTAGGGACCCTAAGAGGTCCGTTCTTGTGACCTCACCCAACGACAAAGGAAGAGGTTACGTACTTTCACTTTTCACTTTCACTGTAACGAGTCAGTACAGACTGAAAATCGCTGGCGTACCTCACGTCGGGTGGTCTGAGGAGGTAGGCACCCTAAAAGGTCCGTTCTCATGACCTCACCCCACGGTAACGGAAGAGGTTTCACGACATACAGTTAATATAGAATCGTTTTGACCTTCTTTTATATATTGTTATCCATCTCGTGATGGGAAAGAGTGAGTTTTTCGTGAAGTCGAAATTGTTCCTTATAGCAGTACAACCTCGACACACACACGCACGCACACATCAGTGATTCAACACAGACTGAGAAACTCTGAAGTACCTGACATCGGGTGGTCCGATGGGACAGGTACTCTAACAGGGTCGTTCATATGATCTCACCCAACGGTAAAGGAAGAGGTCCCCTAGAAAAACTGGATCCCCACCTTGGGTGTAGAGGAAGTAACGTCTACTAAAAAATGGTAACTCCGTGGACCCTTCGGGAGTACAACCGTAGTTGGTCGAGTTTTAGTCGGAGTCCTCGTTAAAGTTGAAAGTCGGGAGAGGTTGTCGTTCAAATGGTTCTCGAGGCAAGTTGAGTGATCAAAGGAATTCAGAAACTTCTATCCCGTAGGAAGAAGGTCTAATTCTGGATGGGGTAGTAGAGGAACCTGAAGGGTCTACCTCGATCACCATTTCTTAGATGGACCGTTGCGTCCTCTGGACCCAAGCTAGGGACCCAGTCCTTCTAGGGGACCTCTTCCTTTACCGTTGAGTGAGGTCATAAGAACGGACTTCTTAGGGTACCTGTCTCCTCGGACCTCCCGATGTCAGGTACCCAAACGTTTCTCAGCCTGTGTTGACTCGTGTGTACGTGTGCAGTAGAGGTGGAAACAAGACCTGAAGCGGGAATAGAGGAACTCGTGTAACAAAGTGGGTACTTTAGGGGATAAAATAGACGTTGGAAAGGAGAGGAGGAATCAAGGAGGAGAGGAGATTAATTGTACGACCTCAACGTCCAAGTAGAGAACGAAATGTTTGTTCCCATGTCCACCCTTTCTCCGACCCCAAGTCTTTGATTGTTTTGTTCCTCGCACGGGATTACGTCTCGGAGTTCGTAACCTTAAACCTCACCTCCTCCGAGTCCGACCGGTGGACTCACGAAGACTGGAGTTCGGAGGGAACGAGACCTGTGCTCCCTTCCCGACTCAGGAAGCCCCATTTAACACCGGGGTCGAGACCCCCTCGGTTCCATCTGTCTCGGTCTCTGTCCCTTCGAATCCTCTCCCACTGACTACTATTGTCAACGGAAGTTTATAAACTTCCCTACAGTTCACTTTTCTTTAAAATATAATACATCGGGGTCCTAATGCAGATTCTCGTTCCTTACCTCCGTTTCTTATATGTTCCACTTCTTCTCGAGAGATAGTGTTGATAGACCTTTTGTTACTCTATTCGACGAAACCCCCTCTTACCTATGTACATATACATACCGACTCTGGTAAACGAAAAGTGGACTCTAATAGAGATGTAACAATATTTGAAGTAGTAAATAAATAAGTGTTCTGACGAAGTCCCACCCCTGTGTGTGCTAAATGAAAAATATAAGAGTCGTAAAATCCGAGTCACGGACCAAGTTACGGACAATGTGTCATCCATAAGTTAATCACAATCAATAAGTGCTATTTTATTACTATTCAAGAGTCACTTATAAAGGGTTTTGTTTTCGTAATTTTATTCGTAGTACTCTTACTTTTCTGTTACACTGGAAAGGATTTTACTATGAGACCATCAACAGTATTTCTACTTTATTTTATTAGATATGTTCTCGGGAACCGTTTGACATTTCTCGATATGGTTGTAAACTCATAAAAGTCACTCAAGTGGGAGAACCGGATCAGGATCCGTTTCGGAATGTCCGTTGAGTTATTATATGTTTGGATCCAGAGACTAAAACACTTTAACTATTAAGTTCTGGTCTATTCACTTTATACTTTGTTATCCTTTCTTTAACTCACGATTTAACACACCATAACAGATATATTGTCGTGAAGAGCACGGATCCCCCGATCACACTGGGACAATTAAATAGTTACTGACGAATGTAAGAAAATCGGATGTCATAACTAAAGTTGTCATTGAACCAAACGCTAGAACCGTGACAGTATCGAGTAAACATAAACAAAGGAGTAGACAGTTTATCTTTATTGTTGAGGACTGAATGAAACTAGGTTACTTCATTACATAATCTTACACGAATCAGGTTTACGTTAATACTAATAGTAAAACGTTCGTAAAGTACACAGACGTGAACACTATGGATTAGTTATAATTAAAAACAATAGTACGACTATTCACCATGGTTTAAATAGGTTAAAGAAGAGGAATCTCGTCCCCAGGGGTTGGACACCCTAGATTACGGACTACCAGACTCCACCTCGACTACATTATTATTATATTTATTTGACGTATTATTTACATTATGTGAACTTAGTGGGACTTTGGTAGTGTAGAGAGAGGACCAGGTACCTTCTTTTTAACAGAAGGTACTTTGGTCAGGGACCACGGTTTTTTCTAACCCCCGACGACGAATCTCCCTTCTTTTAACTCGGAGTCTCCATATTTACCACATGGAAAACTTTTAACTCAATTTCGTCTATGAGGAAGTGTCTCACATATGTCGACCGATAATCTCTACCGTTTGTCCCGTCACAATCCCCACCTCCCACCTTAAACCCCTTACGTCTGACTGAGTCACCGTCAACTCATACCCGAGACAGGGAGTAGACTATACACGAAAAGAAAGGACCATCTGGAAAGGTCTTCGACGAGCATCCCTCCAGCTTCACAGACAAAAGTCAAAAGAATGTGACGGAAGAACGATACCTGACTTAGCACAGGGGGTAAGGTAGGGGTTTAAAGATACAATTTTGAGATTGGGGGTTATAAACCACTATCCCGAAAATCCTTCATTAGATCAACTTACTCCAGTATACTTACCCTAGGATTAGACTATTTCACACACCGAAATATTTTTCTCCTTCTCTTCGTCTTTACAGAAAAATGGGTACTCTCTCGTGACTCCTTTTCCGGTATACTCGTGGGTCACTCTTCTCCCGACAGACGTCCGGTCCTTCTCTCGAGAGTGGTCTTTGATTTGGGACGACTTGGAATTAGAACTTGAAGGGTCGGAGATCTTGACACCCTTTTATTTGCAGACAACGACTCCGGTACGTCAGATACCACAAACAATACCGTCGGGTACGTGTGATTCTGTGAACGGTTGTGTGATGTCCGTGTACGTCTACACGTGTACCGCCGACCCTTCCTTTCCTGACGTTTAGTTCTCCTTCGGGGTGGGACTAGACTCCGGGACTTTGAATCCCTCGTCATCACGCACCACACACTTACTCACCACGGACGGAAGGGTCTGTTCCTCGAGATGTTGACAAAAGGTCGTCCGCCAGCAAACACAAAATTTGATTTCGGTGTAAAGACTCATTTAGGGACGTAGGAAGACACCATGCTGACCGAGCTGACTTGGTACTCTCCTACTCAACAACTTCGGTCGGTGCCAGACAAAGAAAAAAATCACGAGTTCAAGACATCTCCCGAAGACATCGTCTACCCCAACAAAGACGTGGAAGAAAACGACGTGAAGGGGTGGGGAAGGCGGGTCAAAGAAGTTTTGATCTTTTTAATTTTTAACTTCACCCAAATCTTTAATGTACAAAAGAAAAAGAAGGTAAACTTTTCTTTTACTTCAACGACGAAGACTAAGACACGAGACAAAGTCCCTAGATAAAAAAAGGGTCCTTAAGTTTCCTTGTCACCGAGGAAGTCTGATATAGTGAAATCGGTAGTTACGTAGTTCTACCTTACTTTTTGGTGTCCGAACCTCTGACGAAGGACACGTCCGAAGTGGTCCGAACGAAGTGGTTCGACTGGTCCTTTTGTAAACCAAAGGTCTACGACATATACTGTCCCGGGAACAAGAGAGAAAACCAGGTACACTGGAGTCGATACCTACGAAAACCCCATACCAGAGTCGATGAACGATATCTGTCAAAAGGTTCATTCAAACATTTCCAATTCTGTTGTTCTGTCCACCCACTGTCTTGGATCCTTCCTAAGTCACTGTAGATGACCGGTTTGAGCTGATAGAAATTTCGTGGTGAATTAAACATGTTAAAAAAAAAAATTATTTTTGCTGGGTCTCCCTACCATGTCCCTCCCTCCTCCCTCCCCCAAGTCCTACCCCTTGTGTACATGTTTAAAAATTTTCACGTTCCGGAACCTGCAGACAAGGGTCTCCTATACTAATTCATCAAGAAAATCCCATGGACCCGTCGATGTATAAATTAATTAAGACTTCAATGGGACTACGTGTCAGTCCTAACTTTTAGGAACGGAATCTCCCGGAAGTTACCTCTTCCGTTACCGTGGATGAGGCCATGAGAACGGACCTTTTAGGGTACCTGTCTCCTCGGACCACCCCACGTCAGGTACCCCAGTGATTCACAGTCTGTGCTGACTCGTTGAAGTGAAAGTGAAAAGTCAAAGTTCGTAACCTCTTCCTTTACCGTGGGGTGAGGTCACAAGTACGGACTTCTTAGGGTCCCTACCGTCTCGGACCACCCGACGTCAGATACCCCAGTGTGTCAGCCTGTGCTGACTTCACTGAATCGTCGTCGTCGTCTCCCGGAAGTTTTAATTCTCCACCTACATTGGTGTTTTCCGTTGAGTCGAAAGGAGTCGATCTAGTCAATGTCTGGGAGTCCGACGGTACTAAACTTTTTTTCCGTCGATAAAGTACGACTACGACCGACTCATTTCACTTTACTTACTATACAGTACAAACGAAAGTCTACTTCCAGATACTTCATCATGTGACTCAATTTACTTTACCTTATACGGTAAACGTATAACGATAAATTCACGGTAAATAATTTATAAATTATTCAGGGGGCTCACCCGTACTTCCTTAAAAGGTAAGACGACAAACCAGTCTTTTTAACCAGTATGGACGACTATAATATAGTCGGGGTCTTGAAGTTGGGATAAAAAGTAAGAAGACAAATAAATAAGTACAAAACTAAGTCTGGATAAGTAAGTAATTAGTCTGGTACGAGGTCTTTGATACAACCTAAACCCCTATATAACTTCTTCAATTCGGAGAAGGAAATTCCTGTGATTACTAATTTTTTTATTTTTTATTTTCGTCATCGGCAGACCGTGTCTACAACGGTTTTGTTTCGACGTATAAACCTCCAGGTGTATGTACCTTTCTTCTCCGTTCCCGGAGTTTCTTTGTATAAACAATAGTATTGGGTTGTCAGTACATCCGTTACAAGGTTTTCAAAATATAGATAATTGTAAAGTAGGAGTTTTATTAGAATTCTTTATCTCTAATAATAATGGGGTAGATTATCTACTTTTTTGACTCTGTGTCTTTCTGAAACATTGAACGGATTCTAGTGAGTCAAGAGTTCTCCCTCTCGATCTTAAGTTTCCAGAAAAGAATTGATGAAAAGATATATACGAAGGGAAACGACAGACTTCAGAGGTGGTGACCTCAGTAACAAAAATAAGTGATCTTGTTAGTTGTTACTATCATAAATAATTTCTGAATCATACCTAGTCCAAGACATGATGATATGTGACGACGACGAGGATTCAGTGAAGTCAACACACTGGTGAAGTCGACACCAGTTGAGACACACTGGGGTATCTGCTGTCGGGTGGTAGGGACCCTAAGGGGTCCGTTCTTGTGGTCTCACCCAACGGTAAAGGAAGAGGTTACGTACTTTCACTTTTCACTTTCCTTTGAGCGAGTCAGCACAGACTGAGAAACGCTGGGGTACCTGACGTCGGATGGTCCGAGGGCAGGTACCCTAAAAGGTCCGTTCTCATGACCTCACCCCACGGTAACGGAAGAGGATCGTGGATAATTAATGGAGTAAATTAGAAATGTTTTTAATAAGAATAAAATGTTTGTCCTTCGACTCTTAGTCTCTCCTATTAAGTGAACAAGTTCTAGTTTATCGATCACGAAGTTGTTCGAGACTGACTTCTCGGGTGTGTCGGAAGGGTTTTCGACACTGTATTAATTCCGCTACCATTGTTCTCTTGACACCAATTCTCATGTGTGAGACCTCGGTCTTCTGGACCCAAACATAGAGATGGTGGATACTTGACAACATTGACAACTAAATCTATGGAGATCTTTACTGTCACTGTCATCATGGATAGAGTATCTCGGTAGTACTTCTAATAGACACGATTGTGTTCTTTTGGAAGACTTCTTAGGGACAGTGTACCATACGTGTTTATAATAAAAAACTGTTCTTCAGTGGTGGTCGGTAGAGTCATACTTACGGATAGTCTACAATTAATCGAACAGTGGGTCGTTTCGAGACTGTTCGACACGACATCCTAAACAACTCCACCCCTCATACCTCATCCCGTAAGAGCCGTTTCCGTACTTCCAGTCTTTATAACCCAACCGGTTTTTTCAAGTAGACTCGAAAAGACATTCAAACAAGTCCGAAAAGGTATTGTAGAGTGTCTTTTTGAACTTACTTAAAAACCCGTTAGGTTATCGTACTACATAAACCTTAACTCCTTACTTTCCACGAGTTTTGTTGATTCCGTCCTGTATTACAGAAAGTTGAAAAATAAATAAATCAATCAATACCGACGTGACTCAGAAACAACGAAACGTGCCCGAAAGAGGTCAACACCGTTCACCCCTGATGAGAGATCAACACCACACGCCCGAAGAGTAACCCCACCGAAGAGAAAACACCTCGTACCCGAGATCCGTACACTCGAAGTCGTCAACGTCACGTACCCGAGTCATCAGCAGCGTCTCCCCTCATCAACGCCGTGTCCCCTCATCAACGAGACGTCGTACACCTTAGGAGGTCTGGTGCCTAACTTGAGTATCAGGGACGTAACCGTGTACCTAAGAATTGGTGACCTGGTGGTCCCTTCAGGGTCCCGTCCCGTATAAACTTCTTATCACAGGTTTCGTTTCCCGAAGTGTCCACCGAGTTACCATTTCTTAGGCGGAGGTTACGTCACCTACGATCAAGCTAGGGACCCAGCCCTTCTCGGGGACCTCATCCTTTTCCGTTGGGTTAGGTGATGAGAACGAACCCTTTAGGGTACCTGTCTTCTCGGACCACCTGATGTCATGTACTCCAACGTCTCTCAGTCTGTGTTGACTCGTGTGTGTCCAGGTTTGTCTTCAGTGAATGTCCCTCAGAATGTACGGTGTGTGTCCCTAAATCTGAACCGAAAGATGTCTCAATCTCCATAATTTCGTCCTTTCCCTATCCTGGACGAGACGTTAAATCTTTTTATCGACACCGTCGTCGGATCACCTACCTAACTTTCCCAATCTGAACTTCGTCTAATAAGGGTATCAATTAAAAAAAAAGAAAAAACTACTCATTATTCATGGTCTTGATCCCGTTTATGATCTTTATACTTACCTCTCCTCCCCACCCAAAGTCTCTATTAATCCTCCACTGTAAGTATCCTGTACTCCCTCACTAACTTATACACCCTCTCCATATCTCCTTCCTTAGACTCTACTCAGGGTCCAAAAACCAGACTCACAGAACCCCTTGTCCCCACGGTACGTCATTCTATGGGGATAAGAAGATGGAAGAAGAGATATCCTTCTCTTCTTCCAAACTTCCCTTCCTCATCTCTATTATCCAGATTGAACCCTGTACAACTAACCTCCATGGAAACCCCATAGGAACGATTCCACTCCTACGTATATACTCAGACTGCTACTTATACACTCAGACTTCGAGTCCTCTCTTTAGATCTGATTTCTATTTCTAAAGACCTAAGTAGTCGGACCTACGACATAAATTCCGGTGTCCTCACCGACTCTAACACATCCTTCTTCCGTGTCTTACACTTGCCTTTTCCTCGTTCTTTTTTAAACTCCAGTATCGTCGTACAGTTCCCACCCGTATCGGACCTACGACATAAAGTCCGGTGTCCTCACCGACTCTAACACATCCTTCTTCCGTGTCTTACACTTGCCTTTTCCTTGTTCTTTTTTAAACTCCAGTATCGTCGTACAGTTCCCACCCGTATTCTTTTTCCCAAGTAGTACCTTGGACCCTATCTTGTCTCATTCTCTTTCTTTCTCTTGCTTCTCTCTTCCAAAGACAATCCTTAACCCCACTTTAAAACAAGTATAAATTTACCGTATAAGATATCATGGACGCTTACAACTTTAAAGACACAACGGTTAATCGGAAATAGGAGTACTCTAAAGCGTCCCTTTCTAGACATTCTTGTCATCCGTTTACTCCTTGTTTTGTAGTGAAATTATTTTTCCGAATTTTAAGTGACGAACCAAGAGATCCTTTCAACCCAACTTACTGTATAGAATCCAGTCTCCAAATTGATCCCGAAGGTTGAGGAAGACCCTAGGGGTCCACCGAATCACCAGTTCTTAGGCGGACGGTTATATCCTCTATATTATCTACGTCCAAGTTAGGCACCCAGTCCTTCTAGGGGACCTCCTCCTTTACTGTTGGGTGAGGTCACAAGAACGGATTTCTTAGGGTACCTGTTTCCTCGGACCACCCGATAGTAGATACCCCAACGTTTATCAACCTGTGCTGACTCGTACGTGTGTTTACGTTCTTTTTCTTCCTCCTTTCTTAAAGTTGGGGAAGATTTTGGGTAGGGAGAGAACCATGTTGGACTTCCTACGACATTCTTGTTGTGTCGGTTCCCGTCTTAGACACGGGGTCTACGGATTTTCTCACCGCTATCCTCTCTCTCCTGGGCCAAATTACCCTCTCTCTTTTACCTGCTCTTTTCTTCTCGGTCTCTTTTTTTAACATTTTGTCCGGTCACTACCTCCTCCTTCACACCTCTCAAGGTTCTTCTCTTACCAGCGGCTACAAATTCCGGTGGTCTCTTCGGTGTATTTATTCCGTCATCTCCCTGTACGACCAGAAAAGAGGAACAAAAGTAAAGATCAGGAGTGGGAGGTCACGACGTCGTACACGTCACCTCGTCCGATAGTGGTACTCGAGTGAACAGGAAACGGACGTAGGAACCAAACGTTCCAACCACCTTACACCCCGAGACTGAAAATGTTGGACTTGAACGTACAATCTTCAGGCTCTTCCTCAGCAACGTTTGACCATCGACCGTCTATCCTATATAAACTGGACTCGTCACAAACGGTTGTATTTGGTCCTCTCAAGTGTATGTTTAGACCTAAAAGACAGAAGAGAACTTTTGAATTTTAGAAACCGTTTCGACTCAAACGTGGTATTTACTAGCGTTCGACCAACAGTAGAACTGTATCTGTGACACGAGAGTTTGAAGAGATAGCGAACTACAGGTCCGTTCGAATAAGAAAATAGAGTTATCAGACCGTGAAAGGTCCATATCTTAAACCCCTATTGTGATCGTTAATTATCTACCCTTACGTGATGTCGTTCCCCACCGTTTACAAAGAGATGTCCCTGTCTATCATTTATAAAATCCGAAACGTTCGGTACGTCAGGGACATAATTAATGGGTTGAGACGGTGGTATCACGTTTTCGTAAGTACATTTGATTACCCATACCAACACAAGGTTATTTTAAAATATATACCTGAGATTTTAACCTTACAGTATATTAAAAATACCAATACTTTATAATAAGAAAAATAAAAATTTTGTAATCCTTTATAAAAAATTTTAAACGTCAAGTCCGGTGTGTTTTTGTCCGACGAAATCGTCTAATCTGAATTTACGACATCAGACGGTCGGGATTCCGTAGTTACAAATTGTACTATCCCTTGTACATTTAGTCTCCGGGGGAAGGTGGTCAGTCTTATACATTAGTACGTTTAGTCGACCCTTTTATACCAATACCGGTATTCTTTCTCTTCTGACCGAACCCCTGTATTAAAACCTACCTATTTCCACCCTATAATGAACCTGGACCGAAATATTTATCGAAGGTGAGATACTTCTGGGGTTTCATTCCGTTCGTAATTCTTGGGTCTTTCTCTATAGGTAGACTTTGGTGAGTCCTTCTTCTTTCGACCACCGTCTGTTGCCGAGTTTAACCCGTCTAAGAGAACAATTGTAGAAACCGAAAGGAGGATGACTAATTACCGTACTGAGAAGGGGTCCAGAACACACACACGTACGATTCAGCGAAGTCAGTGTAGGTTGAAAAAATACTGGGGTACCTGACATCGGGTGGTCCGAGGAGACAGGTACCCTAGGAGGTCCGTTCTTATGACCTCACCCAACGATACGAGAGGAGGTCCCCTAGAAGCGTTGGATCCCTAACTTGAACGTAGAGAATACAGAGGACGTAACGTCCGTCCAAGAAGTAGTGGGTACGGTGGACCTTTCGGGAAGGGATCCAGAATCCCCTGAAGTTCACCCGTTGGTAGACTCTCTCTCTCTCTCTCTCTCTCTCTCTCTCTCTCTCTCTCTCTCTCTCTCTCTCTCTCTACGGTCGGTTGGGAATACTTTTTATATGTTTCTTACTTTTTCGACAATTTTACTAATTCATCAGTTGGACTGATTACATTTGATCTTACTCAGACTTCCCATCCATACACACCTCGGTCCCTACCCCTCCTTTTCCGGAAGACTCCTTCCGTACTAAGTTGGACCCGACCTCGAATATTTTATCAATGTACAGTCTCGTATGATATACCGATCGTTACATAGGACCCCTGGAACTCTCTTAAGAGATCCTATAGTTCACCTCCTTTCATACTCATTCATGGTTCTTTACAGGGATATGAAGGTACACCTGTACTTTTACTGTTAGGAAGGGTTAAATCCCATTTACACACGTAGGGAAGTTTTAAGTATACAACCCTGAAGGGATCACCAGGTCGTCGATTTTGAGCCACGTGGATTACGTTCCTGGGGTCCAAGTTAGGGACAAGTTTCTTGATCTAGGGTCTACGGTGTTGATTTCTTGGACTCACCTGTTGATTATGGACTATGTCGGTTTATTTATAAAAAAAATTAAGTATACAACTTTAGAATGAGGTAGGGTGCACTACCATAATCCTTCACTTCGGGAACCCTTCACTATTTCAGTACTCCCGTCTAGTGAGGACTTATCCTAACGACGACGATTCAGCGAAGTCAGCACAGGCTGAGACACGCTGGGGTCTCTGCCGTCGGGTGGTCCGAGGGGGTAGGGACCCTAAGAGGTCCGTTCTTGTGACCTCACCCAACGGTACTAATTACGGAATATTGTCTCTGGAGTCTCTCTCGGGACCAGGGAAGATGGTACACCACCTTCTGTGTCTCTGTTCCGCGACAGATAACTAGATCTTTCATCCGGGAGTGGTCTGTGACTTAGACGGACGTGGAATTAGAACCTGAAGGGTCGGAGGTCTTGACACTCTTTATGTAAAGACAATAAATGTTCGATGGGTCAGGTACCATACAACAATATCGTCGGGTTTATCTACTTCTATAAAAGGAAGATCGACTAAAATCCCGTTTTCAGAACCAGGATTAATAGTTTCGTTGTTTTGAGGGATATCTCTATATTATTCGTATTATATCTTTTTACAAAGTTTCGTCTATTTTTGTAAAGACTAATAGGGAGGTGGATCTATATCTGTAACAAGTATGAAATCAGGTCACGGAAATTTTATGGAGATCTATTGACCCTTAACATATACATTGAAAATGGAACGAAAAAAGAGGCGAACTAGAATTTTAAAAGAGATATAGTAAAACGTTTGAAGTCGTCCCAAGTCGCAAATCTGTAGGAATTTCCAAACGATAATACTGATGACAAGGTTGACTATAAAAATAAGTGTTTTTAGATGTAAATTTTATGAAAGGAATCCCCCCTTTTTGTCGATTCTCCACCGTGATATCCCAACTCACCATACGATAAAAGTTCAAGAACGATGTATAAAAACATAATAAAAATTCTAGATACACTCCTGGAAGTACTAGTACCAGTAATAGAGTAGAAAAAGTAATAGAAATAATAAATTTTTTATAAATGATCGTGATATACAGTCTCGAGACTCCACCTATTATTTCTTGAATTTCTTTGTTTGAGACAAGAAACCTCGAACGTTAAATAGGTTTTTGGGTTCTAGGTTTGTGTATTTTCACATGACTTAAGATAACCATTCCTAGAGGGGATGTCTATCTGACGTTTTTCAAGTAATTTTTTATACTTCTTCCTATAAGGGACGTTGAAACATTAACGTTACTTACGGGGGGTTTGTAGTTGTATTTTAGTCGGTTTTAGTTTTAGGGTTTCGTCTTATAATGGTTCTACAGGTGGTCGTCCCCTGAACTATTCATTTATAAACACGTTGGTATGGAACCTTATAACCCCCTATTGTTTTTATTATTCAATCTAGACATAGCCGACTTTAAATTTTAGGAGATTATATTCAATAAATCCTCTTTTCCTCCGTTCCCGTCTTATCATACATATATCATGGGAGACACACACACACACACACACACACACACACACACACCCACCCACACACACACACACATCCACCCACACACATAATACTCTCTCTCCGTCTCTGTCTCTTACTTATACTTATATTTCTGTTAGGGGTTCTGAAGGGACCACCAGGTCACCGATTCTGGGATACGAGGGTTCCGTCCCGTGACCCAAGTTAGGGACTAGTCCCTTGATCTAGGGTGTACGACGTTGATTCTGGGACGTACGGTGTTCATTTTGGACCTTTTCTTTCAATTTCACTTTCAATGAGTCAGCACAACCTGAGAAACGCTGGGGTACCTGATATGTCAGGTACTTTAAGAGATCCGGTCTTATGACCTCACCCATCGGAAAGGGAAGAGGTCCCCTAGAAGGGTTAGGTCCCTAACTTGGGTCCACAGGGTGTAACTTCTGTCTAAGAAATGGTCGACTCAGTGTTCCCTTCGGGTTCTTATGACCTCACCCATCGGATAGTGAAGAGGTCTCCTGGAAGGACTGGGTCCTTAACTTGACCCCAGAGGACGTAACGTCCACGTAAGAAATGGTTGACTCGATACTCCCTTCGGGATTCGATACTCCCTTCTGGGTCACGGTGGTTTAATTTTCTTTTTTTTCTGTTAGGGAATAGACGAAAAGGAATTCGGATTTTGAAGACTTTTATCTTGTAAGGGGTGGTATGGGGTTTTGAACCGTGTTTAAGTAAACCCTATCTTGGACTACAATTGACTGTACACCGATAAACACTAGAAGTAAATAGAGTTTTATCACACACTGTTCGAAATTACACAAATTATAACTCGTACAGATTAGATCCAGAAACTAGAGGGGTTGGGGTGACACCCTCACTACACGATTTACAGTGTTCGTGATAGAATGATACACTTTTTAGACTTTTAGAAACATAAGGTTGTATGAAGACCGGAGGTCCCAAATCCTATTTCCTAATACGAGACATTATACCTATATGTATACATACGACATACCCTTCGGATCACATGACGTCAAGTACCTCAACGTTTCTCAGTCTGTACTGAATCGTTGACTTGTTGTTGTTTACAACCAAAAGAATACCTGTTATAGTAAACCTCATAAAATATCACTAGAACCCCTTTCTCTGGTCCCGTCGAACCCTCTCTTAAAACGAAAAGTAAACTATTTTGGAAAGGTAGCAAACTGAAAAGAAAAAAAAAAAAAGGAAAATAGTAGAAATAATACCATCTTAAAGTCAAAAAATATGTTAAAGTATGTATACAATTAGTAAACTTTCGTAGTTGTTGACTTTGAAAAGAAAAAAAAAGAAAAAAAAAGAAAAAAATTAAAATTTTAGAAATTAAGAATGTACACAAGGGTTTGAAAAGAAATATACCCATGATGAAAATGGTTTTTTATAAATTGTGTCTAATGTCGAGTAAGGACAAAAGAAGAAACGTAGAGAGGTATAAATTTTAGTTATACTTTCATTACTTTAAAATTTTCTCTCATATAAATTTTAATATTTTCATTCCCACCGATTTTACTTTCTCGTCAGATACTATTCTTAATTCTCCACTGTAGAGTCCTCGAATTCTGAAACGTAACTACATCCTAAACCAACCCGAAGGTACCACCGGGTCTGCCATTTCTTAGAGGGATTTTACACCCTCTGGACCCAAGTTAAGGACTCAACCCTTCTAGGGACCTCTTCCCTTACCAATGGGTGAGGTCATTAGACCCCTTAGGGGTACCTGTCTCCTCGGACCTTCCGATGTCAGGTACCCAAACGTTTTTCAGCCTATACTGACTCACTGATTGTGAGTGTGTGTCCTAAACCAACCGTCTCTACCATCCCTTAAGTCCACCCCTTTCACCTGATGTATTTCCGTTCTTTCAAACACTCTAGATCTTTCAAATACTCTGACTCAAGCACGTTAGATCTTTAAACCCTCTGACTCAATACACTATCTATGGTGGATGGGTCTTCCATTTTTCCTGTCTCCTCACTTCCCGACGGCGGTAAAGGGTGAACATAGACTGAGACTCACAAGAAGGTGGTTTGTCCTCCCATTTTTCAGTAGTAGACAGAGGATGAACGTCAACAGGGGCTGGGTGGTGAATGAAGGGAAGAGGGTGAGGAAAGTGTCTGGAAAGTAATTTATTGGAGAAAGATTTTAAGAGTCCTACGGTCGACTAAAAGATCTTTGTCAATGGTGACTGTAAAGATACGTATGATTTTCTATACGTGTCTTAGTAAATCCCCCTCTCTTTTCGGAAACCTATAGTCGATCGGGTGAGGGGATGGAACATATGATCCTTCCCTGTTCCTCCCCTAGTACTTTCGACTTTGTAGAACGATTCAATGTATCGAGTGATTACGTCTCAAAGTGTATTCCAGAAGGTGGAATGTCAGGTAAAAATCGAATGAAAAGAAGGGAAACACAAACGACCGCCATGTACAAAGGGTCTGATCGGACACTAGACGATTCTGAGGTTGTACAATAAATATAGGTCTCTTCCACTTTGGTTTTATTTTCGATCCCTTGACCACCAGTGATCTCTTCGTAGTACGAACACATCTACCCTCGGACTCATGGTCGTTCAATGGTATCGTTGTAGACCCGTACGTAAAGTCCGAGTTCCCTCTTCTATCTTAAGAGTGTGTGACGGACAGGAGTAGTTCTACTCTAGGTTGTGAGGTTCTTTTACCCGGAGGTTGACAGTTCACAACCCCCACCCCCTCCCGTCCAATCCCCCCCGCTATTCTTCCACCTATGAGAGAAAAGAAAGTCAAACATTACAGGAGACAAAATTTCCACTTCCTTCCCTTCCTTCCTTCTTTCCTTCCCTACCTCCCTCCCTCCCTCCCTCCCTCCCCTCTTAGAAGAGAAAAGAAACCGTAAAACGAACGTTATATTTTGTGACACGACGGTAATTGGGAAGGACCTGACCTTTTTAAACAAGACCGACATAGAGGAAGGAATCTTTAGGTCGAGAGGAAGGACAGAGGACCAAGATGGTTGTCAGATTGTACAGACTAAGTGTTCCAAAACATTGTTTTCGTTGATAATAAAAAGAATTTCTAAGAGGGATGGTACCAGTCGTCACTCCGTTCTTTAAATTTACTACCGTCTTTATCCCCACCCCATTGCAAGACCGTACCTTAACGAAACCCTAGGATTTCATCCCTTATCTAGGTGAAATCGAGACTTAAGGGTTCCGACTTAGAGGACTGGACCGGATGTGTAGAACGGTTTAGAGTCACCTCGACGACTCTTCCTCTCTAAAACCGGAACCTATGAGTACACCGGTACCTAGGGTACCGTCCCCTTCGGGTCTCCCTACTGAATCTTTCGGACTAGTAGATTTCACCTATCTACTCCAGTCTTTTCGTTTTCTAACGACGAAGACCTAAGACCACCGACAAGGTCCTGGTTCCGAGTCCATGAGTTAGACACTCCACCCTTCCGATAGTCGGACTCAAGGATAGAAACAGGTAATGACTAAAGACCTGGTCAGTCTTGTCAGAAAAGGGAAATATGTGTGGTCCCAGTACAGGTGGAAGGTAAAGTAACTACAGGAGATGAACCGAAAGAGGGAGGAGAAGGGGAAACGAATAGACTTACTAGATCCCTAGACACTAGGTTTTAGTCTCAAGACATAGGAGGTCTCTCGTAAGGAAACAACGGGGTCGGACACTGTTAGTGGGGAACGTGTTTAGAGTGAATATAAAATATAATGTATCAATAAAGTAGAGAGACACGAACCTACCCCATCCACTCCTGTTGTTGTCGTAGGTCTATTGCAATACATTTCACAAATCCCGTCCCGGACTCTACATCATTCACGAGTCCTTCAGTGTAGACAAAAGTGATTACACCACCCCGTTACGTGTCTGGGTTCAACTCCGGTAGTGTGTAACGCAATATAGTCACCAAGGGTTGGAAAAACCGTGACCAAAACCCTGACCAAAACACCTTCTGTGAAAAAGGTACCTACCCCCTCCCTCCTACCATAGTCCTACTAAGAGTATTCCTTGTGAGTTGGATCTAGGGAGTGTACGTGTCAAGTGTCATCCCAAGTGTGGGGATACTCTTAGATTACGACGGTGACTAGGACTGTCCTCCGGCTCGAGTCCACCATTGCGCTCACTACCTCTTATCGACATTTATATCAACTTCGAAGTGAACGAGAGAACGGCGAGTGGAGGACGACACACCGGACCCACCCTTGTCCCCAACAACCCCTGGGGACAAGATATGTTACGTATCGTTACCGGAACTTTCGTAGTCCATTCCATAGATAAACACGATACCTATGTGTTCTCCTAAGAAACGGAGGGTCTTATCCATCTCCTATTATCGATTGTAAAACTACTCACGATTGATACTCGGTCCGTTACAAGATTCACGAAAGGAACACAATTGAGTAACTTAGGAAAATTGTGGTTCTCAAGTCCCGCTATCAATGATAGAGGTATCATTGAGATGATATGAAAGATGACTCCTCCTTTCTCCGGGTCTTTGTAACCCATTGACCGTAGTCCGGTGTGATAAGTCAATCGTTCGTCATCATCTCGACCTATACTTCGATCTGTCGTACCGAGGTCTCGGACTTAATAAGTGGTAGTATAAGAGGGGAAGGTTTGACCTTTGACTTTGGAATCCCTTCCGATACCCCCAGTTCTTCCAGTAAATCTTCTCATTTCCACTAAATCGGTCTTGTACAGGTCTGAGAATTTCTCTTGTGTCCGAAACACCCACCGAGGAGAGACACCTCTTGTTCGTTCGAAACATACACTTTACCCACATGACTACGAGAGGAACGACGGACGAGGTCTCATGAAAGTCAACGGGAGTCTTTCGGGTCGGACTCTCAGACCCCGGAAGTACTGAGTGGTGTTCCTTCCCCTATCCTCCATCCCTTTTCCTCTCACCACAAGGTTCCAACACCCGTGGTCTTCTCCGGACTTCTGGGATCCTGCTACCGTCACTTCGACCTTCTGTCTTAAGACGGCCGACGACGGACTAGTGACGCCCTATACTCATCGGAAGTCTTTGAGTTGAAGTAGTCAGTTTGGAGTACCAGAATAGAGTGGAGAAAACCCCGAGGAACAACCGGTGATAGGACAACAAATAGACCTTCCTTAAAGTTCACAACGTGTTCCTTGTGAACACGTCAACTCTCCTTTACAGCTATGAACCAAAACTACTTTATCACGAGTGTCCCCCTAACCTTTAGAGGAGGTTCGGTCCCGACCCACCCCTAAAACCTCTTTCCCTTCGACAGTATGGAGGGTCTGAAATTTGGTGTCCTCGACCGACCAATCTTTAGAACGGAAGGGAGTTTTAAGTGTTGAGACACCACTCGAAAGTAAGGATCGAAACGAAGTCCGATAAAAGTTTAGAGACCACTGAAGTGTTCATGAACTTTATACTCCAATGTGGACTCCTTGACGATATCAGGATGTCCAGAACGTCATCCTGTGTACTAAAAGTCAGGGATTCAAGGACCGACGGAGGTACAGACAGTAGAATGATAACCGTAAATTGTAAAAACTCAGAATTTCAAAAAAGGGTGGAAGTCCTTATAAGTAGATTTTTGATCTTCCCGTAGACTTCAAGTAGACTAGTTTCGGTCGATTGAAGATAAAAAAAAAAAAAATAAAGCATTCACGAATCAAGAAGTAGAACTTCTTTCATTGAAGTTCGGAGTTACGGAATGTAAAAATTAATAAACAAACCGGTTACACTTAAAAAAAAATAAACATAAAATAAAATAAATTCACACTACTGACAAGCTTCGTGCATCGTGTATTTAATTGGACTCCAAATACTGAAGAGACTTAAGGGACTTTAACATCTGTTTCGACGGACACACACACAGTTATAAAAAGAAAAAGGGGAACGCTTCCAGAATAGTCCGGATTCACAGTCAACACGACTACGAACCCCAGTCACACCGTGTCATCTTCTTCTGTACCCGAACTCTCAGTCGTTCTGGACCGAAACTTAGGACCGAGATGGTAAATGATCGACCTTCTAGAACTTGTTACCTGTATGGGTGAGACTCATAGTGGATAGATATTTTACCCCTTTTGTGATCACGGATTGAACTCAACGGTGTTATCCACGAGTTATTTATAAGTTAGTAAGTTGTTTATAAATAACTTACAAATGAGACACGGTCAACGAGAACACACAAGGTCTGGATGTCGTCCCTTGTTTTGAGGGATAAGAGTACCAACAACAACAATAATAACAAATCAACGATTCAGTACAGGCTGATAAAACACTGGGGTACCTGATATTCGGACGGTCCAAGGAGACAAGTACCCTAAAGGGTCCGTTCTTATAACCTCACCCAACGGTGAAGGAAGAGGTCCCCTAGAAGGGTTGGGTCCCTAACTTGGGTGTAGAGGACGTAACCGGCCGCCTAAGGAATGGTTTCTCGGTGGTCCCTTCGATAAGAGTACCACGAATACAATTTTGTAGTTTCCTCATGTTATTCCTTTTGATACTATTCCCGGTACGCCCTTCGTTTGTTATTCCTGACTCTCCCTCTTTTTACCCGTACGTCTCTTCTCTAAGTAAAATCATCCTACCAACACGAAACTTATACGACTGTAAATTCGACTCTAGGTTTTCTATTCGTACTTTTCCGTTCCTACTACATAATCAGCAGATAGTGACAACATTGTGTAGTGGTTTTTGAATCACTTACTTTTGTTGGGACTAAATAACAGAGTGTTAAAGGTCTCAAGTCACCGAGTCCGTCTCACACCGAGTCGATCCAAGAGACGGGTCCCAGAGGTTCTAGTTTTAGTTCCACATCCGACTTGACGTAAGGAATCACCTCTGAGACCTCTTTTTAAGTGAAGGTACGAGTAAAGGGAAAGTACAAAGGGTGTACCGGAGGGTGGTAGAAGTTCAGTCATTTACACCGAACTCAGGTTAGAGTTAGAAGTACGCAGGTCAGAGACTGAAAGAAAAGACGTAGACAGACGAAAATTCCCGAGTACACTAGTGTAATCCGGATGAACCTATTAATTAGGTCCTATTACAAGGGTGGAATTCCAGTCGAATAATCATTGGTATTAATATAAACTCATTAAGAAGAACAATACATTATAATGTATTGGTGTCTACACTGTGGTCCCCGACTTCCCAGATCCCCGGGTTTAAGATGGATGGTGTCTATCTTTCCTATGATGTCCGTCTCCCTTGTCGTACGTATTCAAGTTACTCGAACCGTAACTCGTACCGTATAAACTCCTCGATTTTTAGTATACATCGACCTTATTACACTGGTTTCTCTTGTCACCCCGTTCTATTATCACCTGTCCACCCGTCCCCGGTCGAGTGTCACCCCGACACCAGTCCTCCGACATAAAATCAGATTCCCGTTACTCTTCGGTAATTTTTCAATTTCGACCCTTTATTGTACTAGACCAACTGTACAATCCTTGTAGTAAGAGTGATGAAGTACTTCTTACTTAACCTTCCCTCGTTTGTACTTTCCCTTTTGCAGTAGTACGTTTTATTTCTGTTCCGAGAGTTGGAAATTAAGATCTCGGAGATTTGGACAAAATCACTGTATCGTGACTTTTAATATCTCGAGAAACACCTTTTAGGTTTTATGAACATAGATTTAGTATTTTATAGATGGTGATATTAGGGTACGATGGAAAATACAACGTCATATGCGTGGTTCCTACAGTCGTTTTAAATACCCTTGTATAAGATAGGTAGTTGAATAATGAAAGAATTTTTTAAACCCCCTTTCTGATAGTAAAACAAAGTAGAAGTCACTGTGTTATGAGACCAAAACAGGTATCTATATAACTTTTTTGCGACAATTCTCTTCTCGTTAAATAACCCCGGATCCATCTGTGACTACGTCCAATCTGAGTTTTGGTGCCGACAAGGACACAGGAAACTCAGGGGACCCCAAGAGTAACGGTCCTAAAAAACGATCGAGAAACTTTACGTAATAATGTCACACTTCTTGACGTTCCAAGTTTACAATGTGTATCGTTTTCGGATCCAAGTGTCAGGTCGAATTGAGTTACCCTTCGGTCTAGTAAAGTCGGACTAAGGATCCACTCACGATCCAGGGTCCAACTTTGATAAGTCTTAGATGGACTGCCGGACTAGTCGGTCCGAGGGTACCGGAGGACAGGACTTCGAGAAACTCGTGTGTTTCGGGGGTCGAAACTCGTCAAGGGGTGGATCCGAGGAGAGGACGAGAGACCGAAAGTTCTTAAGAGACTTGATACGAGGAACGTCCGTGAGTCTGAAGAAAGGACTGAAAGAGTACGACAGACAGGTAACTGTGTGGAGAGTGACCCAGGAAGTTTACAGGGTAAAAAAGATTTATCGGGAATACAAAGGAAAGTAGTAAAGAACCGGGGGAGGAGGGTTGTAGTGTGTAGACCCCGAGACTCTGAACAGGTAGAACTGAAACAAGTCGAGTAGGGACGATCCTTGTATGTAAACGTACAGATTTTCGGGGTAATTGTAATACTAATACGGAAGGGGTAAGTAGGACGTCAAGAGAGTTGTAGTGTATGTAACTCTTCTCCCTTCCTCAAAGATATCCTCGGTCCTACGTCCACAGTCTTAACACTGACTCCGGAATTTCCACCGTGATAACCTAAGGACTCTCGACCCCGAGTTCATCGATCCTCACCCGACTTCTCCGCGACCTTACAGGTGAAGTCCTGAAGACCCTCTAAGATCCCAGACTCTTTGTTTTCGTTGTAACAGTAGGAAAAACCTGTTCAGAGGGGTCGAAGTTTACTTTGTTCCGGACACGTGACAGTGTAGAAATATAGAGAAACCTCGTGACCGCTGAAGAAACCAATACCACCCCCTCCCCCACTCGTAGTCTCTCGCACTCTCTCGGGTTCTCCCGTGATCCCACGCTCTCTCTCCTTGACTTTTTTCTTTTTGGAAAAATCATAAAACTCTTTCGTAAACTTTTCCGTACCTCCAATACCCGATCAGGTCAAGACCGTTGGTGAGACGTACTCTGTTCTGTACAGACACTTTATATACCGGGTCCACCGTCGAGAAAGAACAAGGCTTAATACTCTCAGTACGACTTGTAAATACCTCACGGACGCTGATACACGGTCCGGGGTGCGGTCCGGAGACTACACAAGAATAGGTAAATTAGGAGTGTTATTGTACTCCTCTACCTTCACTAATAATACAAATGTTCTGTACCCTCTTTTAACTCCGTGTCTCTCCTTCGTTTCTCAAGTTCCTGTGCATAGACCATTCACCGTCTTCGTTTGAAGGTCGGGTCGAAACCGGTTGAAGCCGTGGTTATGAACAGTGTTGATGTGATATGACCCAAACGGTCAGTCCCTTGGTGACGTCTCCGGTCTTTCAGGGAAGAATAGGTCCAGTGGAGTCAAAACTTAGAGAGAGGGTAGGAGACGGGGGTCGGGGTCCTAAAAGTTATGGAAGATTCTGGTGCGAGGGTGGGGGCGTGGGGGGGGGGTGTGTGTGTGTTTCGGGGTGACCCTTACCCTTTTGGAACCTCGTCCTCAGTTCAGTCAAGTACCGTCTGTTTGTAGGAAACCACAGACATGAGTCCGTTTGTGACTACTGTTTTCTTTAGTGTTCGATAGAAGGACCCTTGGTTTCCGGATAAAACATAAGAAGTGTCTCCTTTAATTTTTAAACATGTGGGAAGGTACAGACGAGGTCCAGTTCGTAGACGTTCTACCCAATTTCGGGTTCTGAGGTAGACCTAAAGAAGTTGAGGAACAGGAAGTGGGACGGAATACGGAGAGACAAGGAAATAGACAAAGACAGAGGGTGAAGAGAGTGAGGGAAAAGTATAAATGAACGATTCGGGCATCGGTCTTCTCTCTCAACATAAAAATGAGAGGTCCCACTAAAGGACCGACCAGTGTAAGAGGAGATGACTCCGAGACTAGTAGTATAAGAGAGTCGTTGGTGGGTCTGTATACAAATTTTAAATCTTTCACTTCCCCCGGGTAAAGACAAGTCGACTTTTAATTAGAGAAGTAACTTTTTACCACACTGTACGGTTAATTTTCATTACCACAGTGAAACCATTTTATGACGAAAGTTAAAGAGTGTTAGAAAGGAGTCAGAAATTATAGTGTCCCGTCTCAGTTCGTGGTTGAGATCTTGAACAAACATGGTGAGAGAGAGAGACAAAGTCCGATACTGAGAGACTCACTGTTCATACTAAGTGGGGTATATGGAGGTCCGTTCACTGCACGGATATCAGTATGACGATCTCTTTCCGTTTCTATCCTGAGTCTCTAGAGTAGGAGTTGAAATCTCTAGAAAAGTGAGAAGATATGGGTCACCCGTATAAGGAAGAGGGTACGTAAGACCTAAAACCCTCCCACATCAACCTTCGTCGGGTATCTAACATGAGAACTCACGGTCCTCTGTTATTATTTTCGTAATTATAACAGATCTTCAAAGGACTTGAATTGTACGTGAAAAGGGTAAATTAAGGAGGATTTGGTCTGCATTATTCATGATGATAAAAGATAAAATATCTTCTCTTTTGACCTAATGTCTCTTCAACTCTTGTCCCCATGAATCGTTTTCATGAGGAACTGATCGACTATGAGGTCTCAGGTCTTACGGAATACCCTCCACAGTTAAGGGTGAAATGTCTGTCTTCATGGGGTCGGGGAGTGACGAGTTTTTAGTCTATTCTTTTAAAATGAGTCTAACGTGTAAAGGAGGTCTGTTTAACGTCTTTGGTACTTCACATGTCAAATTATTGTTATGGTTGTCAGAATGGAATATATTACATCCTCGATTTTCGAGACCTCAGTCATGTCGACTCAAGTTTAGGGAGGTGGATAACCAACAAACTGGAATTGTTCAGTTAAACAAATAATAGATCAAAGGGGTAGATATTTTACTTTGTTGTTGTTATTATTACTATTAGTGAAACTCAAAACGTCCCTAATTACTCTTTTGTACCCATTTCGAAGATCTTTTTACAATTCCGATCACAATACTATAGACAGTCATATAAAAGAGAACAATGAAGAGAATTTTCAGAGTGACAGGTGAAACACTCCGTCTTCGACCCTGTGTCTCACTTTGCTGAATGAGTCCTGGTGAGCACGCACGTACGATTTAGCGAAGCCAGCACAGGTTGAGAAATATTTTGATTCCTGACACCGGGCGGTCCGAGGAGACAGGCACCCTAAGAGGTCCGTTCTCATGACCTCACCCGACGGTAAAGCAAGAGGTCCCCTAGAAGGACTGGGTCCGTATCTTGGACGGAGAGAAAACGGAGGACGTAACCGTCCGTTCAAGAAATATTGAGTCTCAGGACATATAGGAAGACTGACCGACCTTAACCGAGACCCCCGTTTTTCTCAAGGTGGAGTCCCGAACCCGAGGGTCGACGGACACATACAAAATTTCCTGAGGTAACTTTTGTATACACGATACAAGGGGTGGAGGGGGGGAGGGTGGCTGAGGAAAAAGGAAAGGAAAGGAAAAGAAAATAAGGAAGTCCCTCCTCTTTACTTTGGTCTACGATATTCTGGTCCCCTTTTTCGGGTCCTTTCATAACAAACGTCAATTAAAACATATAAAATAACCGTCAAAGACAGAGAGAAGAGGGGGGAAACGTAGAGGTAACGGAAGTAGGCGTGAAATTTACCGGGTCTGGTTGCCACGTCAGTTTTCCGTCACCCCCGCCCCTCCGGAGGAGACCCTAAGGTACAGGCCTGACCCTATCTAAGACACAGGCACCTCTCGGCGAAATAAAAGACGCCCGGAACTTTTAGCGAGTCAGAGAACCCGAAGTGTGTCAGAGTCCAAGGAAGGAAGTCTACGAGACCCTGAGGAGACCCCCGTTCCTTGGACCGGTCGGCGAGACGGGACCAGGGGAGAAGGGGAGGGGGTTTGTGGGTGAAGGAAATATCGTCGACGTCGACGAACCCCAGTCGGACCCGCGAGGTTGGGGAGGGGGTGTGGGGAAAGGGGGTCCATTTTTATTTATTTTACAGTCACTTGACTACCGAAAAACCTAACGTGGAGTGAAGAAAGAAGGACAAAACTCAAAAGACCAAAGAATCACCCTTGATGCTTAGAACGGACCTGAGACCACACCCACACTAAAGGAGGAAAGTCCGAGACCAGGGTGAGAAGAGGGCTGAGGGAGGAAGGAACCGAACTGACAGAATAGAAAGATTAACCCTAAAGAGTGGTCGTTTCCAAAGGTAGAAGAGGTTTTAATCATTCATAGACCTTCCCTCCTACCTTGATTCAAAGACATTGGGTCGTTAACCTCGACTCTTTACGTTTGAAGATTATATAGAAAATGGGCTCTGAGTGATCACTGCTACTCGACGAGAGTCACTGTCACGGTAAACCGAACCACTTCCCCTATAATCGGTGGGAACAATGGGGTTTAGTCAAACAACATCCTTCCGCCTGGGGAAGGTCCCGGGCTTTGACCCGAGAACAGATTGTGAGGCTTTACTTAACAGGTTCCTCTGTGTACACGACTGTTTCGTTCTCTAAAATAACCCTTTCCCGTGGGCTCACCTCTTGCCATCCCATTCTCTTGGGTCCTCCTCACGAGACGACGTCTTGACGAGACACCGAACGTCAGAGTCCAAAATACCACTACCCTAATCAAAGGCCCACCAGAAACCGGTTAGTAAGATTAAGTCTCAGAAAGGACCACCACGTGCGTAGTGAGTCGGTTCTACCTACGATCACTCTCCCTAAGACCTTTCACCTGTCTGTACACCACAGAGGAAAGCTGGAAAGGGTTTGAGAAGACCAACCACCACTGAATAATCAAGACATAAGGAATAGTCCTAGAGGACAGTATTTTGTTGAGTACGTTTACCAATGATACCACGGACCGGTCCCACCCACCAAAGTTAGTCACACGAAGGAGATTGTTCAAATGTCTTTCACACGAACGAACGAACTGTTTATGTGGAAGTTCCGTTTAGGGAATTAGAAGTGGTCGGGGTCGTTCGGAGAAGTGTCTTGTCACTTGTCTTGTCACTCATATGTGTGTGTGTGTGTGTGTATGTATATATATCCTATTAAGGATCCACAGAGTCACCATTTTTTAAACGGACGGTTAGACTAGGTACCCAATCCTACTATGGGACCTTTTCTTTTACCGTTCGGTGAGGTCATAAGAACGGACCCCTTAGGGGACCTGTCTCCTTGGACCGTCCGATGTCATGTACCCCAACGTTCTCTCAGTACTGAAACGTTGATTTGTTGTTGATATATATGTATGTATAATATATATATATATATATTATAGACATATGTATATATACATATATACCCCCATCTCCCCGTAGAAGGGAAATAGCTTTAAGACCTCGGCAGTGACCGGCAGACGATATATTCGACGAGAGGAAAAGTTCTGACGTTTTGATATGGTTGTAAATCGTAGAAACCTTACCTGACACTACAAACATCTTAAATCGATCACACATATCCAGGGCCTAACACCGGGCTTGTATAGTTAGTCCTATTATCGGAGACACCACGTGAACGTCAAGACAAACATTAGTAACATTTTGATATGCGGTATTTTGTCAATTCTTGGTAACTGACTTTAGGAATACGTCACATCTTGGGGTAAGATAAGTGGACTTCACGTGTACCCTGAAGAGTCCACCTAGACCTTACATAATTTCCGAACCTCCGTTGGACTTCCCCGTTTTTCCGTCGACCTCTGTCCGAATCTTTACATTTCGTACAACAACAAATTCCAGTTGCACCACCGACTTATCGTCCACCGACGACTACCTCCGTTCCATTTGATGACCAACGAATTCGTCTCAACTCCCGGACTTTGACACAGGGAGAGAGAGAGACCTCATGTTGATTCTTTCAATCTTTAACACTCAGACAAAAATCAAGTACAGAATTTCTTAAATACAAATCCCTACCCTTTACGCACGTGTCCACATAACTCAACCGGTTTAGGAAGGAAGTCTAAAAAGGTATTGGACAATGTCTTTTTGGATTATTGGAAAACCGGTTGAGTCGTATTACCACTTCTCCCCGAAGGGACCACCGAGTCACCATTTCTTGGGCAAACAGTCACGACCTCTACGTTCACTGAGACCAAGCTAGGGACCCAGTCCTTCTAGAGGACCTCCTCCTTTACCGTTGGAGGAGGTCATAAGAACACACCTCTTAGGGTACCTGTTTCTTTTAACCTCCCGATGTCAGGTACCCTAGTGTTTCCCAACCTGTACTGAATCACTGATTTGTTGTTGTTATATTACTAATTCTTGTACCGAGACCACGGTCCAGTACACTTAAGTTGGTCCAGAAGGTGATTAGTCGACTACTGGAACGCGGTCAGTAACAGAGGAGACTGATAACATAGGAGTAAATCTTACACCTCCGTTATCAACAATAGATGGAGTACTCCTGTCACTCTACTCGAGTACGGACATTTCATGGATCATGTGTCACTCTTGAGATGGCTACCGTACACACACGAGTCAGTACAGACTGAGAAACGTAGGGATACCTAACATGGGGTGGTCCGAAGAGACAAGTACCCTAAGAGGTCCGTTCTTATGACCTTACACAACAGTAGAAGGTGACGTCCCCTAGAAGGACTGGGTCCCTAACTGGTCGTAGAGAACGTAAAAGATGGAACTGTCCACCTACGAAATGGTGACGCGGTGGACTACCGTCGATGATAAATAAGTCACGAATGATTCACGAACCTCTTCCTTTACCGTTGGGTGAGGTCGTAAGAACGGACCTCTCAGGGTCCCTGTCTCCTCGGACCACCTGAAGGCAGATACCCCAGTGTGTCTCAGCCTGTGCTGACTTCGCTGAATCGTCGTTCACGATGTGAGACGTGATGTACGAAAGGAACGTAACAGAGGAAAATTAAGAATATTGATAGGATATTACGTCTTCAGTAATAATAAGGGGTTACGGGTCTACTCCTTTGACTCCGACTCTCTTCTCCTACTACCATTAACTCACATCGTCCACGATATTATAAGATACGAGTCAACGAATCAACACAGGTTGTGAAACGTTGGGTGGTCCGACATTGAGCGATCCGAGAAGACAGGAATCCTAAAGGGTCCGTTCTTATGACCTCACCCAACGGTAAAGGGGGAGATTCCCTAGAAAGGCTGGGTCCCTAACTTTAACGCAGAGGACGTAACCGTCCGCCTAAGAAAGGGTGATTTGGTGGACCCTTCGTTATCCATTCACACTATCCTTATGTTTTTACCTGGACAGATTAGGGAGGACCCCTTTAGACCCCTTTCGCAGTGTCTTCTCACGAAGACATTCTATCCGAGACTTCTGATTTGTTCCTAAGTGGGTCGCCGCGTCTCTCATACGTTTCAGTTTACGTGTCATTAACTCGTATCATCTTCGCCTCTACACCCGTTCCACCCGTAGTCGTCCTTTGTCCGGACTTCCAACTGACTCTTGGAAAATACAGACGACACGACTCCTTAAATCTGGAGTAGGAGCTCTCTTAGTAGTTTCTGCACCTTTCCGACGTATGTCCCTTCCTCAAGTTCAATCGCTATTACTCCCAGACATGACTGTATCATCGTCACGTCTCTATTCGGGTTCACGATACATCGGAGATAAAAGTAGAGTTCCCGGAGTGTTATATCACGTCTTCTGTCAAGAGTTTAGTTTCCGTTTGGTTGACAAGGTTATGTTACGTCATACGAGTCACCCTCGTGGGGTGTGCGTCCCGCGACCTCTTCATGTCCCTTTCTTGTAAGAAGTCCACACCTCCTTCCAGTCTTTTTCGATGAGTATTTTCCCTGGAGACCTTGATTCAGAACTTCCCACCTTTCTTAATAGGTTCGTTTCTTTTCTATTCTCCTAACAGTAAGGTCAGTGTCCTTATTGTGTCGTTTCCGTGCCTCCCAACAGTAAGGTTAGTATCCTTATTGTGTTTTTTCCATGTTTCCTAACAGTAAGTTCAGTATCCTTATTGTATCGTTTCCATGTTGTCGTACCTTACACTCCCGGACGTACTTAAAGTCATATCTACCTCCTTTTTCACGTACTTCCGATTCCCCGTTCTCCTCATCCTATACCCTAATCCTTCTGTCCGTCTCCGGTTCAAATCTTCTGAAATAGACACGGTACAGTTCTTCAAAGTTGAATTAAATCATCCACTTACCCTTCAGTAATTTCATTACCTTCATTAAATAAAATAAATAAGAAAATTTAAAATCATATCTCGTACCCTAAACTCCACCACTTTAATCTTCTCCGTTCTGGTCTTCGTCCTTTTGGACCATCCTTTAATGACATTGGCAAGTACGATTTCTACTATTTACCGAGTTGTTTTGGTTCCATCCACACTATCCGCCCCTCACTACCCCCTTAATTTTCACCGTCCTGAACCACTGACTAAACTATACCACCGACTACCTTCTCCTTAATTCCTCCTGAGAACCCAAACCCTGGAATTACTACTCATTTAAAACCAAAGTGGTTGGTTCTTCTTGTCTCTTGTCTTAGACCTTCTTTTTACTACTCAAATCTAAACCTGTATAACTCAAGGTCTACCAACATCCCATAGGTTCACCTCTCCTCGACAGGTGACCTTTACGCGACTGTATGCTCAGATCTCGAGGTCCCTGTACAGGGAATACCTCTAAATCTAACCCTTTTGTAGTCTTATACCTACTACCATTTTTCCTAGCCTCCTCTACTCTAGGGATCTCTCTCCTACGTATCACTCATATCTCCTCCCGGTTTCTTTTTTTGGAAAACCTGATAGTTATAAGTCATTTGTCTGTCTCGTCTCCCAAGTCCTTCCCACCACGAATCGGACTTGAGATGTAAAATCCTTAACACCCCAACTTACTCTTTAGGGCTGTGTCATTGGGGTTAGAAAGGAAGAATCTTGAAGTTTTAAAAAACACCGGATATATTAACTCCTAAAATTTAAAATCCCGTTGCATAAAAAGTTACAGATTAAATCATTGAAAAAGACTTATAACAACGTTTAACGAAACGTTTTTTTGAAAGTAATGTTTCAAAAGGTTCAATTGATTTTTAGAGAGATCCGTCTTTTTAACATAAATAAAAGAAACAGAGTAAACGGATTTTCGAAACTTCATAGTGTAGGGAAACGGAGTCCTTCTCAACGAAGGAGAGTCAAAATTGGATCCAGTTCGTGGTTCGTGACACGAATCCTTTTGACATCCACCGGTTTGGTCAAGTTTACCGCAATAGACAACAAAAATGTATTTATACGGATGTGATAGGACATTGATGTGTGTGTGTGTGTGTGTGTGTGTGTGTGTGTGTGTGTTCATTCAATCCAGAAACATTTTATCACCACCAAGTTAAAGTTAGAACGGAAAGTCCAAAAACAAAATTTAAAAAAACATGACTTCCCGTTTAGTCCCTTTTTTTTCATACACCGAAGGTCCCCGACAAAGGGAAATCTAATAATGTCGTACAATTTTTGACTAGTGTCAACTATATGTAGTCGAACGGACTCAGAGACGTTGTACGGAGTTTACGTTTTTAGGAAGTACTACCTGCTAACACCCATTTTTGTATGTACGTAGTCTAAAGAAGAGACTATCGAAGGTCTGGAGTAAAATCACCCAAACCGAGAATTCCGTTTGAGGTGACCTGTCGTGTCCTCATCGTGAGTCAGTAAAGAGGGTGTGAACCGGAGGTAAGTCACCCGCCTGGAGTGATCGACGAATGTAGGAGAGGGAGGATTCCCTCTTCCCTTCAATCTCTACAGGGACCACTCACGACTCAACGGTAGACGCGTATTCCAAAATATGACCTCTTGGTTTGTGAGACGAAAGAGAGTTGAAGTAACATTATTTAGAACCGTCTCTGGGAGAGTCTCTCTCTTCTCCCTTCTCCCTCACCTCTCTATTTCTCTGTCTTCTTTTTCTTTTGTCTCCTTTTCCTTCTCTCATTCTCTTCCCCTTCTCTTCCCCATGTAACGGTAACGATATGTGATGAAAGGGTACACACGAAACATGAACATTATGTACACAGGATTTACGGTGTTTCGATAAAGGAGGGGTTACTGATCATCATTGTCATTAGGTTTACGTTGGGGACCAAACAAATACTCCCCTCTTATCCCAGAAAACAAAGGATGGATGGACCAATAAGAAAATTCACTTAACAACTCAATTTTTTTTCTTTTTTTTTTGTCGTTGATTTGAGATCAGTTACAAGGTTATTGGATGAGGAAAGACGACGGGGGACGGAAAACGACGAGGTGTCCATTGGACACGAGAGTAGGTGTCGCCCCCGAATCGTTCCGTCCCAGAGGGGACTACCGAGGCACCATTTCTTAGGTGGACGTTACGTCCTTTATACTCAAGCTGGGAACCCAACCCTTCTAGGGGACCTTTTCACTTACCGATGGGTGAGGTTATAAGAAAGACCCTTTTAAGGTTCCTGTCTCCTCGGAGTGTCCGATGTCAGGTTCCCCAGCGTTTCTCAGTCTGTGATGACTCGTGTGTGTGCATGTACGTGTGTAGGTTCCGTCTTGGAAGTAGTAGTCGACTCCCAACAACACGGGACCGGTCCGATATCGCTGGTGTGTTTGTGTAGTCGGAAGTAGTGGTTCAGAGACAACGATAACGGTGAAAGAACTGGAGACAGAGGTCGTCTACTTCCATTCCCTGAAAAAAAAAGTCGGAAACCATGTCTTTTCCTTTACATTCGATTTCTTTGTTTTCTTGTCCTTTTCTCTTTTCCTTTTATACATTCTTTTTTATTCTTTTGGGGACATCGTCAACAGGGGTCCGAGGTAGGGATCGAGTACACCGGAAGAGACGAGTCTTTAAGTAATTTGTTTACTACAAGACCTCCCTTCTACCCCCGACTGTACATATATAACGTAGTGATGTACGTGTGATTCAGTAATGTCAGAACAAGTTGAGACACGTTGGGATACTTGACATTGGACGGTCCGAGGGGGTAGGGACCCTAAGAGGTCCGTTCTTGTGACCTCACCCAACGGTAAAGGAAGACGTCACGTACTTTCACTTCTCACTTTCACTTCAGTGAGTCAACACAATCTGAGAATCGTTGGGGTACCTGACGTCGGATGGTCCGAGGACGCAGGTACCCTAAAAGGTCCGTTCTCATGACCTCACCCACGGTAACGGAAGAGTGTACGTGTGATTCAGTAATGTCAGAACAGGTTGAGACACGTTGGGATACTTGACATTGGACGGTCCGAGGAGACAGGTACCGTAAGAGGTCCGTTCTTATGACCTCACCCAACGGCACGGGAGGAAGTCTCTTAGGAGGGGTGGGTTCTTAGCTTGGGTACAGAGAATGTAGAGGATGTAACCGTCCGTCCAAGAAATGGTGATCGTGATGTACCCTTCGGGTACACATGTGATGATACATATTTTAAGTATTGACCATTCTTGGATGACATATGGTGTCCCTTGATAACAGTCATGAGACCACTGGATTTACCCTTCCTTTAGGTTTTTACTCCTCTATATACTCGAAGGGTTCACCACGGTCATCATTTCTTAGACGGACGTTACGTCCTTTACGTTCTCTGTGTCCAAACTAGGGACCCAACCCTTCTAGGGGATCCTCCTTCCGTACCGTTGGGTGAGGTCATAAGAACGGACCTCTTAGGGTACCTGTCTCCTCCGACCGCCCGATGTCAGGTACACCAGTGTTTCTCAGACTGTGTTGACTCGTACCTACGTACATGTAGACATATGTATATTGACTAAGTGAAACAACATCTCCTCTTTGATTGTGTTGTAACATTTCGTTGAAGTTAAAATATAATAATAAACAAGTCTACCATTATGAGACCTATGTAAACTAATTTATAATGTAAAGTTTTTTTAATTGAAATTTTTACTACTAAAAACAAAACTCCGTATCGGAAAAGTAAAGGATGACACCCCAGTCCTTTCATAACTATATACTATACTACCTCTAACCTGTCCGTCATCTTAAGAGACGGACCCAAGAGTAAGGTCCTGGATCGGGTCACGGACCGGGTCTCACGGTTTAGTGGAGGGAAAGAATTTTTCGAACATAAACTCATGGGACATCGTTACGGTGGTAAGGACCTGACAAGTCTCCCAAGATCGTGATACACTATACGGTCATTGTAGAGTCACCCTTAGGTGAAAAGAGTTTCTACAAACCAATACTCCCTTTATCTAAGGGTAATTATCCGTTTTATACAACGAAGTGTACGTGTATACCTCTGTGAACATGTGTAAGTAACCCCATTTGTTGGGTTTGGATTGCTTTCCATAAGATGGGGGATAAGATATTCTTTGGAGTCAAGGAACAGGTTTCCATTGACGTCTTGGTGACAATTTACTAGGAACAGAGTGTCCGTTCGAAATCACACCTTTCCTCCACCCGAGTTCAACGAGGACCAAACTTGTCCGACGACTCCATCTCCCAGGAGTCATCAAGTCTCACCCTCCGTAGTCCGGAACCCGAGAGTACCCCTACTATCGAGACTTTTGTCCATGCTCCTCTTCTACCCTTCGTAGTGGACGAAATAATATCAGAATGGAGGAAACCCCACACTGAGCCTAGGACCTTACCTTAACAGGTTACTTTCCTTTTAAACTCCAGGTCTTTCCTTCCCGAAACAGACTCCAGTGTGTGGGGGGTGTATGTTGTTGTTGTGTGTGTGTATTGGCGTTGAGTGTGTGTGTGTGTGTGTGTATATATATACATATATATATATATATAAATCTCCGTCTCGACCTTACGATCGAGGATCCAGAGGTCGAAGGGTCCTGTCACAAGAATTAAGGGATCGTAGAGATGGTCAGCTTACTCGGTCCGATCCTAGAGACGAGGACCATGAAAGGTGACGATAAGATAAGGGACACAGATCTGACACTCGGAATGTTTACAGTTCCCAGGGAGTTTCTCTCCTAAAAAGGAGAGGAAAATCAGTTTTCTACTATCTCAAACCCCCGGACATCTCTCTCAAAAGTTTGACAGTTGACGAGACTTTGTGGACTTCACTATTATTGTAGTCAGAAAGGGTCGACAATGACTGTTTCAGATGGGAAAACTCTTTCCAGATGTTGAGTCGTCCTAAAAAACACAAATGTACTACCGAAAGGAAGATTACGTCGGGATTTAGACCTGCCTTTCGTGACAGAACAGAAAAAAAGAATAGTATTACAAAGATAAACTAATATTGCAAGTATATGTAAGGGACCGTTTTCACTTATAACACCTTCTTATAATCCCTTTCATATTCACTTGTCTACGACACGAATTTTATTTATACATGTATATTGACTTAGTGAAACGACGTGTGGACTGTGATTGTCTTAGAACATTCAACTGATAGGAAGTTAATTTCACAATCAGCGAGTTAACACACTGAGAAACACTGGGGTACCTGACATTGGGCGGTCCGAGAAGACAGGTACCCTAAGAGGTCCGTTCTTATGACCTCATCCAACGGTAAGGGTAGAGGTCCCCTAGAGGGGGTTGGGTCCCTAGCTTGGGTCCAGAGAACGTAACGTCCATCTAAGAAATGACGGTGGTCCCTCGGTATGAAGTAAATTTCTTTTTCAATTTTTTTTTTTTTTCTCTTTTTTGACGGTTGACAATTCTTTAGGGAAAAGATCTGTGTTCTCCCTCGAAAATGGATTTTACTTTTATTTCCGTCATATTACGTGTAAGATGGTAGAAATAAAAGAAAAGTAGCTTTTTTAATTTAAACACTAGAAACTTTTGTGTAAACAATTTACTAACACTTATGTATATTGCGATCTCTACTGTCCGAGGACTTGATGACACTGGAGAGCAGTCGTCAACTATACCAACAGATCAGGAGAGGAATTTCCAAGAGAAGGGAACCGAGGACTCTGTGTTGAGACCGGGACCCAGACGAGTATTGAAAGAACTAGTGCAGAGAGAGAAGTCACACCCACGAAAGGGTTAAGGGGGTCGAGAGACGGAAGAGTAAGACGTTGTAGATGTGTGAAAGGAATGACTGGAGTGCGTACGGGGCACTAAAGTTAGGGGTAATACACGACTACTTATTTATGGAGGACGATAATTCAGGTACGACTCCAGTTCTGTACGTATAAGTGAATGGATGGCTTGTTCATACAGGTTGTCATGTCTTCGACGGTCTCCTTTTAGCCAATCGGACTGGGTTCTGATGTCTTGTCGAACCAATCCCTCAGAGACTCAAAAATCCCAGGACATACTTGTCACTATAAAAACTTTACCTTATTTGTAGTTTGGTCGTCGTTGTTGTCGTTGTTGTCTTTAGGAAATTCATGATCTTGTGTTGTTTTTACTACCGTCTGTCGTTTTTCCTACTACAAAGGATAGGAGAAAAACATGTTTATGTTTTTCATAGTGAATCTCGACTCAACAGGTTGAATCATCAGTGATCAAGTGTCCACCGATAACACGTGGGTTTTACACCGACCAAACTTAACTCTACATCTCATATTCATTTTATGTATAGTGTAAATTTTCTTTCGTCTCATAGAGTAATTAGAAAAATAAAATTACAACAAGATCTTGTCGAGGACCGAGTATACTTCACGAGTTATTTACAATCGACGATGATAATGATCTGTAATTAAGATTAGTAAGGTTTAAAGAACTACAGTGGTTTTGGTTGGTCCGGGAAATACGAAGAGATGGAAACACTGACGACAAAGTGGACGGACCTTAGTAGATAGAATTCAAGAAAGAGATAATTTGAGAATGAGTAGAAAGTTCTGGACCGAAGTTACAGAAAGTGGGTCACAAACTTCGGAAGGAGTAATGGTCCCCAGTACAAGAGGAGACACCGTATTAAATGTACAACGATAATAACGTGTGTAATAATATCATGTCTATGTAAACATCACATTAACACACAGACAAAGGAGGTAATCTGAGAATTTGAGTTATTCGTGACCCCGAACAAACGGAAGAGAACTATAGTGGTCTTAGATCCTGTAAACGGTACATTATACATGAGTCACCCGAAGGGACCATCGAGTCGACCATTTCTTAGACGGTCGTTACGTCCTCTGGGGTCAAACTAAGAATCCAACCCTTCTAAGGGACCTCTTCCCTATCCGATGGGTGAGGTCATAAGAACCCGAAGGGACCACCGAGTCTACCATTTCTTAACTCTGGACCCAAACTAGGGACCCAACCCTTCTAGGGGACCTCCTCCCGTACCGTTGGGTGAGGTCATAAGAACAGACCTCTTAGGGGTACCTGTCTCCTCGGACCTCCTGACTCTTAGAGGTACCTGTCTCCTCGGACCACCCGATGTCACGTACCCCAGAGTTTCCCATCCTGTACTGACTCACTGATTCGTGTCGTGTCTATGAGTTATTTACAAAAGGTTTAACTTTTAATTTAGTCGGCTAGTTTGGTAGACAGAAATGTATGTTTCTTTGACTTCAAGTTCCTCCATCGTTCATTTTGAAATCTAATTGGATCTAGGAATTCAAAGAGACGGAACATTCTTTTATAGTACTTTCTCTCTTAGGTTTTGGGACTATGACTTAACTCGTAAAACACGATTCAGTGAAGTCAGTGTAGGTTGAGACACACTGGGGAACCTGATATCGTGGGGGTCCGAGGAGACAGGTTCCCCTAAGAGGTCCGTCGTTATGAGCTCACCAACGGTACGGGAAAAGGTCCCTTAGAAGGACTGGGTTCCTAGCTTGGGAGCAGAGAATACAGAGGACACAACCGTCCGTCAAGAAATGGTGATCGCGGTGGACCCTTCGGGGACATAGTTTTGAGGGTGATCAAAGCCTAGAATCTTATAACCAATTCTTATAGTAAAAGTAAATAATGGGGTGAAATCGACCGATCAGTCGTTCTAGACGTTCACTGACTTCTCACAGTTCAAGTTATAACGACACGGGAACTACCGTTCTTATGGTATTGGGTTTATCGGACCTACGATTAAGAATGACACGACGATTTGATGAATTTGAGAGTCATTGACAAAAGTGTAGGTATATTCTCCCACAATCTAGTCTACTAGAGATTTCAGATTGTTTGAGGGGACACTGACACTGATACTGTGCTAGGAAGTATCTGTTACTCTGAATAAAAATCTCGAAGGATCTTTTTTGTACGTAAAAGGAATTCCTATGGAAATCAAAAGAATATAGAGACTCCAATCGTTTATTAATACCCTTATGGACTAACTTTACCGTAAACATCTAAATGAAAACGTACGTTGTAAAGTCAGACATTTTGGGGACACTCCTTTTATTTGACCAACAATATGGTTAAGACGTCTATCACCACCACTACTACTACTCCTACTACTACTATTCTCGATTATAAAAAATAACTCACTCGATCAACAAAAATCTCGAGACGTACATAGTTACCATGGTAGGACAATGAGATCTACTTCTAAGATTTCCAGGTATTCCAATTCACTAGTTTCAACCATCACTGTCTTGGTCATGAACTTAGGTTTAGTTGACAGTAAAGATATAAGAATATGGTTAATGAGTAAAAGGACGTCATATGTTAAAGTTAACACAAAAAAAAAACATGGTAACTTTACTAGTCAAAAGTACTATCGGGAAGTGTTGACCTCCGATGATGAGAAATAGGAAAATTGAAAGAGAAGAAAGGATTTACTTAATGTAAAGACCAGTGTCTCGACCACGACCGAGTGGAGCAGAGTACTCTCAATTAAGACACCTGGAGAAAGACTGAGGGGTAAGTCACTATAGTGGAACCACCGAACTTTATCGGGTATCACCCTCTAAAATTATGGTACCTTTATATATCTACAATGTTTATCTCTGGTGAAAGGGACGACCTCTCGGTCAACAATTTTAAATGGTCGTGTACAGACCAAGATTTACTTTCTCTCTTTACGAAGTTGGAACAAGACCCAAGGTGACGTGTTTCACCAGTAGACATAAACTTATTTCTATCGTCACATCTGGTGTCGTAGACAGAATCAGACCTCTTTCTCTCCTCAATAAGAAGGAAACTCTACGGAAACGATATAAAGGTCTATATAGATCTGAACCTCTCTCGATCATCTCGAGTTCTTTGTTAAATGACGAGATTTAACAGTGATAAGAGGAAAGACAACTGAAGATTTTTGACGGTTCCACCTCCGAGACTAGGTAACACCTTAACCGTTTCTAAAAATCTTTTAGACGAAATTCGATGAATATAGTTAATCCCACTGTGCCAGTCATTTACCATTACGGACCCAAAGAATTACCGGTCACATGAACATGTTCTGTACTAAACTTTTATAAACGTTATACATAACTATCAGTCACTATATACTTACTTGTTTTGAATGTAACATATTTGTTAGTGAGATTCCTACAAATGAATTACAAGTCAGCAGTCTCAGGGTCGTACAGGTTGACAATATGTATGAGTGTAAATTCCTCTTTAGATGCGGGAAACAGTATAAAACCTCTACCTTGTCACAGACAGTAAGAGAACTTCTATCCTCATTACCTTCCAAACTAAACTATCACGTGTCGTGACTGGTGTCTTCATGGAGTATTGCATTCCGACTTACTTAACACAAGTGAAAACACTTGACCTGAAGTCTAAGGAGGGGGTTTGATCAGATCTGGATACGGGACCTTTCGTTTTCGGGACCTATGGGGTTCTATCGGAGTTAAGGTTTTAGAGACAGACCGAGATTCGGGAATGTGGTCTTTTATCCGGGATGAAAAACCAAGTACTTTTATGGTAGTAACATACGTGACCCTTACCCTGACAAAACGACCTTCTCCTCTTTTGACAAGTAGTAATAAGTATATAAAGTAAACCCATAATAAACCCCCTCGACCAGACCTACTCACCCGTCTCGAGTACTCGACCTCTCTATCTCTGTACTCCCTTTGGTCTTCTTTCAGTGAACTCGAGTACGGAGTCCGTCAGGAGAAGAGTCGTCTAGGAGGAGTCCTCGACCAGACACCGGAGGAGGGGTCCTGGACGTGCAGACCGGTGTACACACAGGGTTCCCCTCCAGGTGGACGACCTGTGTCACGTCCGTCATAGGTATTCCGGGGGGTGAGGTTTGGGTTGAGACAACGACATCGGGGAATCGGACAAAGAGAACTTCGGAGTAGACCCGGGTTCCGAGACTTCTTCGTCGGTCTACTGTCGGAGACCTTGGTACTCTTCGAATTAGTCCTCACGAATACTTCTGAAACAACAAATTAGTGAGTCAACATAGGTTGAGAAAACACTGGGGTACCTGACATCGGGTGGTCCGAGGAGACAGGTACCCTAAAGTGTCCGTTCTTATGACCTCACCCAACTGTAAAGGAGGAGGTCCCTGATAAATACTAGGTCCCTAGTTTGGACCCCAGAAGGTGTAACGTCCTTCTAAGAAATGGTAGACTCGGTAGCTCCTTCGGGAATACTTCGGATCAATGTCTTTTATAGTCCCCGTCTGAGTCTTATACTAACCACCTTACTCCTGACTCATCTTAAGGGGAGAGACCCTTAAAAATGTTCCCGTCCCCGTACTTCTGTAAATCCTTCTTCGTTTGTCACTCCATCTTCCAGTCTACACAAACCTACTTCTTATCGACTTGATTTAGGGAAGAGGGAACTCACAAAGAGACTTCCACCTCCCTACTCCTGTCTTGAAAGACCTTTTCTCGAAACACTATTTTCCGTCTCGGATAGTCTCCCAAAGGACTATCTTTTTGACTAATAGTTTATACGAGTACTGAGAGTTCTAATATTTATCTCTCACCTGCTTCAGGAAAAAACAACTTAAAAGAAAAGATGTAGTTTCGACCGTAAGAAGTCGAGAAAGACTAACATTCGGTGTAATATCCTGGTCGAACAAACATGAGAAAACTAGAGGATGGCGAACAGGAAAGAGAGAGAAATATAAAAATTTATACCCGAAACATATAGGTTAGGGTTCCGATTTTACACAGTCGGAGTTTGTGGGGAATTCGGTTCGTCAGTCCACTAAATATCTACGGTTCAACTTCTTAGAATATAAGAATACTCCACCTCTCCACACTGTATGTCACGATTGATCTCACTTTTCTCGTTTTTGTCGTGTTCTTTTTCCGTCCCGAACTCCCACCCTTATCCGTTTCTTTGTCTGTTTTGGGGTTTCGGGTCCCCTTTCGAATCCGACACCCGTTTGTGACTTTAATTAAGGTCACTATAGACTCCAACCTACTCTATCGACACCCCAGACCCCTTATATGAATTTACGAATGGACTTCCTTCTCTGTTAATCCTTCAACAACGGTTTTAATGTGCGTCGTTACAAACAAAGAGATGCACAAAAGACTAAGTATCTTCGTTTACGAACAAACTTCCTCCTCCCCCCTTGGTAGTAGTAGTCTTAATTAGGTTCACTATGACCTAAGACTTACTTAACATCTGTACGAAACAAAATAACACAAAGTGTATATGACATAAAAAGTGTTAGACTTCCAAGCACCGTTGGGATGTAGTTTATTCAGATATCCGTGGTAAAAAGGTTGTCGTAAAAGAGTAAAACATAGAGATACAGTGTAAAACCATTAAGAGTTTGAAACAAAGTTAAAAAGTAGTAATAATATGAACAATGCGACTGGACATTAGTCACTAGAAAATGCAATGATAACATTAGTAAAACCCCACGGTGTTTGATGTCAGTATATTTTGTCGTTTGAATTATTTATAACACACACAAGATAATAGACTCTGAGACTCAGACTCTGTTTTGTTATAACTTTTAATCCGGTTGATTATTGAGATTCACAAGTTTACTTTCCTTCTCAGTGAACAGAGTTTGAAATTTGGTTTTCGATCTTTTAAACTAATTCGAATCACTCCTTCCGTGTAGTTTTCGGTTCTATCTGTTTTTTGATCGTGAGAACGTGGTTTGTCAATCGGTTTAATAATTATTGTTTCCTTTTTAAGAACTTCCTTTACCTTTCACGATGTGGTCATTCGTGAACTTACAATTCTTTCTCTTTATTGGAAGTAACGACTATACCTCTTTCAAAATCACCAGACCCACCTTCTAGTTTGGTCAGTCTTATAAGGGAATTCGGTTTCGGATTAGTTCTCGTTCCGGCATTGAGAGAATGAAGACACTTCCAACTCTCTCCATTCCTTCGACGTCTTCTTTTCAAACATCGATCGTCTCCAACCAAGTACTGCAAACTCTTTTCTTTCACAAAGACATTGTAGTTTCACGTTCCCTTTCGTCGTTCACGACTACATCTTCGACGTCGTTCAATAGATCTTTTGGATTGATTCCATTAAGTACTCCCATCGATACGATTTTTGGTCTAAAAGTTACATCTACTTTATCGGAAGACAACCTTCTTCTATGGTAGATCCTGGATCTTGATCTCTCCTCTTCAGTCACGGACCAAAGTTTCCTGTCCAACTGAGAGAAACACCCCCGGTCACGTCGACCCCTGAAATTCAACTTTTCGGTTATAAGTAAATGGTAAGATGTTTAGGATACACAAACCTTAATACGATTTAACTAAGACGGACCTTGTATATTTATCTTGTTTTTTCGGTATTACTGTTGTATACAAGTCTCATACCAAAGTCAAGTCAAGTCAAGTCAGTGAGTCAGCACAGGTTGAGAAACGCTCGGGTTCTTAACTTCGTGCGGTCCGGAGGGACAAGTCGTGGTTGAGGGTCTCAAGTGAGTTTGAGTGCAGGTAACTCAGCCACTACGGTAGGTCGGTAGAGTAGGAGACAACAGGGGAAAAGGAGGACGGAGGTTAGGGAGGGTCGTAGTCAGAAAAGGTTACTCAGTTGAGAAGTGTACTCCACCGGTTTCATGATTTGAAAGTCGAAATCGTAGTAAGGAAGGTTTCTTTTGGGTCCCGACTAGAGGAAGTATTACCTGACCAACCTAGAGGAACGTCAGGTTCCCTGAGAGTTCTCAGAAGAGGTTGTGGTGCCAAGTTTTCGTAGTTAAGAAACCACGAGTCGAAAGAAGTGTCAGGTTGAGAGTGTAGGTATGTACTGATGACCTTTTTGGTATCGGAACTGACCTACCTGGAAACCTCTTCTCGATTACGGACAAGATTTTGAGAAAGTTTTTTAACGTCTCCTTCCTTGTGAAGGTTTAAGTAAGATACTCCGGTGGTAGTGGGACTATGGTTTTGGTTTCTGTTGTGTTTCTTTTGATGTCTGGTTATAGTGACTACTTGTATCTACGTTTTCAGGAGTTGTTTTAAAATCGTTTGTCTTAAGTCGTTGTGTAGTTTTTCGAGTATTAAGAAGTTATATGTGTTTACTTAGTTACACTATATGGTATACTTGTTTAACTTTCTATTTTTGGTATACTATTAGAGTTATCTACGTCTTTTTCGGAAACTGTTTTAATTCGTGGATAAATACTAATTTTGAGAAATGTTTTACCCGTATCTTTCTTAGATCGAGTTGTGTCATTTCCGGTATATACTATTCGAATGTCATTTGTAATAAGAGTTCCCACTTTTTGACTTTTATAAGGGGTAATCTAGTCCTTATTCTGTTCCCACAGGTTAAAACGGTAATAATAAGTTATATCAAGACCTTTAGGATCGATGTCGTCAGTCTCTTCTTTTTCTTTATTTTCCTTAGGTCTAGTCTTTTCTTCATTTCGAGAGTGACAAACGTCTACTGTACTATGACATGTATCTTTTGGGATTTCTATCATAGTCTTTTAATGATCTCGATTAGTCACTTAAATCATTTCAACGTCCTATGTTTTAGTCATGTGTATTTAGTGAACGTAAAGATATATGATTGTTACTTTTTAGTTTTTCTCATTAATTCTTTAGTTAGGGTAAGTGGTAACGTTGTTTTTCTTAATTTATAGATCCTTATTTGAATGGATTCCTCTACTTTCTTGACATGTGTCTTTGAATATTCTGTGATCACTTTCTTTAGTTTCTACTGTATTTGTCTACCTCTTTATAAGGTACAAGGACCCATCCTTCTTACTTATAACACTTTTACTGATAGGCTGGTTTACGTAAGATGTCTAAGTTACGTTAGGGATAGTTTAATGGTTACCGTAAAAAGTGTCTTGATCTTATTTTTTAAAGTGTTAAGTATACCTTTGTGTCTTCTGGGGCTCATCGGTTTCGTTAGGACTCTTTCTTCTTACCTCGACCTCTTTAGTTCGAAGGACTGAAGTACAATATAATGTTTCGATATCAGTAGTTCTGTAATACCATGACCGTGTTTTTGTCTTTATATCTGGTTACTTTGTTATATCGGATCTTTATTTGTGTACGTGGATACCCATGCAATAAAAAATTTTTCCTCCGTTCTTATATGTTACCCCGTTTTCTCGGAGAAGTTATTTACCACGACCCTTTTGGCCTGTCGAGATACATTTTCTTACTTTAATCTTCTGAGGGATTGTGGTATGTGTTTCTATTTGAGTTTTACCTGACTTCTGGGTTTACATTCTGGTCTTTGACATTTTGGGAATGTCCTTTTATATCCGTCTTGTAAGCTACTCTATTTAGTTTCGTTCTAGGAGATACTGGGTGGAAGATCTCATTGTCTTTATTTTTGTTTTATTTATTGATCTTGGACTAATTTACATTTTCGAAAACGTGTTGTTTCCTTTGATATTCGTTCCACTTTTCTTTTGGGAGTCTTACCCTCTTTTATTATGTTTACTTTGTTGACTGTTCCTAATTAAAGATTTTATATGTTCGTCGAGTATGTTGAGTTATGGTCTTTTTGTTTGTTGGGTTAGTTTTTCACCCTTCTTCTGGATTTGTCTGTAAAGAGGTTTCTTCTGTATGTCTACCGATTGTTTGTGTACTTTTCTACGAGTTGTAACGAGTAATAATCTCTTTACGTTTAGTTTTGAAGTTACTCTATAGTGGAGTGTGGTCAGTCTTACCGGGAATAGTTTTTCAGATGTTTGTTATTTACGACCTCTTCCACACCTCTTTCCCTTGTGAGAACGTGACAACCACCCTCACATTTAACTATATCGGTGATACCTTTTACCGCCTCTAAGGAAATTTTTGACACTAATTTTGGTGGTATACTGGGTCGTTAGGGTGAGGATCCGTATATATGTCTCCTTCGGTTTTAACTTTCTCTGTGTACATAGGGTAACAAGTAACGTCGTGATAAATGTTATCGATCTTGTACCTTCGTTGGATCTACAGGTAGCTGTCCACTTACCTATTTCTTCAACACCATGTATATGGGTTACTCTATAATGAGTCGGTATTTTTCCTTGTGTAAACACAGTCAAGACTACTCCACCTACTTGGATCTTGGATAAAATGTCTCACTTTACTCAGTCTTTCTCTTTCTATTTATGGTATAAGATTGTGTATATATACCTTAGATCTTTTTACCAGTACTTCCTAAATAAATGTCCCATTGTCACCTCTTTGTCTGTATCTCTTATCTGAATACCTGTACCCCTCTCCCCTCCTCTCCCACTCTACATACCTTTCTCATTGTACCTTTGAATGTAATGGTATACATTTTATCCATCGGTTGCCCTTAAGCGACATACCGAGTCCTTTGAGTTTGTCGCCGAGACATAGTTGGATCTCCCCACCCTACCCCTCCCTCTACCCTCCCTCAAAGTTTTTTCTCCCCTATATACAGATGGAGACCGACTGAATACAACTCCAAACTGTCTTTTGTCGTTTTAAGACATTTCGTTAATAGGAAGTTATTTTTATTAAATTTTTAAATATTTTTCTTTTTACGATTTAAAATTTTTATTTCACATCAACCCGATGAGGTTTAGAACGAAGGTCCATTTAAGAGGAAGGTAATAAGTATATCAACTTATAATTTTATGTCAATATCGTAACATTTGTATTTTAAAGTATTCTATATTGAAGGTCTGTGTCAACAACCAAAACAATCGAAACCAGAAGATATTCGTTGACACAATTCATCGTCATAAACGGATTCAGAAACACGTGTGACTAAAGAATTTGTCAAGAGACAAAGAAAAAAAAACATTTGTACTCCTTTGAGGTGAATGTTGTTTTTATTACCTTCACTACTCTGAAGAACTATTCTCGTCCTCTTACACAAAATACCACAGGAAAAGGGAAAGGGATAGAGAGGAGGAGAGGAAAACGGAAAGGGATGAAGGGAGGGAGGGGAGAGGGGAGGGGTAGTAGGGGAGGAGGACAAGGAGAAAGAGAAGAAAAAAAAAAAAAAAGACGTCCTCAGGAGTATTTGGGATTCAACAAGTAATAGAAGATTTGTTGATCTGGAAAGATCTGGACGGGACGACACATTTTAAGACACATAAACCTGACCGATAATTACGTAGTTAGGAGATTGTATTTTCATATACTTCGTTATATATCAATAAAATTTTTATCAAAAGAAATCATATTATAGATTGTCTATTTTCTTTAAGGGATCTTGTTTACATATTCAGTTGGCCAAAAATACTCCGTCTGTTGAAATTTTGGTGGTGGATCCAATTTTTCATCTTAAAACGGTACAGAATGGGATGGGTGTTGGGGAAAGGAGAAGAGTTTTCATTAGTGTTAAGATTGGAAGTATCGCTAATGAAGAAAGAAATATTCAAATAGTGGGTTTGCAATAAGGACCTAACCCTTCTAGGGGACCTCCTCCTTTATCGTTGGGTGAGGTCATTAGAACGACCCTTTAGGGTACCTGTCTCCTCGGACCGTCTGATGTCAGGAACCCCAACATCTCAGTCTGTGTGTTGACTCACTGTTTCTGAATTGAATTCGTGATCAAATCAATATGAAGGGAGAGTCGGTCTTCAGAGAGAGAGAGAAAATTTTAGAAATAACTTACACAATGTTATAACGACGACAAAATACAAAACCAAAAAACCGACACTCCCTACACATTAGAATCGAGGGGTTGGTCACTAGTTTGAGTCCGGAGGACGTCACCTTCCGGTTCAGAATTTGTAACCTGGTGGTCCTTTAAGTGGTATACGGAGAAAATAAAGTCCCTGATAGGAGGATAATAACATTAAATGAACAACTTCTTTACCACAGGAAACAGAGATCTCAAAGGGTATCAGAACTAAAGTGAACTACTGTAAGAGACAACGTCAAATTATACGAAGAGTCAGGACTCAAAGGATATCTAATCATCAATCAAGATGTCCTAATTAGTCTAAACCCAAATAAACACAAAAAGAGAACCGAAGAATCCATCACCATACAAGACAAATCTCCATGTGTTACACCCAACGGAGAGAAAAGACAGTAAAATCGACGGTAATTACTAGTTACAGTAGTCCAAAATCCAACTATTATAAAGACCTACAAAACTAACAATCTTCTATCAAGAGATTTTATTCCTCTCTTGACACCCTTGTTCTAAGGGACTAAAGAGTGTACAACTATTTAAACAACGGAAAGATAAACTTTTAGTCTGACCCATATTTTAGAAACCGAGTCGAAAAGAAAGGAACTCATATAATTTGTACGATAAGGTAAAGGACGACCGTATTACTAACAACAGTTTCAGATTGTTGTTAGACCGAAAGAGAGGAAATACTCGCTAAAACAGGAAAGTGACTGTAAAAAGGGGAATCTGAGATCATCAAAATGAGCTTATACAGAGTAACGAAACTGACTCAGTTAAAGGAAAATATTATACGTCAAAGTTTAAGATAAAGTCTATATAAAAGTACTTGATATGAAAAAACTTTAACAAGACAAAGGAAGGAAACTAACAGAAGAAACTTCTAACTCTCGGAAACTTCTCACTTTGTTAAAACTTGTCGACGAACTCCCTGTAGTTGTATCCCCATTTCTTTATCTCTTAACGGTTAGTCATAAATTTCGACTTGACTCTAATTTACCGTAAGTGAACATCACCTCGGTTGAAACATAACGTCTTGAGTCGTCTATGTTTGTTTTGTCTACAAACCCATACCACTGATTTGTCTATCGTACCTTGCCATTCCCTAACTCCCTAAGATCCTACGATGAATACCTCTTCCGTTACCTTGGGGTGAGGTCATGAGAACGGACCTTTAGGGTACCTGCCTCCTCGGACCACCCGACGTCAGGTACCCCAGCGATTCTCAACCTGTGTTGACTCACTGAAGTGAGAGTGAAAAGTGGAAGGACGTAACCTCTTCCTTTACCGTTGGGTAAGGTCACAAGAAAGGACCTCTTAGGGTCCCTACCCCCTCGGACCACCCGACGGTAGATACCCCAGAGTGTCTCTACCTGTACTGACTTCGTTGAATCGTCGTCGTCGTCGTCGTCATTCTAAGATGAATTTCATATCGACCTTATTAATGGTTGTATAAGTAGTGTGTTTATTTACTTTTTTTTTATGTAGATCCATAAAGACCCTCTCAAATTTAAATAATGATAAAATGAATTAAAAACAAAAGAATTTTACTAAAAGGTATTTATGAGACTTCATAAATAAATAAATGCCGATGTGACCCAGAACTAACGACGTACACCCGAAAAGAGATCAACACCTCTCATCCCCGATGAGAGATCAACACCGCACGTCCGAAGAGAAACACCACCGAAGAGCACAACACCTCGTGTCCGAGATCCGTACGTCTGAAGTCATCAACAACACGTACCCGTAGCAACGGGTCGTCGTACACCCTAGAAGGGCCTGGTCCCTAGTTTGGGACACAGGGGACGTAACCGTCCACCTAAGAAATAGTGACCTGGTGGTCCCTTCAGGTGACAAAATAAAGTATACTGCCCTTGTATTTACACATTGAGTCACCCCCAATTAAGAATAAGTAAACATTTTTACAAGTATTATATAGTTGTTTAGACTTTTCTATTGGAACTATTTGTTAGACAGACCTAAAAAACAAAGTTTGTTTTTATAAGGTATAGACATACAATATAGTCGATCCAGTGTTTTTGTCAGCGTGTACCTAAAAACAATGTGTCATTATTACAGTTACTTTTGTCACGGACGCTCAGTCCTGAAAAATCAACATTTAAGCAAGAACATTCAGTGTAACCGTCTACAGAGTTGTAATAAAGATGATTTAAAATCCAGACACCGGGACTTTGATAGTGAGTCTTTCACTCGTTTCAATTAGAAACAAGTATGTGATGTAAAGACTTCATCCTTAAGAAGTCAAAGACCAATAAAAAATGTAAATGTGAATGGAACTTCATTATGATCTGTATTAGCATTACAATCTTTTCACATAATGAAAAACCGGAGAGAAAAGGAGTATCATCACCATTTTCCCGAGGAACCAGTTTATGGAAAAGTGAGAGGACATTCTAAGGGCCACAAGGAGAACAGTATAGACATGGAGAACAGTGTAGACGTTTATTCGTAGTAACTATAAATAACCAACCAAAAGAAACGGTGAAAGGGGATCCATGGACAATTTGTTCTCAATTCTACGACTACAGTAGAGTCTATTTTTACAAATACAGGTGTACCAGAATGGGACGTACCGTCTCCTCCCTCCTCGTTCGATCTATATATAGTTTATATAGGTTTCCTTAAGACGTTCGTTGAAATCTTAGAGCGTACTTCAAAATAATGAAGGTTGGTGTTTGAGAACAAGAAAGGTATGGATGTTTCAGGTAAGAAAGAACTACGGGAGGGAACGTCAACAGGTCCGTCATCGGTAAAAAACGAACGAAACTGTTCCTACCACTTTACGTCGACTCTACGAAGCGTCACTCCACTTATCCTAAAATTTCACTCGAAGAACTGATTAAACGAGTCGGACGTTGTTAGAGGAAGCTTTCCTAGAGTTGGGTAAAGGCAGGGATAGATAACAATTCTACGTAAAACACCGATGAGAGGTGTCTACCGAGGTCCTACGACTACGAAAGTGGTCCTTGTGGTCACGGATTTGAGAAACAACCTGGTTCCACTGTAACTCTACGACTTAAGAAACAAAATTGTTGTGACGTCTATGAACGTGAATCTCATGACTGTGACATAATCTCCAGCACGTAGTACAACGACGGTTTCGACAACCGTGGGTACGATGACTAAGAAAACAAAAGTTACAGGATACCTCTAAATGACGTCATTTCGTCGGAGGAACGATTTCCCAAGTCTGAGGTCAGAGGTTCCGGACCGGATTTTATGTTAGACTATATGTGGTACGATATCAATTTCAGATGGAGAGGAGTAGGAGTCTATGATTAAATAAAGACTCTCAGTCTAAACAAATGAAAGGGTATGTTGACAAAGGGTCTTCTTAGGAATCCAGGATCTTGTTATAGAAAAGGTCGGAGTGGTTACTAGGACTATTACGAGTCTAACATAGACCTCGGGGACAATTGTAAGAAGGGGAAGGGTAATTGGGGTCATTTTTCAAACGACAGAAATAAATCTCAGATTGGGGTGGGTTATTGGTCGGACTCGTTAACTGTGAGGAAGGTCACTCTCGAATGTGTTGTGATTCAGTAACTCTTCTCTCTTTTCACCTCGGTAGACCAGAACAAATAATCGAGTGTGTTCAACGGTGTCGGGACAACTATGCCAGGGACAGACTACTGAGTACCCTGAGTAGTCCTTCGATGATAAGTCACGGACGAACCCTGTACCATTAGAAAGACAACCCTGTAACCATATAAAATACTCTACAGATTACCAGGATAGAATCTGCGTGTAGGGTATCGGTAAAGGAAAAGCCTCAGTACTCCGGAGTGATAGGTGTGACGGTTCTTAGTCCTACGTCCGGAAACAAAAACAATAGGTGTATGGAGAACAAAAGGTAAAGGTAACAGAGAATCGAGTTCCTTGATATCCTTTTTGGGGTCACCGGGGTGGTAAGTGTTGAGAATGGTCAATTAAATTGTATGTAGAGGGTATATTAAATCGGTCTCCGTCCCATCCCACTCCAAGTGTCCTTGTAAAATTTATAGACAATCTTTCTTGATTTCTCGGAGAACTACTTTCACTTTCTCCTCTCACTTTTTCAACCAAATTTTGAGTTGTAAGTCTTTTGATTCTAGTACCGTAGATTAGGGTAGTGAAGTACCGTTTATCTACCCCTTTGTCACCTTTGTCACTGTCCCCAAATAAAACCCCCCGAGGTTTTAGTGACGTCTACCACTGACGTCGGTACTTTAATTTTCTGTGAACGAGGAACCTTTTTTTCAATACTGGTTGGATCTGTCGTATAATTTTTCGTCTCTGTAATGAAACGGTTGTTTGCAGGTAGATCAGTTTCGATACCAAAAAGGTCGTCAGTACAAACCTACACTCTCAACCTGATATTTCTTTCGACTCGCGACTTCTTGACTACGAAAACTTCACACCACAACCTCTTCTGAGAACTCTCAGGGAACCTGACGTTCCTCTAGGTTGATCAGGTAGGATTTCCTTTAGTCAGGACTCACAAGTAACCTTCCTGACTACGACTTCGACTTTGAGGTTATGAAACCGGTGAACAACGCTTCTTGACTGAGTAAACTTTTCTGGGACTACGACCCTTTCTAACTTCCACCCTCCTCTTCCCCTACTGTCTTCTACTCTACCAACCTACCGTAGTGACTGAGTTACCTGTACCCAAACTTATTCGAGGCCCTCAACCACTTCCTGTCCCTTCGGACCAGACGATGTCAGGTACCCCAGTGTTTCTCAGCCTCTACTGACTCACTGACTTGACTTGACTCTTTCGGAACCTTATCCATAGGTCGTAGATGAACTTCGAAAAAAAAAAGAAAAAAAAACATATATACCTATCCAACAAAGGGACCACCGAGTCTGGCATCTCAGACGGACGTTACGTCCTCCTGGGTACAAACTGGGGACCCAACCTTTCTAGAGGACTTCTTCCTTTACTGATGGGTGAGGTCATAAGAACGACCTCTTAAGGTACCTGTCTCCTCGGACCACCCGATGTCCCGGCATTTATCAACCTGTACTGACACTCTGATTGTGAAAGTGAAAGTCAAGTGAGAATGATAGAAGTCGAAACTCTAAAAATTAACTTTAACACTGGTTGTTCAGGGTAAAAATTCAGACATTTAAAAGGGAGTTATTTACAGTTAGAAGGGGGACTCATATCGTTTCACGTACATGAAGGGATTCAGAAGGTACAAGAGAATCATTATCAGGAGAAGGTTCCGACCTCTCTCGGGAGAGGTCGTAGGACTTTACGTCCGTGTGAATCACACGACCCCTACCTATCGTAACACCCTGATGGAGTTCCCCTCACGACCAGTCTCTATTACTCTTTTTATTTTATTCCTTCGTAAAATAAATAACATAGCATCTTGTTTGGTTCCTCTTCCGTTACCGTTGGGTGAGGTCATGAGAACGGACCGTTTAGAGTACCTGCCTCCTCGGACTGTCCGACGTCAGGTACCCCAACGATCCTTAGCCTGTGCTGACTCGCTGAAGTGAAAGTGAAAAGTGAAAGTACGTAACCTCTTCCTTTACCGTTGGGTAAGGTCACAAGAACGGACCTCTTAGGGTCCCTACCCCATCGGACCACCCGACGGTAGAGACGCCAGTGTGTCTCAGTCTGTACAGACTTCGCTGAATCGTCGTAATCGTCGTCGTCGTCCTGTTTGGTTACGATACATGAAATTAACGAGATTAAATGTATCAGTGATTAATCATATTTATTCAGTTAACAATTGTATCTTAAGGTCCCCTCTATCATTCGAGGATATAGGGTCCCTACTTTTGTGGAATAAATTATAGAACACTCCCTATCCATTTCTTCCCGTACTCTGACCGTGATACCTCTTATGTCCGTTATCTCACGAAACATTTATCGTTCAATGACGTCGTCCGATGGAACGAGTAATCCCCTGACATAATGATCTATGTCTGGTACGAGTCAAGTTGAAACCCTACGATAGTTCGTGTTTCAAGTATCTTTAATACCCTTAATTTTCTAAATTTACACACATTGTCTGGAATACCCATTCTAGGTTACTGACCCCACATGTACACATACACCGTCATAACGTTTAAAAACTTTAAAACGCTCTTCTGTTCCCACAGACTATTTGTGAGTCTCCTCTATCACACTTCTTCACATGAAAGAGTTTACCTTCCACTGGTAGAATAATAGCTAACTAACTAGTTAACCGTCTGAAAGGAAAAGAGGTCGTAGTGGATTATTACACACCATTGGGTCCCACCTCTGAGGGACTGACTACAGATTGACACGACATTAGAAAATCACTGTCACGGAACGTCGGGAAGTCGGCTCTACTGACAGAGGAAACCTGTCAGAGGAGTCAAAAACCTTGTTTCGGTTTCCTTCGTTTGGGGTCCCAAAAGTCCCTTGGGAAACCAAGTAAGTTGGTCCTTCGGGGTGTGGTCCTGTCAGAGGTCCACAGTGTGTCCACTATACCGTCGTAAGTCCCGTTTCGGTTCTTGTGTAAATTAGTCTTCCTGTTCACTCTGTACCCAAGTCACCTTCCTCATTCGGTTCTATAACTTTGTTCCGACGTCTGACGTGTAGATAGTCACTCCTTTGGAAATTTGGAGGGTTACTACGTACTACCCACAAACCGGATTACTTGATACTCTGTAATAAGAGACAATTTATCATCCTTAAGAAAGGTGAATATTTCTTTTTCTCCTTTTATTTTTGTTCAAAGGTGTACCTAGTGAGGGTCGACATATACCATGGAACATTTACAGATCAATCCATCAAATGACTCCTCAGTACCCCTAAAAAGGAGAATTCCACTCTAGAAGAATTAATCCACCGGATTCTCACACTTCCGACGGTCCTCTTCTCAGTCACCAGAACTGGTTCCCTCATTATTCTGTCTATTACCTTTTCTTCAAAGACTGAAAAGTCCTAGGTGTCCCCTAGCTAGTGGAACCGACTTGAGTACTGCACGACGACAGGTTTAACTTCCTTGTTGTTTCGTTTTTTATCGACACTTTTGATTGATTGTCCGATTACCACAGTTTGTACCGTTTCCTGTAAACTTTTAAGAGAGGAGGTGTTTTCGTTACTTTTTTGTCCATTTTACACAGTCTTAGTTGAAAAAGTCTCGAGACCTTTAATTGTTTTTCAAATACCGTTGAAACCTTTACAAAGAAATTCCTTTCACCGATTTAGAGCTTTGTCACTCGAACACCACAAAATTGTAGAGAATAAAAGTGACGTAAGAAAGGTCGAGTCACCATCAGGACTTTTGGTCATCAAGTATTAGTGTTATTTTTGGTTGTATTACCCTCGTGACCTCCCTCGTCCTGTCAAAACCTTTAGGAAGTTTCGGAGTGGGGTTCTCTTGACGATAATAAACTGACTAGGACCTTACGAGGATGAACGTTCCTATATCAGTCTCGAGTGTATCAGGATTTTCGGAAAAAGAACTCTCATAAACAGTTTTTATATATGTCCGTAATAAATTGAAGTCATAACGGAATTCACCACCTATTATCAATCCCGTTTTTTTTTTTTTATCCGATTGGTTTTAGAATTTTACTTTTCGACCTCTTACTCTACAGGTTATCTGAAATTTTTCAAGAATACATAGGGACTCTCAGGTCTACCGGTTTGTGTAAGGATCTGATACTCGTCGAGTAGTTTCCTGACTCTTTCTGGATTCATGACTTTTTCATTGATATATCCATTTATATTGTCTATTAATTTATATAAAAACAAGTATTAAAAAGATATATTAATATTAATATATTAAAAGATATATTAGTTAGTTAATAATATTTAGACACAACTACCCGTATAGTAGTCAAGTCAATTTAGCGAGTCAACACAGGCTGAGAAACGTTGGGGTACCTGACGTCGTGTGGTCCGAAGGTACGGGTAGTGGTTGAGGGTTCGAACGAGTTTGAGTACAGGTAGTTTAACCACTACGGTAGGTTGGTAGAGTAGGAGACAGTAGGAGAAAAGGAGGAAACTAGAAAGGACCGTAGTCCACCGGTTTCATAACCTCAAAGTCGAAGTCGTAGTCAGAAAGGTTACTTATAAGTCCTGACTAGAGGAAATCCTACCCGACCAACCTAGAGGATCGTCAGGTTCCCTGAGAGTTCTCAGAAGAGGTTGTGATCTCAAGTTTTCGTACTTAAGCAGTCACGAGTCGAAAGAAATACCAGGTTGAGAGTGTAGGTATGTACTGATGACCTTTTTGGTATCGAAACTGATCTACCTGGAAACAACCGTTTCATTACAGAGACGAAAAATTATACGACAGATCCAAACAGTATCTATGGGTCCTGTTTACTCTTGTATACAGGTATGTTCTTGAACATGTGCTTACAAGTACTGTCGTAATAAGTTATCGGTCTCTTACCTTCGTTGAGTTTTCAGACAATCGATTATATACCTATGTTGTTTTACACTATATAGGTATGTTACCTTATAAAAAGTAGGTGTTTTTCCTTACTCAAAGACTCTGTTCGATTTTATACCTATTTGGAACTTTTGTAATACGATTTACTGTCTTCGATCTGTGTTTTCAGGTGTGTAATATAAAGTAAATGGATTTTACAGGTCTTACGTTTACGTATCTCTCTCTTTCATCTAATCACCATCGGGAGTTCAACCAAAATTTTTTCCGTCTCCTTGGTCTCTAGTTTAACGGTTGTAGGCGACCTAGTACCTTTTTCGTTCTCTCAAGGTCTTTTTGTAGATAAAGACGAAATAACTGATACAGTTTCGGAAACTGACACACCTAGTGTTGTTTGACACCTTTTAAGACTTTCTCTACCCTTATGGTCTGGTGGACTGGACGGAGAACTCTTTAGACATACGTCCAGTCCTTCGTTGTCAATCTTGACCTGTACCTTGTTGTCTGACTAAGGTTTATCCTTTTCCTCACACAGTTCCGACATATAACAGTGGAACGAATAAATCGAATATACGTCTCATGTAGTACTCTTTACGACCTGACCTTCTTTGTGTTCGACCTTAGTTCTAACGGCCCTCTTTATAGTTATTGGAGTCTGTACGTCTACTGTGGTGGGAATACCGTCTTTCACTTCTCCTTGATTTTTCGGAGAACTACTTTCACTTTCTCCTTTCACTTTTCAACCGAATTTCGAGTTGTAAGTCTTTTGCTTCTAACACCGTAGGCCAGGGTAGTGAAGTACCCTTCATCTACCCCTTTGTCACCTTTGTCACAGTCTGAAAAAAACCCCCCCGAGGTTTTAGTGACGTCTACCACTGACGTCGGTACTTTAATTTTCTGCGAATGAGGAACCTTCTTTTCAATACTGGTTGGATCTATCGTATAAGTTTTCGTCTTTGTACTGAAACGGCTGATTCCAGGTAGATCAGTTCCGATACCAAAAAGGTCATCGGTACATACCTACACTCTCAACCTGACACTTTCTCCGACTCGCGGTTTCTTAACTACGAAAACTTCACACCACAACCTCTTCTGAGAACTCTCAGGGAACCTGACGTTCCTCTAGGTTGGTCAGGTAAGACTTCCTCTAGTTGGGACCTTAAAGAAACCTTCCTTACTACGATTTCGACTTTGAGGTCATGAAATCGGTGGAGTACACTTCTAAACTGAGTAACCTTTTCTGAGACTACGACCCTCCCTAACCCTCGTCCTCCTCTTCCCTTGCTGTCTCCTACTCTACCGACCTACCATAGTGCCTAAGTTACCTACACTCAGACTCACTTGAGGCCCTCAACCACTACCTGTCCCTCCGGACCGTACGACGCTAAGTACTCCAGCGTTTCTCAGCCTGTCCTGACTCGCTGACTTGACTTGACTTGACTTGACTCCCCGAACCTGTCTTGTCTCTTCGCACGTACGATTACCCACTTTGCAAAGAAAAACGTATTTACTTTTACGAGACTATAATCAGTGAGAAAGTATTGACATATACCTCATATTGGAATTTTTGACTTAGTAACATAACATATGGAAATTTAATATATTACACCACCACCAAATCAACGATTTAGTCCAGGTTGACAACGTTATGATACCTGATAGCGGAAGGTCCGAGAAGGCAGGTACCCTAAGAGGTCCGTTCTCAGCACCTCACCCAACGGTAAAGGAAGAACTCCCCTAGAAGGGTTGGGTCCATAGTTTGGGCCAGAGGACGTAACGTCCGTCTAAGAAATGACTGTCTCGATACTCCCTTCGGGTTTAATATATTATAACATGAAGTTGATATATAGTGAAATTTTTTCTTTTTGTTTAGTTTGTTTTAATTTCCACTATCTTATAGATCCATCTGTAACTACTTCCACTTAGAAAATCCTGTTTACTAAAGTGGAACCGGTTGGTGTACTGACTCCAAGACTATAAATTTTTCATATTGTAAACTTTTTATATCATTGATAATCATAGGGAAGTACCCTATTGTGGACTTCCCGTGGTAAGGGCACACCATGGTCATGTGAATCTTATTCTAAAATACCGAATTCACCTATACCTCACTATTAGAACTAAAAACACCTCCAAGTTCCTTCTCCAAATGGTTTTAAGACCGAAGGTCATTTTTTTTTTTTTTTTTTTCGGTCTTGCGTCTCTCGGAGGACCTTCCGTTTGAGGAACAAATCTCCATAGTAACCGATCTGGACTTCAATCCCAAGTTCTTCTTCGTCTTACGAGTCTAATTTTGTAAAACCCTGAGGTCTCACATATCAGTATTCTCCTTTGGAGATACAGAAGTACTCTTTTAGAGAGATTACGTATCACGTGTAAAGGAAATCGATTGATACACCATGATAAGAGACAGAATTTCTATTCTTTTAAGTAGTGAAACGGTTTTCCCCCTTCTTAATTCTGTCTCCTTAGATGGTGTGACTCCAGGGGTCAACTAGTATTAGATTTAACGTTTCGGGTTTACGGTTCAGACGAGGATTCCCTTAGTGAACCAGACTGGATCTCTCATGTCATACGATAACTCACTATCAACTAGTCAGTACGAACTGAGAAACGTTGGGATACCTGACATCGGACGGTCCGAGGAGACAGGTGCCTTAAGAGGTCCGTTCTAATGACCTCACCCAACGGTAAAGGAAGAGGTCCCCTAGAAGGACTGGGTCCCTAAGACGTAAAGAATTGGTAATTTCTTATCTATCTGTGACCACTCTTTCAGAAAATTCAAAAATCCTGGGTAGAACCGGCTACTTTGTTTCTTAAAAAACTTTATTTTCTTTTGTTTGTAAAAGTTTTGACTTTTTATCGTTGTTTTCATAACTGACGTCCCTTGTGTGTTCTTCCGGTGGTAAGGAAACACACCACGGCCTTGGATATTCTCTTTTGAAATACGAAACGTACAAAATGTATTACTCCAGACTCCTCATAACTAAGAACACACATACACCCTCCCTTCCCCCAACTACTTTACTTTTAATTGATTCTTCGATCGTTTTGAGTTCTGTGTCTTCCGGAGGACCCTTCCGGTTGAGGGATAATCTCCTAGGTAACCGATCTGGGTTCTTGTTCCACTCGTCTCCCGGAACTTATTCATCAGTGACCACTCTTTCAAAAAAGTAGAAAGACTAGACAGGACTTATAAACGAAATCATTTCGACTTCACCAGTAGATTTTTTCTTTTTATTTTTACATTAACTCGTTGTTTTGTTTTTTGTCTACGTGTTTGTGACGTGTGATGAGTGATTTTACCCCCGAAGGTGTAACTTTAGATGGTTTCTACAAAAATAGAGGAATTTTACACCAAACAAACAAACAGAGGACACCTTTCGGATGGTTTTGAATCAAAAGTCACTATCACAAAAATAACTTCCGAGGGAAATAAGGGTTCCCCTTCGTAACCCTTTGTAAGGAATGGGGACGGAGGGACCACCAGGTCACCGATTCTGTGGTACGAGGGTTACATCCCCCGGGTCCAAGTTAAGGAGTAGTCCCTTGATCTAGGGTATTTGACGTTGATTCTCAAACGTACGACTTGATTTTTATAGGACACATGACGTTGATTCTGGGTCGTTTTGGTTTATTTATTTATTATTTAAATTTTTCATTTTCTATCATTCTTGTCGATCCTCCTTTTGGTCCTCGAATATGTGTTCACCAAGTTATTTGATATTAAACATACATGAAAAATATGGAACTACATATATAACTTTTCAGTTAAAAATATCTTTAATGTATCTTATTCTATTTTTTGTGGACCTCGGAGGTATACACCATTAAAGTGTTTCCCTTTTAGTACAATTTACGTAGTTTATAGTCAACGGAAGAATCCTTATTACTTCTTTTTGACTACGTTCGAAGTCACTTTCCATGTTAGATACATACTAAGTTTTTAAACTAACAGTAGAGAATAAGACCCGATTTTACCTTCGAGACTTCTCCGTCGACAACGAAACACATTGTTGGGTGTAAAATTATTAAAGATCGGTTCGAACCTGGTCTACTGGAAGTCCTGTTAACCGGGTAATTAGTCGTCCTACGGAGTACTAATAAACTACAGTAAGTCGAGAGATAAAAGTGTGTTTTGAGATAATAATCGGAATAAAGATAGTTTCTCGGTGTCCGTGTTTCGGTCGATACCAGTTGGACTTATAAACGTAAATGTCCTTCTACAACAAGACGTTTCCTACCTTCAGTCACTCTTGACTTCGACCGACACCGTACCCTCTATTTTCACCTTCACGTACGGTATCCATCTGAATGACGACGTTATAGATCAAAAGAACGGTAGCGTAACCGGATATTCACCAGAAGGGAAATCAATCTGGAGAGTCTCTAATGAAACTTCCCAAGGTGAGTTATTTTCCCGAGTCCTGATCAGAATTTTTGATTCATTAGTCTACACCTGTTGTTCCAAGTGAGACTTTCGTCTCAATACAATCAAGTCTCCCGGACTGAAAGTTTTTTCAATTAATGTCTGTATTGTTCTTAAGAGTAAAAACATGAAAAGTAAAAGGGAGTGTCTTTTCTGAAGCTTCTGGAGGTATTCGGAACTTTTGTCGGTTGAGACTTAAAATTCCAGTCTCTTGTGTGAACCGTTTTTTACTCTACTTCCTCCGAGTTTCCCAACTTCAAGGAAATACGAGGTAAGATAAAGTTACCATTCGTTATAGTGTCTGGGAATGTTTTCCTGAATTCAACAACTTCATGACAGAGTAACCAGTCTCCACTAATGTATCCTCGTCACCCTCTAAAATCTTTTTACCGGAGTACTTACATATCCGTTCTAAAAGATCATGAGATGGTTGGAGGAGACTCCCCCCGATCAGTCTGGGTACCTTGAATGATAAATCAGGTGAGTAAATACCCTTTTTATTGTTTTATCGAATCATCGTGTGTCAATTGAAGATCTTCCTTGAGTCCAGTAGGAGAGAGTGAGGTGTTCTCCTATGGACTTCCCTCTGTTACCTCACACCCCACCTCACCTAACCTCACACCGGTTTTCTTTCCCGATACTACGTTTACCATTCGATTTCTCTCGTCCCTACCGATACGATTATAGTCTGTTTTGTCTGAAATTCAGTTTTCGACAATGTTCTCTGTTTCTTCCTGTAACATATTACTTTTTACCCAGTTAAATGGTTCTTCTATATCTTTAATATTTATAAATACGTGGTTGCAGTCTCGAAGATTTATATACTTCATTTAAAACTGTCTTAACTTCTATCTATTATGTTGTTCTTATCTAAACTTATGTGGTGAAAGTTATTGCATTTCATGTTAGTCCTCTACTCATTCCTTTATCTCCTGAACTGATTGTGGCTTCTGGTTGATTAACTAGATTGTCTGTACTTATCTTGTAAAGTAGGTTGAATCGTTTTATTTGCAAGAAAAGTTCATGTCTACCTTGTATGAGACACTATTTAGTATTGAATCCGACGTTTTGTTCAGAATTGTTATTCTTTCTAACTTTAATATGTTTCATAGAAAAGACTAGTACTACCTTACTATTATCTTCGGTTCTCGTATTCCTCTTGACCCTTTAGGTGTTTATACACCTGTAATTCGTTATGTAAGAATTTGTTGGTTATCCAGTTTCTTCCTCAGTGTTCCCTTCAATCTTTTATGGAACTCTGTTTACTTTACTTTTGTGTTGTATGGTTTTAAATATACTGTGTCGTTTTCATTATTCTCTTCAAATATCAACATTACACATGTACTTTTTCTTTCTAAAGTTTTATTGTTAGATTGAAATGTATGACTCTTTAATCTTTTTGTTCTCGTTTGATTTGGGTTCCGATCTTCTTCCTTTTTTTATTATTTTTAATGTCTATTTTATCTCTTGTTTTGTATTATCTTTTTATTACTTTACTTCAAACAAAAAACTTTTCTAGTTGTTTTAACTGATTGGGAATGGACTAAATTGAATCTTTGTTTCTCTCTTCTAAGTTGATTGATTTTAGTCTTTACTCTCTCCTCTATAATCTCTACTACCGTCTCTTTAATTCTTTTCAAATATTTTCCTATGAGACTTTTAATACATGTTTTCCAACCTATTGAATCGTTTTTTACTTATTTAAGGATCTTCGTGAGTTGGATGGTTCTGACTTAGTAATTTTTTATCGTTTAGACTTGAGTGACTGTTGTTCAATCTTATATCTTAGTTATTAGTTTTGAAGGATTGGTTTTTACAGGTTCTGGTCTACCGAAGTGACGTTTAAGAATAGTTTATAAATTTCTTCTTAATTATGGTTAGAAGGATTTTGAGAAGACCTTTTGTCTTCGTCTCCCTTGTGAAGATTCGAGTAAGATACTCCAGTCGTAATGGAAATATGGTTTCGGTTTCTGTTATGTTCTTTCTTTTGTCTAGTTGTAAAGACTACTTATAACTACATTCTTAAGAGTTGTTTATGATCGTTTGGTTTAAGGTGTCGTGTAATTTTGTTAATATGTAGTATTATTCCACTTTAAATAAGAAGTTTATGTTCCTACCGAGTTGTATGTTTTTAGATATTTACATTATTTTGTGCAATCGTAATACTCACTGTTAATGTACTAGTAGACTTAATTCCGTCCTTTTTTGCGATCTGTTCTTGGTCGTAGGAAAATACTAATTTTTTTTTTTTTTGTGTGAGTTGTTTGGTTCTTATCTTCATTTAATGGAGTCGTATTATTTCTGGTATATACTTTTTGAGAATCGATTGTAATATGAATTAACACTTTTTGTCTTTCCAAAGGGGGATTCTAGTCCTTGTTCCGTGTTTACAAGTGAGAGTGGTGAAGATAGGTTGCATCATGACCTTCAAGATCGGTCTCGTTAGTTCGTTATTTTTATTCATTTCAAGTAGGTTTAATCTTCTCTCTTCATTTTATCAGGGACAAACATCTACTATAAAATTTACATCTTTTGGGATTTCTAATGTGTGTTTCTGTGTGTGTGTGTGTGTTTGACAATCTCGATTATTTGATAAAGTCGTTTCAGCAACCTATGTTCGAGTTGTAAGTTTTTATACAAAGTAAAGACATGTAATTGTTTGTTAGGTTTTTCCGTTAATTCCTTTGTTAAGGTAAATCTTTATTATTTTTTGAATTCTTATTTGGATTGGTACCTCAACTTTCTGAATATATGACCTTTGATGTTTTGGTATGACTTTTTTTTAAAGTTTTCCGTGTGCATTTACCTTTCTGTCGGTACAAGTACCTAATATTCTGAATTACAACAATTCTACAGGTATGATGGGTTTCGTTAGATGTCTAAGTTACCTTAATAATAGTTTTAGGGGTATCGTTTAAAGGTCTTTTCCTTAGTTTCTTCAAGTAATGTATAATATCAATAATTGAGAAATAGTGTATATACTAAACGTTTATAAAGAGGGTAAGATCTCTAACGGAAAAGTGGGACAACAAAATGTTTTCAACGGTTCAAACTACAGGGTAAACAGATAAAAACATCTTTTTTTACAGTAGGATTTTAAGTGTACCTTAAAGTTCCCTAGGGTTTGTCGTTTCGTTAAACTTTTCTTGTTTCAACCTCTGGAGTGTGAAGGACTAAAATTTTGTACAATGTTTCGGTGTTGTTAGTTTTCACAATGACTGTATTTCTGTCCGTATATCTATTTACTTTGTTTTATATCTCAGATCTTTATTTAGAAGTACATATACCACTTCATTGGAAACTGTTCCCACGGTTCTGGTAAGTTACCCCTTTCCTATCAGAGGTTTTACATAAACCTTTTGACTCATAGGTGTACTTTTTTCTTCCTCCAACATGTAAATAGGATGTGATATATGTTTTTAATTAATTTTTACCTAATTTCTACATTTGTATTTTAGGTTTTGATATTTTGAAGATCTTATTTTGTATCTCCCTTTAGAAGTACTGTAACTTAAACCGTTACTAAACAATATATCCTATGATTTTCGTTTTATCAGTTTATCCTGATGTGGTTTGAATTGAAAATATGTAGTTTCGTGTGTTAGTTTTATCTCACTTTTTAGTTGGATACCTCACCGTCTTTTATAAACCTTTAATATACAGACGATTCACCAATTATAGGTATTATATATTAATTGATGACATTAAGTTTTTATATTTTATTGGATTAAAATTTTTATACGTTTCATGAACTTATCTGTCAGAAGGTCACTGCTACATGTTTATAGGTTGTTCGTATGTTTTTCTACTAGTTGTAAAGATTAATAGTCTCTTTACGTTACGTTTAGTTTTGGTATTACTGTAACGTTAGTAATCCCACCAGTGATAATTCTTTTGTTTTGGTGAAAAGGTTTCTTTTTATGCCTATCGGTTATTTGTGTACTTTTCTACGAAGTATAGTGATTAATTATCTCTTTACGTTTAGTTTTGATGTAACTCGGGGTTCGTAGGACATAGGACGTAGCTTGGACCTGACCGCTAAGTAAAGAATATACTATGATATGTACAAAGTTACGGTAAGAGGGTTTAGTAGGGTGGGAGAGGGAGAGGGTGTCTCAGGTTTTCTGACAAGATATATAGACACAGAGAAAACGACAGAGCGTATGTCCCACCCTACTGGGTCTCCCTACCATACCCCTCCCTCCTCCCTCCCCCCAAGTCCTACCCATTGTGCACATGTGGACACCACCTAAGTACAACTATATACCGTTTTGGTTATGTTATAGCATTTCTTTAATCGGAGGTTAATTTTATTTATTTAAATTTAATTTTTTTTTTTTTGATGTAACTCCATAGTGGAGTGCGGTCAGTCATACCGGTAGTAGTTTTTTAGATGTTTGTTATTTACGACCTCTCTTACACCTCTTTTCCCTGGGGAGAACGCCACAACCACCCTTAAATAAAAATAAACACGTAGTAAATAAAAAAATTCAATTAGATAAAAAATGACTTCCTATTAACGAAACGTCTTAAAATTACAAAAGACTATCTCGGTGATACCTCTTGTCATACCTCTAAGGAATTTTTTTTGATCCTTATTTTGATGGTATACTGAGTTGTTAGAGTGATGACCCATACGTATGGGGCTCTTTTGGTATTGACTTTTCTGTGTGCATGGGCTCAAAAGGACCGTCGTGATAGATGTTATCGATCCTGTACCTTCGTTGGATCTGTAGGTAGTTGTCTACTTATCTATTTCTTCTACACCATGCATATGTGTTACCTTATAATGAGTCGGTATTTTTCTTACTTAAACTTAGTCAAGATCGCTCCATCTACTTTGATAATAAGTCTCACTTCATTCAGTCTCTTTTTGTTTATATAATTATGTATATTTTATACCTTAGATCTTTATACCATAACTACTTGGATAAACGTCCCTTCCCTATCTCTGAGTCTATGTCTCTTACCTGAACACCTGTGTCGCCCCCTTCCTTTCTTACCCTACTTGTCTCTTTCATCGTAACTGTATATATGTGATGGTACACATTTTATCTATCGACCACTCTTCAACGACATATTGTGTCCTCCGGGGTACATCGCGAGATACTACTGGATCTCCTCACCCTACACCTCTTTAGACCTGGGAACGCGTGACAACCACCTTGACATTTTACAACTTTGGTGATACTTTTTTGTAATACCTCAATATCTTAAAGTTAAAACGTTTTACTTTTACAAGACCTCTAGAAAACATGTCGTTACACTTTTATAAATTGTGACAATTATAAACAGTGTGTAAGTACAGAAAAACACTACGGTCCCTGACATCGTACGTGAGGAGACAGGTACCTTAAAAGGTCCGTTCTTATCACCTCACCCAATGGTAAAGGAAGAGGCCCCTTAGAATGGTTGGGTCCCTAGTTTGAGTCAGAGGGAGTAACGTCCGTCTAAGAAATGGTATACTCGGTGGTCCCTTCGGGGAAAATTATTGTGACAATTCTTCACTTCAACGAGTCAACACAGACTGAGAAACGTTGGGGTACTTGACATCCGACGGTCCGAGGAGACAGGTAACTTAAGAGGTCCGTTCTTATGTCTTTACCCAACGGTAAAGGGAAAGGTTTGTGACAATTCTACATTTGAAATTTTACCAATTCTACCTTTTAAAATAAATGCACAAAGAATGGTTTTAAAGAAATTTTTTAGTTCCCGAGACTCTAGACTGACTGACTTTTGACCAGTAACCAAACTCATACAAGTACTTGACTCTCTAGATACTGTTCGTACAATATCAACACAAAGTCATAAAGGTTAATAATTTTTTCTTTTACTGTATCATGGAGGGTGTGTTCCAACGACGGTCTTCGTTTACTCTATTTGATACAGTTTCGTGAATTAGTGTCATGAATGATCTATCATAAACAATCGTTACTAACGATCAAGTCCCGTGGAAATCCGATGTCAAGATCTCATTCCCAAAAATACACTACTCCCTTCGTTTCGGACTTGAGACTACTGGTTGTATGAGAAAAGAGTGTCCGGAATCCACTCAGTCTCTTCGTCCCAGTACTTCCACATGTCTATCCTATAAAGACTACGAGACGGATAGAGGAAAGTTGCCGTGGGGTGAGGTCATGAGAACGGACCTTTTAGGGTACCTGTCTCCTCGGACCACCCGACGTCAGGTACCCCAGCGATTCTCAGCCTGTGCTGACTCGCTGAAGTGAAACTGAAAAGTGAAAGTACGTAACCTCTTCCTTTACCGTTGGGTGAGGTCACAAGAACGGACCTCTTAGGGTCCCTACTCCCTCGGACCACCCGACGGCAGATACCCCAACGTGTCTCAGCCTGTGCTGACTTCGCTGAATCGTCGTCGTCGTCGTCGGATAGAGGAAATTCCGTCGGTCGACGTAGAGACCAACCTGTTTTGAAATAGATAAATTAGGAGACTTAAATGGTCTCTTTTTTATTTTCCACAATCCGCGTATGGGGATTGAAAATTTTCCTAGAGTTACGAGGGAGAAGACGGACGTTACGTCCCCTGGGTCCAAGATAAGGACCCAGTCCTTCTAAGGGACCTCTTCCTTTCTCGTTGAGTCAGGTCATAAGAACGGACCTCTTAGGGTACATGTTTCCTCGGACCACCCGATGTCAGGTACCCCAACGTTTCTCAGTCTGTACCGACTCGCCGATAGTGAAGTGAAGATTGAGGTGTTTCTCCTCGTAAGGACTCCCAGTCTCCTCTGTTCCATCATACTACACCTCGAATTCTTGTTCACATCTAACTGTCTTGAACCCTTGACGGGGAATAGATACTCTATAATCCGTTCCAAAATTGGGTCGATACGGAGTTAAAGGAGTGAACAACTTGAGTACAATGTTTACACATTTTAGGAGTGATCTAACAACACACCGAGTTTACTCTATTGGATACGTTGTGGATCGTATTACGGACCGTGTCTATTCGTAAGTTATTTTACATCGACAATTACAATCGTTCCACTAGGAACCCGGTGTCAAGACCTATCATCTCGAAAACTACAATATATGAACCTTGGTAACTTAAAAGTACAGGAACCTTGTTCGTATAGTATAGGAGTGAGGTAACGCAGGAACCAACATAAGTACAGAGACCTCGTAAATCACCCTTAACCTACCTTCGAGTATGGGACTTGTCCTGACCTCTCGTATCAACCTGATGGAGACGAGATCTACGTTTCTTTTCATGAGAGAAAGAGACTCAATCTCCCAAGGGACTAGAAACTAAAATCTCCGGGACCCGGATCGTGTTACTCCGGTTCTTTCGACGAATCGTATATAAATCGTAATATTCGGAATCTGGATGTTCATCGGAATCCTTCTACCATAGGAATCCATTAAAGGTAGAGACGGGGAAGATAGTGATAAAAGGATATTGTAATCAGACGAAAAAACACTAATATTGAAACCAACCAACCAACCGACGATTCAGCACAGACTGAGACACTGGGGGTACTTAACATCGGGTGGTCCAAAGAGACAGGTACCCTAAAAGGTCCGTTCTTAGGACCTTACCCAACGGTAAAGGAAGAGGTCCCCTGGAAGGGCTTGATCCAAAACTTGGGTCCAGAGGACGTAACCGTCCACCTAAAAAATGGTGACTCGGAATAACTGTTTATTAAGTGTATAGTAAGTTAAATGGGTAAATAAAAAAAAAGTTAGTCATCTTAGGAAGGGGAGAGTCGAAATAACTCTATATATTTAAGTAGGTAACTTTTACTAAAAGTCATATTAGTGTTTCAACACTTTGGAGTGGTAATAGATCAAAGCATTATAAACGTAGTAAGGACTTCTTTTGTGACATGGATAACTCGTTAGGAGATAGGGAAGGGGGTCGGGGATCACTTGTTATTAGAAAGACAGAGACATTTAAACGGATACCATCTATAAAGTATATTTAATTTCATATACTATATACCGGAAAACACAGACCGAATAAAATAAATGGAACAAAAGTTCCAAGTAGGTACACAGTATTAAAGTAAGGAAAATATGCCGATATGATATTAAGCAAATAGACAAGTAGTTAACTACCTATAAACCCAACAAATTTGGAAAACCGTTAATGCTTTTCACGAAGACACTTAAAAGTACGTGTTAAAAATTTATGAACAAAAATAAAACCCCCTCTCACGTATACCCATCCTCATCTGAACGACCTAGTATACCATTGATATACAAATTCAAAACCCCTTAACGGTTCGACAAAGGGTGTCGTCGACGTACTAAAATATAAGTGTGGTCGAATAACTAGTAAATGTATAGAAGAAACCTCTTTATAAGTGAATTTAGGAAACGGGTAAAATTTTGACCCAGTACACAGAAAAAAAGGGAACTCAACATTTACAAGAAATATATAAGACCTATGATCCGGGAATGGTCTATATATTAAACATTTGTAAAGGAAGGTAAGATACCCAATAGAAGAGTAATTGAACTAACATAGAAAACTACGTGTCTTCAAAAATTAATACCACTTCAGTTCAAACATATATAAAAAAAAGAAAACAACGAACGAACACGAAAACAACAGTACAGATTTTGTGTGACGTATTAGGTTCCAGTACTTCTACATAGAAATTCATAAGAAGATACTTGAAATACAAGAAATCGAGAATATAAATCTATAAATTACGTAAACCCAAGTAAAAACTTGTACTACACCTCACTTCATCCCTAAGTTGAAGAGAGAAGATGTGTACCTGTAAGTCAACAAGAATTGGGTGTACATTAAGAAATTTGTAAGACTTGTCAAAATACGGAGAATTAAAAGATACAAACGACGGAGACGAAGGGAGATCCCTTCAAAGAATGGAACCGACAAACGCACGGACCGAGGAAGACTAGAAAATCCAGAGTACAGTTTATAGTGGGGTCTCGGAGAGACTTGACGACGTAGATTAGATGTCAACGGGAATAAGTATGGAGTTGTGGAATAGAATACTGGTTTAAAATAAAAACAAAATCTGTAATAGTAAGATAAAATAATCAACAAGTGACACAAACAAAAGATTTAAAGAAGAAGTCATCTTGCACTCGAACCACTCTCGTTCCTAGTACATAAAGACTATGTGTTGTGTACCAGTTGTGAAGTAACGTCTTACTTGTCTCACCAGGGTAGTCATCATATTATGACTGTTGACACAGGAGATTCAGTAAAACCTTGAATTATTTACTAGACAAGGGCGACACGTACTCCGACCAAAAATTAAAAGATTTTAGAAAGGGATCTATCCTTTTAATTTAAGACACTTCCTATATTCACTGAGGGGTTCCAGTTTGTCTCTCAGAAAGTAAACACCCCACTAAGGGTGTCGTAATTAAATCGAACACCATAGGGTGTTCTCATCTCTTCCTCCGTCTCCTCTCTGACAAGTTCCGGTTTAGGTTCCACGAACTTGGACGAAAATCGGAGGGATGACAAAGAGCTATAAAGAGATTTGAGTTCCTTCTTTTGGCCCACCATGGTCTCAACTACCGAGAAACGGTTCGTGTCGTTCGTAGTCGGATGACTCACCGGGTAATTTTGAGTAATTTTTACTTTCTCTGAACAATTTGTTGGACCTTTATGACATCACTCTAACCAAAGAGTGTCGAGTAGGGACCAATGGAATCCTGTCACCAACTAGTTATTTCGTGAATTGTGACTTTCTAAAAATTGGTGAGACGACGGAGTCGGAGGTATGGGGGTGTAGGAAGGACTCGGTCGAGACAAGAACTCACCAACACCACACACCCTTCGTCCTACTATTCCCCTCCTGACTCGTTAAACACAGAGGAAGTATTCAGGAACAGAGAAACACACACCAGAGTCAGTGAGTCAGGGGAAACTGAGAACACTGGGGTACCTGACATCGGACGGTCCGAAGAAACAGATACCTAAAGAGGACCGTTCTTATGGCTTCACCTAACGGTACACGAAGAGGTCCCCTAGAAGGACTGACTCCCTAGTTTGGACACAGAGGACGTAACGTCCGTCTAAGAAGAAATGGTGACTCGATGGACCTTTCGCGAGTGGTGGTAGAATAGAGAAACACTTTCAACGAGTCAACACAGGTTGACAAATGTTGGGGTACCTGACATAAGAGAGAAATCGGTAGGAAAATTACACCTCTATTTGAAATAGTCCCAATAAGTGCAGGAGTCGGGAGGATAAACTCTTTGTGGAACCAGAATATTAGATGAGAACCCCGAAGACAGAAGGTGTAAACTTGAAAGTCATATCTGAAGGGAGACTCGAAGTCCGAGTGTATTTGATAGATAAATGATACATGATCATATAAGGTCTCTACGAAGATTGTCGGTTCTACTTGAGTCAATAAAGATCAAGAAGTGATACGTAGTGGTTTCTCTTTCCTACATCCCTCCAGTGTGACGTTAGACGGAAATAAGAATAAAATTACTTTCTACAGAGGTACGTGGACCAAAGAGTTTCGTCTTTACATCCCAAGTACGGTACAAAGAGGGAAAGAGAGTATGAGCAAAACTAGGTAGGGGAGACAAGGGTACGTTAGACAGAAGACAGAGGTTCAGAAAAAGACTTATATAATGAATTCTCGAGGAACCGAAATCCTTTCGGTAAATTGATAAAAAAAAATTATAAAGTAAATATAAAAACCGACCCGACCCAGAATCAACGTCGTGTACTTTAGAAGCTAGAAGTAACACCTTAGAAATCAACGGCGTACACTTTAGCAAAATCAACACCGTACATTTGAGAGTTAACACCGGACACCCTAGATCGACGGACTGTTCCCTAGTTTGGGTCCGGGGGACGTAACCCTCGTACCTCGGAATCTGTGACATAGTGATCCCTTTAGAGGGGTAAATTGAAAAAATTCGAGGTCAAAAGACGGGACTTTTACCTCCATTACAGATGAAATGTTCCGACGACACTCCTTGTTGACATGATAAGTTTAAATTCCCAGTTAATGATTCATTTTCCGTTCAAGACGAACACGTCTACTCCGTTACAGACGGGGATTAAGGGTCGTTTATAGGTACTACTGTCGGAACCTCCGTCCAGAAGATCTATCTTCCGTAAAATGATAATTAATTAATTAAAAAACATCAAGAAGAAATGGACCACCGAGTCACCATTTCTTAGACGGACGTTACGTCTTCTACGTCCTCTGGGTCCAAGCTAGAGACCCACCCTTTCTAGGGGACCTCTTCTCGTACCGTTGGGTGAGGTCATGAGAACGGACCTCTTAGGGTACTTGTCTCCTCGGACCACTAGATATCAGGTACCCCAGCGTTTCTCGGTCTGTACTGACTTCACTGACTCATGGGTGTACACCTATTTTAAAATAAAAGTATAAATTTTCTATAATAAAATAGGAATTATTATTACGAGAAAAAAGACTAAAATACATAAATAAATTAACTTCCTATTAACGAAATGTCTTAAAACAACAAAAGACGGTTCATCTACTCGGATACTGCAGGGGTCTTTCGTCCATGTAACCGACGGTTGACACAAAATGGGTATTGACGGTCCTTTTGTACCATATATGGTATATATGTACCAGAGATCCGTTTACGGGTTTATACGGGAGCCCACCAGAATGGGGTCGTGGGTTTGTGAATGGGTCTCTTGTTTCGGTTCCAAGTATCTCGTCCCGGAAAGAATAACACATCAGGAAAGAAGGACACCGACAACGAAGTACCCTAAAACACCCGTTCATCTGACCGACGATCGTGACAGAGACGACCGGTCGGTGATCGGGATAGTCTAATGGAGATACCTTTTACGACAGTATATAAAGGACTCGAGATGTAGAGTAAAGGACTCGTAAACCCCCAATAGGACATTGGGAGTGAAAGGGACGTCGAAGATTCTGACATGACTTGACCGTCCTCCGTGTGAGTAACAAAGTTAAGAAAAGTACAGGAAGACCTTATACTATCGGGTCCGTAAAACCTCGTCGGGTCGACCGATGTGACCAGTCGTTTCGGTCCCTTCACATCATTACGACACTATTGGTTACCCTACAGGTCTTTGGTTAGAAACCCTCACTCCAGGGGTTTAACGGTTTCGAGGTACTGAACGAAGTCCCTAGTCTCTGTTCCTATTATACCTATAGAACCAAGACCTTACGACGAAGAGAACAAAGTAGTTTTGAGAATATGGAGTCCAATAGGAGACCCTTTACTTAGTCCCACCAAATCTTTTAGTCAATACGATAGTCTTCTGTGAGGGGTGTACCAAACCGACCGACACTTCTGTCCTCGAATGTGACTACCGAAACGTCACTCTCCACTCTATCTCTTCCTGTCTCCTTTATGACAACTCTCTGAATCCTATTCTGACACAAAAAAAAACAAACAAACAAAAAAAATACACCTGGTAGTAAATCTTGTAACGGGATCCTTATCTTAAGATCAGTGAAAAACTAACTGACTACGTACTCTTATCTGGAAGACAAGGATCCGTTCTGTTAAAGTATTAATCAGTTGTAACCCCATGGAACTTACGTCTCCGAGTTTCCCTTTCCTTTTTACTTCAAACCACTAACATTTACATTCTACTAATGGACCTTGTCTACTTTCGAAACTCCTTCTGGACCTGACGTTCCTCTAGGTTGGTCAAGCAGGATTTCCTTTAGTCAGGACTTACAAGTAACCTTCCTGACTACAACTTCGATTTTGAGGTTATGCAACTGGTGGACTACGCTTCTCGACTGAGTAAACTTTTCTGAGACTACGACCCTTTCTAACTTCCGTTCTCCTCTTCCCCTACTGTCTCCTACTCTACCGACCTACCGGAAATGACTGACTTACCTGTACTCAAACTCACTTGAGGTCCTCGACCACTACCTGTCCCTTCCGACCGTACGAGGTCAAGAACCCCAACGTTTCTCGACCTGTACTGACTCGCTGACTTGACCTGACCTTTATGATAACGTAAAAAAAATTTCTCTTCTGTCAAAAGTTTATATTTAGTCTATTAACGAATTTGATCCTTCACATAAGGGTAACCAGACTAGACCGGTATAGTCTTTTAGTCCAGTTCCCAGTTTCTGACCACTTCTATTACTGAATCTAATCCAGTTCCGTCTGATTCACTATTTCATGATTTGGAGTCAAATGACGATTATTAGACACTTATCATCATGGAGTCTTCGGGACTCTATTTTTATTTTACTACCAATGGCAAAGGAACATCGACGAGGACAAAAGTGTCGTCATGTATACTTCAACACACCAGAATCTTTGGATCACCCGAAGGGACCACCGAGTCGACCATTTCTTAGGCGAACACTACGTCCTCTGGACCCAAACTAGGGACCTCTTCCCTTACCGATGGGTGAGGTAATAAGACCAGACATCTTAAGGTGTCAGGTACCCCAGTGTTTCTCAGTCTGTACTGACTCGTTGAAAGTGAAAGTGAAATCCGAAGGGACCACCGAGTCTACCATTTCTTTGACGGACGTTACATCCTCTGGACTCAAACTAGGGACTCAGTCCTTCTGGGGGACCTCATCCTTTACTGTTGGGTAAGGTAATAAGAACGGACCTCTTAAGGTACCTGTCTCCTCGGACCACCCGATGTCAAGTGCCCTAGCGTTTCTCAGTCTGTGTTAACTCACTAATTGTGAACGTGTATTTAGGAACGTCGTCGACGGGAGACGAATGGAGAGGTGGGAAGGGACCATGGTGAGGACGACCCAAGTGATACAAGGTCACGGTAACCGGAAAGACAAGGAATCATACGGTTCTAGGAAGGTGTCTCGGAAAGGTAAATGTTAGGCGTGAGTTAAAGAAGGTGGAGAAGAGAATGAAGAGTAAGAATTCGAACATGTGAGGTTCGGTGTACTCTCTTCGAAAGGTACTAAGGAGATAAATTTCATCCAGAGGATACTATGTCTCACTTCATTCGGTCTTTCTTTTTGTGGTTATGTCATATGATTGCGTATATATACCTTAAATCTTTCTACCATTGCTATTAGGACATACGTTCTGTCGTTTTCTCTGTGTCTACATATCTTGTCAGAAAACCTGAGACACCCTCTCCTTCTCCCACCCTACTAAATCCTCTTACCGTGACTTTGTACATATTATAGTATACTTTACTTAGCGGTCAGATCCAAGCTACGTCCTGTGTCCTACGAGCCCCGACCACGTGACTCTGCTGGGTCTCCCTAACATGTCCCTCCCTCCTCCCTCCCCCGAAGTCCTACCCCTTGTGCACATGTGGGCACCGCCTAAGTACAACTACATACCGTTTTGGTTATGTTATTACATTTCATTAATTGGAGGTTAATTTTATTTATGTAAGTAAAAATTTTTTCATCCAGAGGGAGTAAATAAGAAACATCTAAAAAACTACTACCGGTAAGACTGGACACACTCCACTATAGATTAACATCAAAACTAAACGTAGAGAGATTATCAATCCCAACGACTCGTGGAAAAGTACACAGAGAACCAATAGATATACAGAAGATATCTTTTTACAGATAAATCCAGAAGACGGGTAAAAAACTAACCAAACAAACGAAACCACTACAGTTCGGAGTACTCGACAAACATCTGAAACCTCTAATTAGTGAACTGTCAGTGTAGAAAACGTATATAAAAGAGGGTTACCAACTTAGGGAAACGACAGGTGGACTTTGATAGTGTTGTAACAAGTAGTCGATAAGAGGTTATGTTTTTCAAAAAATTTTTTCATCTAGAGGGAGTTGGAGTAATGAGAAAGTCATATTGATAAAAAATTTAATCATAAGTAGTTACAAATAATAATAGTACAAAAAAGGTGAACTTTGATAGTGTTGTAACAATCAGTCGATATGAGGTTTTCTTTTATTTTTCAATTTTTTGTTTTTATTTCATCCAGAAGGAGTTGGAGTAATGAGATAGTCATAGAGATAAAAAAAATTACTTTAATAAAAAAAATTAAAAATTAAAAATTAAAAAAAATTTAAAATTTTAGAAATTAAGAATGTACGCAAGGGTTTGTACTTGGGGGGAGGGTGGAGGGAGGGGTATTGTAGAGAGACCCAGTAGGGGTACGTGGTCGGGGTTCGTACGACATAGGACGCAGTCTGTATCTGACCGCTAAGTTAAGAATGTACTATCATATGTACAATCTTACGGTAAGAGGGTTTAGTAGGGTGGGAGAGGGAGAGGGAGACTCAGGTTTTCAGGCAATATGTGTAGACACAGAAAAAAGGACAGAACGTATGTCCCAGCAGTAACGGTAGAAGGATTTAAGGTATATATACACAATCATATGACATAACCACAAAAAGAAAGACCGAATGAAGTGAGACATATTAGCCGAGGTCAAAGTAGGTAGAGTAGTCTTGACTAAGTTTACTTAAGAAAAATTGCCGACTCATTATGAGGTAACACATATACATGGTGTCGAAAGAATAGGTAAGTAGACGACTACCTGTAGATCCAACAAAGGTACAGGACCGATAATATTTGTCACGACGCTACTTGTAACCCCATGTACACAGAGAAAGTTAAGACCAAAGGAGCCACACATACGGGTCGTCACCCTAACGACCCAGTATTCCATCAAGATAAACGTTAAAAAATTCCTTAGAGGTGTGACAAGAGGTATCACCGACATGATCAAACGTAAGGGTGGTTGTCACATCCTCCCAAGGGAAAAGAGGTGTGGGAGAGGTCGTAAATAACGAACGTCTAAAAACCTAGCGTCGGTAAGACTGACCACACTTCACCATGGAGTAACACCAAAACTAAACGTAAAGAGATTATTACTCACTACAACTCGTAGAAAAGTACACAAACAATCGGTAGGCATACAGAAGAAACCTCTTTACAGATAAATCAAGAAACCGGGTAAAAAACTAACCCAGCAAATAAAAAGACCTTAACTCGACGTATTCAACGAACATATAAAAACTCTAATCAACAAACAGTCAACGAAATCATAGAGATAAAAATTCAATGAGTCATAAGTAGTGATAGGTAATAATAGTACAAACAAACGAACAAATTAGAAAACGTAGAGAAACTCAGCTTACATTTGAAGTGTTCCCTGGAACAGATAGAAATTGAGAACACAAAGGTCGTGGATTGTGTCTCAGACCGTGTGTAATCACTAATTCCTCATTAACAGTCCATCGGAAAGAGGTTCTCCCTTTGTTGTCGTACTCACTACCTAGAGGGGTGGATTATATATCCTGAAAAATTATTAAAACAAACGACTGTTTGAAAAAGGTATAAAAAAAGAAATATTTTCAATGAAAGTATTTGTACGAATGTCTTTCTATGAGTATCATCAATTATATTATATTAAATCAAATTAAATATGACGTGTTCTACCTTATTTTTGCAACATATAACAAAAACTTTTTCCTAACGTTAGACAAAAAATTTTTTTATAATATTTATATTATTTCTAAGAGAGAGTCTTCAACAATTTCGTCAGTCATCATAGGTATTTGTTCAATAGAAACCAAATGAAGAATTATTATGTGGGTAACGTGAGATTTCTGAGATTCAACCACGTCATTTTTAAAAACTATACAAAGTCACAACCGACTTATCACACAACTCTCACCGCTCTGCAGACACACGTTGTGTATTTGTTGATATCATCGATAACATAAAACCAATTATAACATATGTTGAATATTTAGATGTGTTTGGTTCTGACTTCATTAAGGAACTTAGACTCAAGGTCATTACACACCCTTAACCTAACATGGTCGAGCACTCTCATCTGACACATACATAGAAAGGTTGAGGTGAAAGTAACTGAAGTTCAACCATCGAACTTTAACCGGTACCACCCTCATAAATGTGGTACCTCTAGTCGTTTACAGTGGTTAGTCCCGAGAGAACGAGGGTACTGTGGGTTTTGGTCAATAATTTAATTCATAAATGGACCGGTTGTGTAACGACCAATTGTGATTATTCCAGTAGCAGACTCCCATTATTCTTTTGAGTTGTTTTTCAACAATCAAGATTAAAAATATGTTTTTTCTGTGCATTCAAAGTAGGTGTGACACTTTTGAGGCAATTATCGACTTACCTATTTCTTCCACATGCATAGATATATGTTACCTTATAATGAGTCGGCAAATTTTTTACTTTCGAACGGTAAACCCTGTAGAACTTGTCTAGATTTGTCACAATACGATTCACTTTATTCAGTCTATCTCTTTCTGATTATGATATACTAAAGTGAATATACTACGTAGATTTTTTATTTATTTATATGTTTTGTTTTTTCTTTGTATGAGTATCTCTTGTTCGACCACCAACGATCCCCCCACCCTCTTCCCCGTTCACAACTTACTTTATCTCTTCTCTTAATTCATATGTTCCCATCCATTATATGTTATATTCTTTATATATTTATTATGATATTGTTAAAACATACTACTATTTACAAACGTTCTGAATACCACTAGTAAAACATAATCTAAATTCACAGTTTAGTTATATAACATGTGGACTTGGATTATATGCCTCTTCCGTTACCGTTGGGTGAGGTCATGAGAACGGAACTCTTGGGGTACCTACCTCCTGGGACCACCCGACGTCAGGTACTCCAGCGATTCTCAGCCTGTACTGACTCGCTGAAGTGAAACTGAAAAGTGAAAGTACGTAACCTCTTCCTTTACCGTTGGGTGAGGTCACAAGAACGGACCTCTTAGGGTCCCTGTCTCCTCGGACAACCCGAAGACAGATACCCTAGCGTGTCTCAACCTGTGCTGACTGTGCTGAATCGTCATCGTCGTCGACTTGGATTATATTGTGACATGTATTTGATATGAAGTTATTTTAAAATTAGAGAACCATTACACTTTTTTTTTCTTTATATTTAAAGTAAAGATCCAAAAGTCAGATCTTGACTTTTATATCATATTCGTTCCATATCGATGACGCAGGTTGGACGTACTCACTGTCCAGTATCCCAGATACACCAAAATTTAAACATACGTGTATTACGTTTAAGAGGGTCCAAGTTTCCGTTACCCTGAGACCTTTATTTACTAGGGAAGGTCATTCTGATCTTGTCTCGTATCTTGGTCTCATTCTTCTTTCAAATAAATTAAAAATTTTTTTTCATCGGGGATTTCTTTTTCGTCGAGACTGTTTTCTCCTTTTTATTAAATTCAATATACGATCGAACCAAAACCCCACCAATTTTACAAGACCTTAATATAACGTCACTACCTCACATGTTGAAACACTTATATGATTCTTTTAGTACAACTACATACCGTTTTGGTTATGTTATAATATTTCATTAATCGGAGGTTAATTTTATTTATTTAAATTTAATTTTTTTATTTGTATGGTGTAAAAGACACTTTTTTTTCTTTTGGTATAAAATATGAAAATTTCCCACTTGGAGTACCATACACTGTATACAGATATTTTAACAGTCAATTTCTGAATTTCGTATAACTTTTTCATGGATTTACGTCCAAGTTTTTTATCAATTGTCTCTTTATGTAAAAACATCTGAATCGTTTATAAACCAAATAAGATTAGATATCACGTAAGAAAAAAAAATTTAAATTTAAATAAATAAAATTAACCTACAATTAATGAAATGTTATAACATAACCAAAACGGTATGTAGTTGTACTTAGGTGGTGCCCACATGTGCACAAGGGGTAGGACTTGGGGGGAGGGTGGAGGGAGGGGCATGGTAGGGAGACCCAGTAGGGTCACGTGGTCGGGTTTCGTAGGACATAGGACGTAGCTTGGATCTGACCGCTAAACAAAGAATATACTATAATATGTACAAAGTTACGGTAAGAGGGTTTAGTAGGGTGGGAGAGGGTGTCTCAGGTTTTCTGACAAGATATGTAGAAGAGAAATAAAGTGAAAGGGAGGGAAAAAATAGTTGTGGAAAGAATAATTGTTAATTGTATTACAGAGACGATATTAGATAACCATACCTAGATTTGGTCATCAGTCTAAAAAATTTTTATCGGTCTCATATTTATAAAATCCGAAACACCTGGTACTTTAGAAACAGTGTTGATGAGTTGAGAAGTCGACATTGTACTTTTGTCGGTATCTACTATGTATTTACTTATTCAATACAGACACACGGTTATTTTGATGTTTTTGTCCGTCGGATAACTTAAACCACGTACCGTGTCCGAGGTCGAACGACTGGGGAACAGATCTGACGTTTACAACACCCTCACAACTAAGACGAACCCTTTAAGATAACACGTCTCGTCACAAAACGTTTGATTCTTACCCCCACTTAGTGGACAGTGGTATAAAATAGAAACGTCCTAGAGAACAAAGTATGACTAGTTTCCGTCCTACATCCATAAGGGGTCCAGGGACTGGTTATGGGTAAAATCATAATAATTTTATAATATATAGTGGGACAGGGAATTTACTGATTATTCTACACAAGGGAAGAATCAGGAAGGGTATACTATAATACCTTCGTCCCGAAAAGTCTACATCTAAATGGTTCTCGACGTTCTACGGTCGTTAAAAAAAAAGGGTTCCAGTGATAGTGATAGTTAAAAATTTAATTCTTGTCCTTTGTTTTGAAATGAGTTATTTAAACTAATAATAAATCGTATGTAAATTCAAAGGTACCATAAGGTGAATTTCCTTGACCTCCGTGTCCTTTTTCTCCTATTTTTTTCCATTCATTTTTAATCGAGAAGAATCTTAACGTCTATCACTACAATGGGTTTTCAGTCCACATCGGTGATTCGTTTTCCGTCAGTAATAGTTACGTGTCGTACCTTAGTGATAGAAAGACTACAGTTTTAAAAGTCGGTATAGAGTGTGTGTCACAGACAATTATAACTGAATTATAATTACCCTTTCCCAGTCGTAAAGAGAAATATATCAGGGTATAGACTTCGTCATCACGAGTTCTCCTGTACTTGTCCTTCTAATATTTTGAATAGAACCCTCAAGTATGATGACTTTCAAACTGTAAGTTGGATACCCCAGTGGAGAAGGAGGGGGTCTTTGAGGGAATCATTCGGTAATAATGTCTACCCTTACACCAAATAGTCACACGACCTCGTCCTTTTTTTTAACCAATCTTTCACGACCACCTTTTATCGTTCTATCTGTTTACGTATGTAAGTACTTATATTCCGATATAGTGACTACTTTCTGTCCTTACGGCCACCCTTTTTAAAGTTATTGAAGTAATTTATGAGTCCGATGTTACTTACACGATTTGATGATCAAGTAAACGAGAGTATAAGACTTAATATTGTCTGGACTATTGGAGGTATCGTAAGACTCTTCCATTCACCCGGTAATACCTACCTTTCAAAGAAACCCAGTCAGATCATACGAGATAATCCCGAAGGGACCATCGAGTCTACCATTTCTTGGGTGGAAGTTACGTCCTTTGGGGTCAAACTAGGGACCAAGTTCTCCTAGGGGACCTCTTCACTTACCGATGGGTGATGTTATAAGAACGGACCTTTTAAGGCACCTGTCTCTTCGGACCGCCCGATGTCAGATACCCTAACGTTTCTCAGTCTGTGTTGACCCGTTGATTGTGTGTTGTTGTGTTGTCATACGAGATCATTCAAATCGATCAATGGTAAGGAAGAAGATTGAGTAAAACAAGTCGGTTCAAGGGACAAGTGTTCCGTTGAGTCTCCACTTTCCTCTGTATATACGTTTTTCAACTATGTTCCATCTTCCATTATTTAAAGGACTTTATTTATATTTCACGGTCCCTGTAATCTCCACCCTCTTTACTGCAGTCGAACCTCGTCTCGCAGTCCGTTTCGAAGTACTTAGAGGTCTGAAGAGTTGAGAAGAGAGTTTGTATTTTTGTCAATAACCACGAAACCCTATAATTTGTGACTGAAAACCATCACGACGATAATAAAAAACTATCATCACAGTAAAAAATTTTTTCATAATAAATCGGAAAAGTTACACACTAAAAATGAAAAAGTTCCATTTGAACGCTGTGGAATCTCAGTACCTACCGGGACAACCTCGTGGAAGGGACAGTATATCACCTTTAGTCAAACCCCTTTTGTCAGATAAGACAGGATGAGGGAAGTCCGTACACAGATGACTCAGTAAAGGTCGGTGCATTTAGACGATACATTATATGTACCACTCTAATAAATCCCAAACCCTTCAATCCCTCTTGGAGATAAGGAGCCGTCCGTAAACCCGTCGTCCACTCCTTCACTCTGTCCATACGTCAAGTTCACACCTGTACGGACGCGTGCGAGTATGTGTGTGTTTGTGTATGTGTACGTACGTGTGTGAGAGTGTATGAGAGCGTGTCGACTGAACCGTAGACACTCCTACCTCCAAACCCTACGACACGGGCGACTCGATGTTCACGGACGTACAGACTCCGACTAAAACTTCTGAGGTCGTACAAACCTCAATTAAAGGTAATCCAATCTGAGGCGGAGAGAGAGGGTTTCCATTTCGTTCAAAAAAAGTCCGTAGTGACGTTTCTCGTCGACCTTAAGGGTAGGGGAGACTGTTCGACACTCCTCTTCAACAAAGAGTCTACACTCAGGCTTCTCTCCCTTGTTCAGTTAGTCGGAAGCACCAGTCTTCCATTTAAACGTTGAACCCGGTTTATGTTAACTTTGTCGACCTATTCTTTGACAAACGAGAGGGGAACGAGTCGGGGGGAAGAGGGGAAGGAAAGAGTCCGAAGGACGGGAAAGTAGACTGTCGAGTCTCTTCGACAAAAGAAGGGTTTCCGTTTGACCAAGTAAAAATGAAGGAGTTCAGACAACAAACGTGTCTCCGATTCTCCTTAGCCCCGACCTAAGGGCAAAGCACAACTGTGCCACACTTCTGGATTCTCAATTTACGACCAACCAAAGGGGTCCTCTCAACCATTGAACTCCTCTCCTTCAGGCACAGAGACCCTCACCTCCCTTCCTAAAACAAGACTGGACAGATATTTTTATTTTCACCTAGCCCAAACGACTACACGACCCAACTGAAGAATCTGAACGGTTTTAACCCCAATACCATGACTTTACCCCACGACCCCAATTTGACTTTACGTCTACAACTTCACTCAACCTGACTTTCATTTTCTAACGTAAACGAGTCATTTATAAACTCAAGGATGACACACGGTTTCGTACTACTAAAGGTCTTTTTGGACTTTATCAAATCGATATTTAGGTAAGAACTTTCCTTGTGACCCGGTTTACTAAGACAAAGTAACATCCTTTGTTTCGTCTTTCTTCAGAGTACCACTCCTCTTCAGTGTCTCTATGACCAATCCCCTCTTTCCCTTCTCCTTATTACAAGAGGAAGAACTCACTGAGACTCAGAAGAGATAATGAATTACCCTACTATAATAGAAGAGATCATCTACCCTCTTAATGGATAGGACCACAATCCTATTGTCGTGTCTACTATGAAGTGAACTTGAGACACAAGGTAGTAGAAGTAAAATATCTCCTTTGAGTTTGAGTCTCCAAAATTCACTCGGAAAGTTCAAGTAGATTGAACATTCCCCGTCTGGAGTCCTGGGATAGGGTCTAGACCTAAGGTTTTAGACCTGAGAACAGGTACTTCTACGATAAAGAGTTAGTAATCAAAGGTAGTCTTAGTTGACTCCTAAAAACTTTTTACGTTTAAGGTATCTAAGATTAAATCACTTAGGATTTTACTCCAACATCAGATGTAAAACCTGTTCATGACTACCACTAAGACTACGTCTCCACAATCCCCTGGGGTAAACTTTTTGTGAGAAGTGTACGGTCCGACGGAGAGTACAGACGACTTCCTCCTCTTCACGTGGAAGAAGGATGTGACCGATCTAAGTAACTTACCTCCTCCAGTCGACACCACCGTAAAATAAGTAATGACCTCCAGTACCTATCTTCCTCATGACCCGTTGTTATGATCCAGACCCCTATAATTGAATTTCAACATCCCTTTACGAAATGGTCGATTAGGTAACAACTATCTTAAATTGACACAGAACGGTCTCGTCCGACCAACCTCATCAAGGATTGGGTACCTCCCACACTCTCTCCAGAGGATCGGCTGGTTAACTTGTGATTTCCACCACCGTGACCAGGTCCGTTTTCCCCCTCCCTCCACCCTCTCCCCAAGTACAAACCCTTGCGTACATTCTTAATTACTAAAATTTTAATTTTTTTTTTTTTTTTTCTGGACCTCACTTCTAGAGACTAACTATGGGGTGAAAGGTTTCGTTTTCTGTCCCTCGAGTTACTCGTCATAAAATAAAATAAAAATGTTTCTTCCCTCTTCGAGTATATTTTAAATCCCTTTAGTAAGGTTAAAGGTGGAAAGATTAGAGTCTGGGTCCTCTTTCCCTTATCGGGTCCTATATTGTACCTCTAAGAAAAATACCCGAAAGGGACAGATAGGTACCGGTTGCACTAATAAATCTTAACTGGAAGACCCAATAACTACTAAGCCAACCAGGAGAGAGCCGTGATTGAGGGACCGAAGGACGGAGGGTTCTAGAATGGAGGACCACTTGTAGAAGTGGAGTCCTACCTCTTTACGTTTATTTACTTGTTTGTTTGGGTTGTGTCCATGAAAACTATCAGAAGGATGGGGTCTAATCTTCTCCTACCCTCCTCCCTCTTCTGAATCTTTCTGTTAGGTGTTCGTTCTTTCGACTCCTAAACTTTCTGTTCTAAATCTGGATTTCACTCCAGAAATATTTGTATCTCATCTTACCACCAACGGTCCCCGACCTCCTTCCCCCTTACACAAAGAGTCATCCGTATTTCAAAGTAAATGTGTTCCACTCATTGAAGATCTCTATAAGACATGTCGAAACACGAACACCATACCACAACACGTGAAGTTTTTATGTAACGTTCCTATCTGGAATACAATGCAAAAGAATTGTGTGTGTTTGGGTGTTTTGTTATGTTCCTTGAACAAAAAAGTTGACCAAATAAATAAAAATGAACCTCCTATTAACGAAATGTTACAACACAACCAAAGACGACATGTCGTCGTACTTAGTCGATATTCATATGTACAGAGGAGGGAGAGGTTTGGGGGAGGACGGGGGTAGGGTATCGTGGGGAGATCCACCAGTGTCTCGTGACCCAACTCGAGGGACACAATATGTCGTTGAAGGGCAATCGATATACAAAATGTATGCCATCAAGTATACAAAGTCACGATGAGAGAGTTGAACAAGGTGGGAGAGGAATGGGAGATACAGGTGTTCAGGTGAGAGATCCAGACGTAGAGATGAGGACGGGACGTTTATACAAGTAGTCATGTCAAAAGGATATAAAGTATATATGCCCAATTATTTACTATAAAAAGAGAAAGACTGAATGAAGTGGGACATATTGTCCGAGATCCAAGTAGGTGGAGTGATCTTGACTGGGTTTAAGTAATGTTCTTTGAAAAACTTCTAATACTTATATAAGTCACAGAACCGACACCACTACCACGATGTCTACATCCGTACACAGGTTTGAGTAACTCTATCTATGTAGCTTATACACGTCTAAAAGTATATAGTTCATATGGAGTTATTTGGAATGTTTTTCACTCCAGAAGTTCAGTGGTACTATACTTACCCTTTGTTTGTGTTAAGACCCCCATCTATTCAGTACTCTACTAAAGTCCGTATCCTCTTAGACCTCTCTACGGGTAACACCTCTACATATCTCCTCTTTTAAGACCCCCTTGAGTCCACCGTCTTTTAGTCCACTCTTTATGAACCTTTCACCAATATCTAAGAAAAACTCCGACACAGACTTCGTCCACCGCGAACACCATTTCTTAGGTAGACGTCACGTCCTCTGGTTCCAAGGTAGAGCCCAGCCCTTCTAGGGGACCTTTTCCTTTATCGATGGATAAGGTCATAAGATCGAACCTCTTAGGGTACCTGTCTCCTCGGACCACCCGATCTCAGGTATCCCAGTGTATCTCAACCTGTACTGACTTCACTGAATGGTACGTGACTTCGTCTTTCTAGATCTTACCAGTACAACGAATATATGGGTTAAGCTATGTTCTCGTTCTTTAAAAAGACCTTCACTTCACTTCAGTGAGTCAACACAGGCTGAGAAACACTGGGATATCTGACATCGGATGGTCCGAGGAGACAGGTTCCCTAAAAGGTCCGTTATCATGACCTCACCCAACGGTAAAGGAAGAGGTCCCCTAGAAGGGTTGGGTCCCGAACTTGGGCCCAGAGGACGTAACATCTGTCTGCGAAATGGTAGACTCGGTGGCCTCATTCTGAGATAAATGCGTGACTTTGGTATACGGATACGAATAATTAATAAAGAATTTCAGAGTTGTGACTCATACTACTTATCCCGACCGGTTTTTCAAGAAAGTCCAAAAAGACATTCGACAATACCTTTTTCGACGTGTTTGAAAAACCGGTTGGGTGATAAACAATTTCCCAACCGATCATCCGATACGTGTGACAAACCCCCACACTCCTCTTTACGGGCAAATATAAGGAAACGGTTATTGTCACGGTTGTTTCGACGAAGAGTGTTTGGTCAGGTTTTGGTCATCACAAAACTCAGGAAAAGGTACCTCTGACCCCTCCTCTATTCCATAACCTTCTTAAACGAAATAAAAAGAGGTGGTTCTTTTTATGTTCTCGTTACAAAGGTCAAAGTGACTATGATTCATTCACGAGTGTATATTCATCCCTATGTGTCCTCACTTTTCAACTCTTGTTTACTAATGTCCGAGCCCTTCCTCTGTGGTGTCCCTCTCCATCTCACGGGTAGACCCCCTCCTTTTCAGGTTTCCGTTCCATGGTCGTCCCGAAGGGGACACCAAGTCCACCATTTCTTAGGAGGACGGTTACGTTCTCTACGTTCTCTGTGTCCAAGTTAGGGACCCAACCCTTCTAAGGGACCTCCTCCCGTACCGTTGGGTGAGATCATAAGAACGGACCTCTTAGGGTACGTGTCGTTTCGGACCACCCGATACTAGGTGCCCCAGCGTTCTCAAACTGTGTTGACTCGTTGACTCGTGTTCTATGGTCGTTAGACTCAATTAGACACAACTACTTCCCGAGAACAGACCTACTGTCACCGGTTAGACAGGAGGTAAAGGAGACTCCTGGACTGGTTTCCTTAACCAGAATTCAACCCTCAACCACTACCTGTCCCTTCGGACCTCACGACTCCAAGTACCTCAGTATTTCTCAGCCTGTGCTGACTCGCTGACTTAACTTAACTTGACTTGACATAGTCTTTTTCCAAATTTTACTCTGTATTTACTAAATAACTGTCACTCTCAGTAGTTCGATGACTCTTTTTGACAACTCAGGAGAAAAGAGATCTCAAGAAATTTTCGTCACATCTACTAGTAAACTATACATACCGAATCCTCACAAAGGACGTAGAATATCCAACTTTACTGGAGATAGGTACTCAGATAAAATCTTACTGGTGTCATAGGAATGATGATTAGAGATCATTCCTGTTATTTAAATCTTGTCAGAAGTACGAAGGTGGGACCAGTAATATTGAAAGATCGGTGTGAGTGATGTAGAGTATGTCGGTGAGAGTCTTTGTCCGTACACTAGGTAACTCCTCTATCTCGTCGGTTCCCCCTCTCTGGTACACTATTTGTTTCTTTCTCCCTGTCATCGGTTGGATCGTTATGGACCAATGACCCGGTAAATCGTCCTCGTGGTCCCACTCAAGAACCAAAGACTTTAGGTCACACCGACACACCACTCCGGAAGGTCCTGTCCCTTTGTTTCACTAACGATGTACTTTATATGTTCTCTTCATTTCACTTCATATCGTAACACACACTGAAAATAAATACACTTACATTTTCTCTGAACCGATCGAGGACCCTTACTTGAACTAACGAAACCTCCCGACAGTACTTCCCTCCAATGAGGTACTATCCACCACGTCATTGAGTTTTGTAAACCAACTTACGTAAAGAGACACACTTGCATATTGTCACATGTACGTCTGGGGTGTACCGGGTAACGGTATCCTCTTCGACCCGACTCCAAATAAAACACGAGTCTTTTATAACTCGTTACCCTAGAAACTGGAGGGAAAAAACTGACGTACTCCAGTTCGGATACTAAGTCTTTCTAAAATGGAAGTCCTATATTTCTAAAGTAGAGAGGTAATAAATTAAGGTACCAGTGAAAAGTGAAAAATAACAAACTCAGGACCTCTCTCTCGTTCTCTTTTAATAGACACAGTCACTAAGAGTTGGACGACAGGTACCTAACACGACCGAGTGGTGTGAAGATCAGGATCTATCTTACTGATTGAGTAGGTAAACCCCTGAAAGGATAATTATCAAAGTAGGGACTGTTAGGGTGTAGGGAATCAGGGTTCAATTGATCGCACCAACCTGTAGGATCAAGATTTACTCTATTCTTCTTTCAAAAAGGACTTCAACTTTCATAAATTAAATTTAAGACTTTCGGTTACTCAAAAAGATTTCGATTTGTATACATTAAATTTGACTTAAAACATTAAGGTCGAAGGATAGAGAACCGAAGTTTTACCGTAGAAATTTTACTTTACTACCATTGTCACCAACCATCAGAATATCAAAAAATTTGTCGGACTGAACCGTGTCTACCACTAATGGAATATAGTCTTCGGGACGAGGATAAAATCATATCAGGTCCATGGTGAGTGGCTAAATCAGGGAAAGAGACGGAATATGAGAGACGGGAAGATAACCGAAAACAGGACCCTGAATGAGAGTTCTACTATTTGTAAGTACCACCTGTATACCCCAATCAAGACTGATGTTTGAACTTTGTAGATAACGGGACCAGGACCACCACTGTACGACCCATCTCTTTCAGCGAAAGGAGGACGGAACGGACAGGAAGGACAGACTAAAAAAAGTAGTAGGAATTTGTCTAAACGGTAACACCCACCCTTTGGTACCTCCGAAAAGCAGTTTTGTGAAAACCCCTCTACTCCTTCTTATACCCCTCCCACTTCACTCTCCACTCTTTACTACCACGACGGTAAACTCAGTGACACATTTAAACTCGTTCAAGGAATCGAAAGAAAAATTTTAAATAAAAATTAACCTCTTTTTAACGAAATGTTACAACCAAAGACGGTGTGTTTTACGTTTTGTCGTCATTGATATGTATATGGGGGAGGGAGACCTCGGAGGGAGGGGAGGGGTGTAGGGTGGGAAGACCCATTAGTGTCTCCTGGTCCGACCTGATGTCATCGAAGGGTGATCAATAGATGAAATGTGCCCTATCACATATGTACAGTCACGATGAAAGAGGTAAGTAGAACGAGAGGAAGGGGGTGACGCAGGTGTTCAGGTGAGAGATGTAGACGTAGAGGTAAGAAAGGGACGTTTACCGAAGTAGTCATGGTAAGAAGATCTAAGGTATAAACGAGCAAACATTTGGTCCCCTATGATGGAAAGAATGGTTGGACTCCTCTAACAAACCGTCTCGTGTACTTTGTTACCAGAACCTTCCCTTATACTACCACGTGGGTCGTCGACAAATAGTCGAACAAAGGAGAGTAGGAGACCGGACCCGAAGAAGTGGTCCTTCACTAGAGTATTTTCTCTCGACGAACGTAAAAGGTATTAGAATGTACGAGATTATATCGTTCGTCTCCGTAATGGAGTAACGTCGGTTCGTATGGACGAAAGATTGTCGTTAATGAGTTCTGATCAAAGTGAAGAGGACAACCGAAAGTTGGGACGTAGTGTAGAAAGAAAGTAAGGGGGTTGAGAGTCCGTGTTTCGGAGTAAGGGACCCCGGGTCGAGTCCCGTGAAAGAAGGGTTCGGGATTGTAAGGTTTCATTTGTGGACGTTAAATATCAGAGACGAGGGAAGGACGCGTTTTGTGTGTCGTGTGTTATATAGACATAACCCTCCCCTTAACACCACTTCGTTCTTTTCTCGTAATATGATTCTTAGCCTATTGACCTGAGACTAGGTCGGTCCCATGAAGTGATCAAGAAATGGGAACTCCTTTAGTAAAGGAGAGGCATAAAGGTAGACATTTCACTATCTCCTCCTCCCACCAAACGTGACACCTCATGTTGTCATGTCCGAATCCGTAGACATGTAACCCAAAGAAAAAGGTCAGGCCGACGAACGATCGAAGAGGTACTAAACCCCCTTTAGTGATGGGTGAATGTTCCGGTGTAGAGGGGTATACATTTTTTTTTTTTTTTTTTTTTTTTTTCCAACTTAATCCACTAAGTAGTTCTAAAGACGATCGGATCTTTAACCTACGAAGAGATCTTACCCAAAGTAATTTGTATGAACCTACCGTCACGGACGAAGTACGGTCTGTAACAAACTACTATCAACACTGTGCTGAGTACCGACCCGTTCCAGGAACTCTGGGACTCATGTTGACGATGAACAAAGACCGGTACAGAGTTGACCGTTCCACCACTGGGGTTCCTGTCAAGGATATTAAAGGGACGGAAACCAGGGGATGGGGGGAGAGGGGAAAGGGTGGTGGACATTGAAATTCGTCACCACTACTTAGTACTTCTTCAAAGACTTTGTCTAAGGTGGTAGACAAACGACCTCTACAAGTGTCACGACAGTCGTCCGACGTCACACCAGAGACCGACGAAAGTAGCTCTTTGTCCGGTCTTACGTTACCGTCTACTTACATCAACCCTCCCTTCGTCAACTAAAAACTGTCACCCCAGACACTTTCGGTAAACACTCGACCCGACTCCTCTAATCTAGATTTTTCCGTGAGTCGCAGAACTTAGACTCTACTGAACAAGGTTTTCCGTAAAACTTTTCGGGAATGTCGAGCTCTAGATACAAGGACGCCGGTCCGTCCCCCTTGGTCTAGACAAAGTCTCTCTCTTCAAAAGTACTAATATAAGTCGTTTCCTGACCCGTCGAGAAGAATCATCTGTCAAATCACAATTTGTTGAGAGTGACAAACCCTTCCACGGAGGGTAAAACAAGAACCCCTTTTCACTGACTTGTCTTGAGTGAGTCACTACTTGTATCCCTTACTCTGATCCACGGGGAATAAAATAAATGGGTAAAGTTGGATTGACTACGTTATGACTCTTTCGGGTTCAATCACGAGAGAACCTATAGGATGATTCCAGTTTACCCGTGTACGAAATTGAGGTTCCACTCACGAGGAAGGTAGAAAAGGGAACCTCATACCCGTCCGCGACACTCACTAGAAGGAAGAAGGAAGTAAGAGACTTTCGTGGAACCAAGGACCGGGAGAACTCCGTCATGGAGGAAGGTCCGGAGTCCATTTGTTCCAGTAAGGTAGTCTTTGACCCCCGAGAGACCTCTCGGATCCAAACTAAGTCCGGAGGGAGGATGGGGAACAAGGTTCGATCTACAGTTCTCGATTTTCGACAGACAAACCCAACGTAACCCGAAGGGTCCACTACGATCACCATTTCTTGGACGAACGGTTACGTCCTCTACATTCTCTACACCCAATTTAGGAACCTAACCCTCCTAGGGGACCTCCTCCCGTACCGTTTGGTGAGGTCATAAGAACGGACCTCTTAGTGTACCTGTCTCCTCGGACCGCCCGATATTAGTCACAATGTTTCCCAACCAGTGTTGACTTTACTGAATCGTAAGTGTGTGAGTCCGTCCGACGTAACCTCATCTGCCTTGTCACTGATTAAGTGAAGACACCAAGAAGGTAACGTCGGATCTCTAGTATCTTCAGACTTGGTCCACCTTCCTTCCCTTCTACCCTTTTCACCACCTCTCGTCTTAGGGTATCCCTGGGTTTACCAGGAGTTCTGTTATTGGAATAGGTCTTCATTCCCGGTTCTTCGTGTACTGACTCGGGACCCCGACCGGTCCGTCTACTTTTGATCCGACCACCTCGGATGTACTGTTGAAAGACGTAAACCACGACACTTAGCTGAGTAGAGGGGTAGGGGTGGCTCTTTGGACCCTGATACTCCTCGTCGGACTGGGACCACCCCTGGGAGACCCGGAAGGACAGGGAACAATGGCGGCACCGGTCAAGATGGTCAATGAAGGACGGAATAACCGAGAAACCTAGAGTCGACCCCTTCGGTCACAGTAAGTCGTGTAAGGCCTCCACGTTAATGGGACACTCCCCTCTCCCCGTCTCAGACTAGTACCAACTTCTCACACCCGCGATACGGTCGAAGTCACGGTAGGGGTCGGACCGGACCGTCTACACGTGTCACCACTGTCCACGACCGACACGAGACGACGAGGACCACCGTGACCGACGACAGGACCCGACGACGTACCTTCTTGAGTAGAGGTCTTACTACCCTGCAACGTACCCTCGACGTGTCAAACACCCTCCATTCTGACACACCGACTCTAACCCCTCCAACCCCTCGAAACGTGCCCACCCGTATCACCCACACAACGGAATGTCCCTTTAGGTGAGACTCGAAGAGGAGAAACAGGTTGAGATTCCGACACTTACCCGATTCCGACACTTACCCGAAGGGACCACTGAGTCTACCATTTCTTAGACGGACGGTTACGTCCTCTGTGTCCAAGTTAGGGACTCAACCCTTCTAGGGGACCCCTTCCTTTACCGTCAGGTGAGGTCATAAGAACGGACCCCTTAGGGTACCTGTCTCCTCGGATCCCACGATGTCAGGTCCCCCAGTGTTTCTTAGTCTGTACTGAACCGTTGACCTGTTGTTGTCGTTCCGAGACTTACCCCCGAGGAAACTTTATGGACCAGACCCTGAGGGGTTTCACGTTAGATGTAGTCCCAAAATAAGTGTCGTTCTAACCGATCATCCGTCTTAACTATAGACCCAAAAACCGGGACTAAAAGTAGTGTAAGAAAACGGACGTCTCACGGATAAATTGTCATAATAGGTCCAGACGAAACGTCTCCTTTGTTGAGATCATATGATGATCATACCATATGTTGAGATATGAGATCATAATGTCAAGGGTTCATTTGAACTGGAGATTCTAGGGACTAATGACCATCAATAGACTCCTGGCACTAGAGTAATTGTGTATGTGTTTCTACGATTAATGACTTACTCAAATTATACGTCAGGAGTGGTTTTTTTATGTGGAGATTATCACTTTACGATCGATGGTCCGTCTAACGTCAACTGACGAATAGACCGTTGTAGATTCCGATCGGGACTGACCATCGGTAGTTGTTAGATAGATCCAAAGGAGACCGGGGCTGAGTGAGATGAATAGAAAAGGAAGTAAGTCAGACGGAGATTTAAATCACGTCCTCTGGACCCTACGACGTCACACACCTACCCGATTCTTTCTTGTTTTACGTTTTTACCGTCTGTCATCCTTTCGTTACCCTCACCAAAGTAAACTTGACTCTTCTTTTTCCGATCAAATCTGTGTCCGTTTATACACACACTTATATACTCGATAAAAAGTGTGGACCTACCCCTTTACCTTTTTTCACGACCATCTTAGATACCGACTTCAAACAACAACAAGGACTTCAAAATCTTAAGGATAAGTAATATTGACAGTAGAGGTAATCGTCGTGTCACACCCACTGACCTCGGTCCTTTGAAACTAAGGTGAAGACCGAGAAAGTGATTCAACGGGACACCAAAATTCGTTTACTGACTGGAGAGAGTACAAGTGAAGGGAAGAAAGGAACTTAACCAAGTAACCGTTCTATCGGGTCTAGGATTAAAAGAAGAAGAGAGGCTACTGACGTAAGTTCACCAGAACCCCACGTTACTATCACTCCTCGATTCTGTCACGAAGAGTAGTCCCTGACTGAAAAATGTGGGAAGTGGGGGGTGGGGGTGGTCTTCTGTAAATCATTACAGAAACTTTGTAAATACCAATAGTGTATAAGCCCTCCCACAATGACTGTTAGTCACCTATTTCCACTCCCTACAACAATTTATATGGTGTTACGTATTCTTATTTTGTCAACGGATGAGGGGTTTTATTTCTTTATAGACCAGGGTTTACAGTTATCACGGCTCCAACTCTTTGGGATTCGATTCTATACTAAAGGAACGGAAGAATACTTTTCATGGTCTAAGAGAAAACACGGTCAATTCCACTACAAAAGACAAAGGGAGAAAGGAATCTGAGTAACATTTTTAAAATTTAAACTTAATTGTAAGATTAGATTACTTGATTAGGTATTTGACTCACCCCTTCTTGAAATTGACTCACCGTCTACAGTACGTCTCCGTTGTCTTTGTAGTCATATTCAAAGTAGAGTATACTAAGACGGTAAAATATAAAGGGTAACCGATAACGAGTATTCTTGTGTCAGTGTCACAAATGCGAATCTACTTCTAGAAATTTTGAGTTCTGATTTTACGGTAAACTGTCATCAGTACCTTTCTTAATTCTGGGTTCCACACGATGTTCCAAAGAGAGACCCGTTCCCTTATTATAACCTGTCTACCGACTTAAAGGTGTTGAAGGGGTAGACATTATGGTCGGTTGATTCTCAGTAAAAGTAAAGGAAAAATCTTTGACCTCGGACAGTTCCAATATAGTCTACACTTCCTTACCATTTCGGACGAACTTACATAGTATAAAAGATCCGTAGGGAGCCGTATGTTGGTAATAGGTTCCAAGAAGTCCCTAGAACACGGAGTGAGGAGTCTCTACCCGTGACAATCACCGTCTTTCGGTTTGGACTTCTCACAAAACTCGATGTGCCTATTTTCTGTATTCTCTTTCTCGACACCCCCAATTCAACTTCGGGCAACAAGTTGACTCCCTTTAACTAAAGTAACGAGGTCCGGCCTGACGAAGAGTCGTCGATCACGTAATTGGTTTTATATAGTCCCCCTCCTCGGGTAAACAAAGTCCAAACCAAATAGAGACGGTCTGGAGTTTGGTGACTTCTCTACCTCATAGGTAATTCTTGATGAGGGAGGGGAGACGGACTGAAAACAAGGGGTCAAACCGCCGACAGGTGTCTCTACTCACCACCCTTCACCCTCTCTGTCCTTCTTTATTTCTTGACGACCGGACTCAGTCTAAGTCGTTCCACTGGACTACCCCGGGAACCCAGGATAAACGAGGTGGACGTCGGTTAGGTCGACCTGTTCACATCCCAGGTCTCTCGGAAGGTGACCCTGGAAGTACGGGAGGAGATTGGTCCCTTCCTTTGTAGACCAATCCTCTAATAAAGTTGGGGCCTCTACGACTCCAAAGGTTGGTCGACCGGGGACTAGGGTCTCTTATTCCAGTAATAAATGTAAGGGGACACATATGTGTACGTTCTACGAACACTTAATAGGAGATGGAAGTCACTCTCGATTGACTTCTTCTTTATCCACTCTTCATTTATATTTCTTCAGAACCGTCCTTTTTCACATTCTAGAACCTAGTCCAATGAACTCCCTCCGGTTCTTAGAAAGATCTCGTCCCTTACATAGTCTTAGTGGACCTCACGAATTTTTTTTTTACCAAAGAGAGAGTGAGAAAGGGTATGACTATATGTATCGTTGTCCACCTTCCGATGTACAAAAAATTTTTTTAAAGAGGTCACTGGGACTACACACACGACACAAGGGAAAGGGGTTGGGTTCACTCTTGATGGTGAGACCTGAAAAAACAAAACCAAATCAATTCGTCTATCTTAAGTTGTTTGGGTCTGTCCACGATTACAAAACGAGGTACATTCTAGGATTACGATGTACGAAGTTCGACTTACTTTTAACGGTGACCTATGTCTAGTGACTCTTACACTAAGTTCCTTTCCCACCAAAGATTTTTGGTAATAGAAGAGACGTTTGGTTCGTAAAGGACTTTTCAGAAGGTTCGACAGTAGTCAGTAGTAAATTGAATAGAAATGGTACAACTCGTTCCTAATATTTTCACCGAAAGACAAACCCTTTACCATAAATTTCTTCAATTGGACAATTGTTTCTGAGTACACCTTCTAAACTTCGTCTCGTCTCTTACACCAGGTCCGGAAGACTGAGAGTCGGGACCCGAAATAAGTGACCACAGTAACTAAAAAGAAATAGAGAAAAAAATTTATATTTAAATAAATAAAATTGACCTCCAATTAATGAAATGTTATAACATAACCAAAACGGTATGTAGTTGTACTTAGGCGGTGCCCATATGTACACAAGGGGTAGGACTTGGGGAAAGGGTGGAGGGAGGGGTTTGGTAGGGAGACCCAGTAGGGTCACGCGGTCGGGATTCGACATAGTGCGTACCTTGGACCTGACCACTAAGTAAAGTATATGCTATAATATGTACAAAGTTACGGTAAGAGGGTTTAGTAGGGTGGGAGAAGAAGAGGGTGTCTCAGGTTTTCTGACAAGATATGTAGACACAGAGAAAACGACAGAGTGTATGTCCCAATAGTAATCGTAGAAAGATTTAAGGTATATATACGTAATCATATGACATAACCACAAAAAGAAAGACCGAATGAAGTGAAACATATTATCCGAGGTCAAAGTAGGTGGAGTAATCCTGACTAAGTTTACATAAGAAAAATTACCGACAAATTAGAGAAATCTCTCCTTCAAGATAGTGTCACAAAGAGTCTCACCAGGAACTTCACGAACATATTCTTAAAGAACCACACGAATAATTTACGTCTAAGGAATCACGGAAGGATTTGAAGCCTTTCTCTACCCTTATAGTCTGGTGGACTGGACGGAGAACTCTTTGGATATACGTCCAGTCCTTCGTTGTCAATCTTGACCTGTACCTCTTTGTCTGACCAAGGTTTATGCTTTTCCTCATGTAGTTTCGACATATGACAGTGGGACGAATAAATTGAAGATACGTCTCATGTAGTACTCTTTGAGACCCGACCTTCTTCGTGTCCGACCTTAGTTCTAACGACCCTCTTTATAGTTATTGGAGTCTATACGTCTACTGTGGTGGGAATACCGTCTTTCNCTATACGTCCACTGTGGGGTAGGAATACCGTCTTTCACTTCTTGATTTTTCGGAGAACTATTTTCACTTTCTCCTCTCACTTTTTCAACCGAATTTCGAGTTGTAAGTCTTTTACTTCTAGTACCGTAGGCCAGGGTAGTGAAGTCCCGGTCATCTACCCCTTTGACACCCTTGTCACAGTCTGAAATAAAACCCCCCGAGGTNACTCCTTTGTCACCTTTGTCACAGTCCGAAATAAAACCCCCCGAGGTTTTAGTGACGTCTACCACTGACGTCGGTACTTTAATTTTCTGCGAATGAGGAACCTTACTTTCAATACTGGTTGGATCTGTCGTATAATTTTTCGTCTCTATAATGAAACGGTTGTTTTCAGGCAGATCAGGTCCGATACCAAAAAGGTCACCAGTACATACTTACACTGTCAATCTGACACTTCTTTCGACTTGCAGTTTCTTAACTACGAAAACTTGACACCACAACTTCTTCTGAGAACTCTCAGGGAACCTGACGTTCCTCTAGGTTGGTCAGGTAGGATTTCCTCTGTTTAGGACCCACAAGTAACCTTCCTTACTACGACTCCGATCTTTAGGTTATGAAACCGGTGGAGTACTCTTCACAACTGGGTAACTTTTTCTGGAACTACGACCCTCCCTAACACCCGTCCTCCTCTTCCCCTACTCTCCTACTCTACCGACCTACCGTAGTGGCTGAGTTACGTGTACTCAGACTCACTTGAGGCCCCCAACCACTACCTGTCTCTCCGGACGACACGACGTCAAGTACCCCAGCGTTTCTCAGTCTGTGCTGACTCACTGACTTCACTTGACTTTGGAGGGTTTATTCTCGACTACGGACCGTGAGACCTAAGATGTATCGGAGAGTCCGACTGAATAAATAAAAACTTTCATATCATACTTTATAAGGTTTATATACATAGTATTCCGAATTCCTTATCTGATAATGACTACAACAACTTCAGAAGTATGGGACTAGCATAAGGGAACAGAGGTATCGTTTCCATTGATGAGTGTAGGTATATACATAATGATGTCCTTTTTGGTATCGAAACTGATCTACCTGGAAACGACCGTTTCATTACAGAGACGACAAATTATACGACATATCCAACCATTGTCGATAAGAAAGTTCCTCCTTCGTAGAAAATTAAAGTACAGACGTCAGTGGTAGACGTCACTATAACCTCGGGGGTTTTATTTCGGTGAGTGACAGAGGTAACAAAGGTGTAGATAAACGGTACTTTACTACCCTGACCAGCTCTTCCTTTACCGTTGGGTGAGGTCATAAGAACGGACCTCTTAGGACACCTGTCTCCTCGGAACACCCGACGACAGGTATCCCAGTGTGTCCCAGCCTGTACTGACTTCACTGAACCGTACGTACGTACGTACCACCTTGACCTACGGTACTAGAATCAAAAGACTTACAACTTATAATTTGGTCGAAAAAGTGAGAGGAGAAAGTTAAAGTAGTTTTTCGAGAACTCAAGAAGAAGTGAAAGACGGTATTACCACCACAGTAGACGTATAGACTCCAATAACTATAAAGAGGGTCTTTAGAATTAAGGTCGAACACGAAGTAGATCGGGTCGTAAAGTGTACTGCATGAGACGTATATTCAATTTACTCGTCCCACTGTTATATGTCGGAACTGCATGAGGAGAGGAATAAACCTTGGTCAGACAACAAGGTACAGGTCAAGATTGACAACGAAGAACTAGACGTATGTCTAAAGAGTTCTCAGTCCAGTCTACTAGACCATAAGGGTAGAGAACTTCTTAAAAGGTCCAATAACACTAAGTGTATTAGTTTCCGAAACCACATCAGTTATTTCGTCTTTATCTACGAAAAGACCTTGAGAGAATGAAAAGACTACTAGGTTACCTACGATCGTTAAACTAGAGAACAAGGAGACGAAAGAGATTTAGGTCGAATTTGTAGACCTTCAAGTGTCAAGTGCATGACGACTTCGGACCGAACCTCTTAAAACTCGTAATGAAACGATCACACACCCTACTCACGTTAACACACCATCAAACTCGTAAGAAACCGTAATGGAAAGAAACCCTAACCTTACTTTTGACTGGAAAAGCTCAGGACACCGGGGACGACTTAAAAGGTTTAACGACCATATAACTCACGTCGTGAAAGTGTCGTAGTAGAAAGTCCTAAACTTTATCGAGTTGAACTTAAGGTAGTGGAGGCTATCGAAACAAGCATTACTACGAAGGATGTCGGGTGAACTCAAACCTAAGGTCGTACAAACCGAGATCCACTCACTAGTGGGGTAGTACCAATAGACTCAGTACTTCTAGAAAAAGCATATCAAGAAGACACATAAGAACGGTGGAGAAGAATTATAGAAGACGAAGACAATCCAGGTATGGTAAAGACAGGAAATAACACGGGTAGAAACGTACTTTATAAGGGAACCATAGAGATTAAAAGAACTTCACTAGAGACCAGAAAGGGTAAGATAACAAAAGGAGATAAAGTAATGTAACTAGTGACTCCTTCCGAAAGAATAGAGAGGAACAACAAGAATCCTTGAGACGTAAATCTACCCATATAGAAAGGAAAAGAGGAAACGGAAATTAAAGAGAAAAAACGAGTCGATAAACATTCCGGAGGAGTCTGTTGGTAAAACGGAGAAACGTAAAGAAAAAGAACCCCTATCAAAACTAGGGACGGAGGACATGTGACAGTACTTGGAGGCAGGTATAAAGAAGTCAGTGAGACAGATAATCTAGATTAGAGAACTTAGATAAAGAGTGAAGGTGACATATTAGTATTCCCGATACTAAATCCAGTATGGACTCACCGAATAACCAAAAGGGATGAAATAAGTTAAATTCAGACTTAAACCGTTATTCCTCAAGTAGTAGTCTCAGTGTCAGTCGAGGGTCAGAACAAAAAACGACTGATATCTCGAAGAGGTAGAAACCGACGTTCCTTATATTAGTTAAACTAAAGTTATAACTGACAGACCACTACAGGTACACATCTCAAAAGAGAACACAACAACGTTCTCCCACAAAAGATATTGGTCACGTAAGAGAACAGTTTTGAGACAATCGGAAACTGGACAAAGCAAAACATGAGGTTCCGGTTTAAATGGACAATGAGGTCCATAGAGAACTGAAGGATGAAAACGTAAGGTCCGGGGACATTACTTTTCCTGTAGAAAAAACTCACAATCAAGATCTTCTAGAGCACCCAGAAGTGTCTTGGAAAGTTGTTACTCCTATTTACTGGGACACTGAAACAAAAATTTTATTAAACAGAGGAACCTGTAGAAATAGGTAGATACTAGTTTACACTATATTAGGAGACTATGTTCACGTTACTTCATACGTGAACATACAATGTTCAAGTACTGCATACAAATGTTGGATAACACGAGTGGACAGACTTTCCGTCCTCCCTCTTACCCCCTACCCTCCCCACCATCCCGTCCAACTCTTCTCGTACACCGGTGGACGTGACCCCGTCTTGTGTATGGACCGTCTAAGGATGAAAGACTGAACCACGACCTCTTTTTAACGTTCTTTTGTTGAGGTTCGTCCACTGAAAAGTTAGTTCGGAACAAGACGAAAACTGAAAAGTTGACAATACTCCTGTTTTTACACTCCTTCTTTAATCGTACCACTTATATTCATCTTTCACTTCCTTTTCGGTCTCCGTCTCCGACGACAAATTATTATCATTATTTAGAAATAACTCGTGTAAGATACACGGACCGTCGAAATACTCATGATGAAAAACTTTGTCGGGACATTCAATGTCATGATAATAAGGATAAAATTTCTACTCCATTGACTCCGTGTCTCTTTAATTCATTGAACGGTTTCAGTGTGTTGGAGATCCCCCGTCTCGACCTTAAACTTTAATCCAGAACCCTGATGTCTTGGGTTAGAGAAAGAGAAAGAGAAAAAGGGGTCGAAGTAACTTTACGTTAACTGTATTGTCACGTACAATCCACATGTTATGTGACTAAACTACGTGCATACGTAACACTTTCCTAATAGTGTTATTCCAATCTCTTGTGTATTTAGCGGAGTGTATTAACAAAACACCACTCTAGTAAATTCTAGAGGAGAGAATCGTTGAAAGTTTATGTATTATAACATAACAAGAGAATTCGGCAGCACGACAAAGAGACTTAGAATTACGGATATTCTAAGGCTCACGGATGATATCTACGACAACGGTTTTTCACTAGTAAAGACCTGTGGACAGAGATCTTCTTATTGTGAAGATTCCTAGAGAGAATAATCATTCTTTTCGTAACGGTCGTTGACCGAGACGCTCGAACTCATTTAACGAAAAGGAGAGACCCAGAGTCGTGGGTGTAGATATCACCTCTCCCTGACCTCATCTATGAGAGGTTTCCGGAAAGGAAGAGACTTTAAGACATCGACATAACTCACAGATCCTACTGGAGAGTAGAGATGGTACCTCTAGGAAAGTCTTTCGAGGGGGGAACCCTCCACCCTCGTTTCCTTCGACAGACAATCTATCCGTCTCGTATGAGACTGTGTCCGTGTAAATAACTCGTGAATAATGTATGGTCCATTATTCATCCATCGTTCCTATGTATCAACTTCTCTTTATACTATGGACGGAAGTTCCTTACGTGTTAGGTCATTATTTTCGTCCACCTTCAAAATTCCCGAATATAGTGTCTTATAAGACTAGTGTCTTCATTCGTGTCCCATAAAGACCTCGTCTCCCTTCCTTATATATTGAAACGAACCCCATCCGTGACCCCTACCACTCCTTTCCAAAGGACCTTTTCCATTAGACACTGAACTTGAAGAGTCGTACCATTTCAGATTCCTCGTCCTCCCTACCTCTTCCACCTTCCAAAGAGGTCGGTACAGCCCTTTCCGTAAATCGATTGTGTCCGGGGACGAACTTTTCAGTTCTCGAGTACGGGTAGGGTCTCTAGACTCACACCTCCGACCTTATGTCTTGACTATAAGAAAATGTCTGTACACAAAAAAAGAAGGATGAGACACACCTTTTCGAGTAAAAAGCAATTGAGAAGAGAGTTTGCCATCTGTGACTTTCGTCCTTTTCCAACTCCAAAGTAAAGGTTAAGACAGGAATTGGGTAACACATATGAGGCCCTAGTGTATGAAACCACGTATGGAGAAGTATAGTATACTAAAGTCAAATAGACATCATTCTTTTTTTTACTCACGACAAGGTAACGGTGACCTATTTAAGGTCTCGGATCTTTTCAGAAAACTCACTGGTCAAAGTAAAGGAAATTCTGATAGTCTGTCTATTCTTACAGAAGATTAAAATTCGTAAGGTGACTTCCCTTAACGATTGGAATTAACCAGTAAGAAAAATCAAAGATTTGGGAGAGAGTGGTAGTCTTTCAAGGAAGACAAAAGGATAAATTTGAGAAGAACAAAAAAGAAATCCAGGTATAGAAAAAGAGACCGGAGTGACTTATAACTCTTGTCGAGTACAACGATAGCCTCTTCCGTTACCGTGGGGTGAGGTCATGAGAACGGACCTTTTAAGGTACCTGCCTCCTCGGACCCTCCGACGTCAGGTACCCCAGCGTTTCTCAACCTGTGCTGATTCAATGAAGTGAAAGTAAAAAGTGAAAGGACGTAACCTCTTCCTTTACCGTTGGGTGAGGTCACAAGAACGGGCCTCTTAGGGTCCCTGCCCCCTCGGACCACCCGACGGCAGAGACCCCAACGTGTCTCAGTCTGTGCTGACTTTGCTGAATCGTCGTCGTCGTATGATACAATCCAAAACGTAGGTGTGAGCACCATCCACTGGTAGGGTACTGGACACCACATCGTAAGTTCATATCACAAGAACATAAATCTGAGAGAACCAACATTCATCGTCTCTGAGCTCAAGAGGTTACCTTTCCCCCTAAATAATATTGTATTCTTTTCACCTTGACCTTTCGGTGACTGTTCCTGACTTAAGGGATTGAGAAAGTCCTTGAGAAAGTACCTCAAAGGGAAGTACTACATAGACTAAAGACGGTGACACAAGAGAAGAAAATGGTTAGTCAAACGAGTAGAACGGGTCTTGACTACAGATAAGTATTGAAACCTAACTTGAACCGAAGTCGAACTGTGTCTGAACTAAAATGGAGGGCCACAAAAAGGGATAGAAGACGAGGTAGACGATTGATCGTACAAAGACACAAGGAACTAATTTTAAAGGTCTCTGTTCTTAGACCGGGTCGATAAGAGAAGTCTCGTACTATATGGTGGGTAATGACCGGTCGGTTACTCAAACTAACGAGAACACAGTCTACGGTTGTGAATCAGGTTAAGTACTAGTGGTTTCCGTTCCCCTTCACCCAGTGTCCAATGTTTTACATTTGGATCCGTCGTTTGTTCTCGACATCAACTGTGTTTACAGGAATTTTCCGTCACGGTTGTTCATCTGGGTCTAAATATAGAGACCAGTCTTGTCATTCCAATAGTGATTCTAACGTGTCTCAACGGGAGATTATTAATTTACTGTCTACTTCTCTTCCCCGTCTTACTCTCTACTTCCGTTCCCCGTGTCACCTTCCAAAACTTTCGATTTCTTTCATCCTTACGAATCGTACTTCGACCTTACCAGAGAGTCTTCACAAAGACCTCCTCCCTTACACCAGGGGACGAGTGGTCATCTTCGGATGTATTGCACATATGAAACACATCTAGAGTCAGACCGTTGACTAAAGTTCAATGTCTTTAGTACTGGACAGAAGTTGATCATCCCTGACTGGACTAAGAATCTTTTCCGACTTAACATCCCTGTTCCTCGACAGAGATGGAACAACAAGAAACATTTAGTCTGGTTCTATCTTCTCCTGAGACCAATCTCTCCGGTTGAGTCGAAACACTTAGTAACAGTTTTTGTAAAACCGACAATTTACATGTAACCAACCAGAGTTGGGGGTTATGACAGGAAAAAAATACTCAACCGGGGAAATGACAGACAACGTCGAGTGTGTCATTTCTGTAGGACAACTCAACTATCACAGTATCTATAGATCCCATTTTCTCCTTTCCATTTGAGACTCACTTTCTCCGACTTAAACTCGACTCGATTAGGTCTCCCCTACAACTCTACTGTCTCCGAACAACATAAAAAAAGACGAACACACATAAAAAAAAAAAGGTCCTGACGACTAGTCGAGTCCGACACGTAATATGGGGAATCCTACCTTATCGGGCCTCTATTACGTTTGCACACCCTTACAGAGGTTAGTTAAAGTCAATCCATTCTACCAAACACGTTCTACCGTCACTGCCCCTTAGGCAAAGAGTTTCACCAGAATCTCCCCGGACATGAACGATCACCGCGAACGGACTCAGAGAGTAACACAATCGAACACCCTTCACCATAGAACGAGTCAGAGTACACCGGAACTATTAAATGTTCCTAACTTGTATTTAAGACGAAGAATTTGCTACAGAATGGTGTGGGAATACATGAAAATGGGTCTGGCTAAAAGAGGGACAGACGTCTCTCGAAGGGACCACTGAGTCTACCATTTCTTAGACGGACGTTACGTCCTCTGGACCCAAACTGGGGACCCAGGTCTTGTAGGGGATCTCTTCCTTTACCGTCGAATGAGGTCATAAGAATAGACCTCTTAGGGTACCTGTCTCCTCGAATCACCCGGTGTCAGGTACCCAAGTGTTCCTCTCTCTGTACTGACTCACTGATTGTCAAAGTCAAAATAGATGTCTCCCTAAGATTTACGAATCTCTGACGTCTAGACAGTTGGAAACTTATTCAGGATCTGAGATAATCATAAAGAAAGATCCGTTGATAAAAGGTTTATGTTTAGTTATCACAGAGAAGAGTGAGAGGTGACTCGTATATTGTTCTGTATTAAACAAAATCTAGTACGTAATCCTTGGATTCAATTTGTAACCCTTGACAATGACCGTAAAAATGTAACAATGACCGCACAATTACTGTTCTCCACAATTTATAATTTTACCCACTGTCTTTATTGAAACCTGAGAAGACACCAACGGTTGAAGAGACACTTACCGAATTCAAGTAATAACACTTGACCCTTATCTAATCGGAGATGGACCTTCTAAAGTTTTATGAACAGGTTTGATGGTCCTACCTTACAGATCCAAAGGAACTCATAAAAGTTAACATCATCTCCTAAAACCTTATTACTCCGGTGGGTAAGCGACATCGAATACGAGGGTGTGAAGGGAAAAGAGAGACAACGGAGTCTGACAAAAAACTCGGAATGGACTGAGTCAAAACCTCCCTCCACAAATGACATGTTTGTATTCCTTTCCCGACATCTCTTATACACTGTTTTACTTCTGGGATCGCACGTACAGGTCACAAGGACCGAGTCCCATCCCGACTGACCATTTGTGTTACTAAGACGGTATCCACTTCCTTCCTCATTTCTTTAAGGTTTTCTTTGAAACCCCCGTCCCTGACTTCTTTTTTCTTCGTTCTGTGACTACGACGATTGGTCCCATCTCTTTCGACTTCTAAATCGTGTGTAGAGGATGACCCAAGAATGAGGATATTAAGATGAAAAAATTTTTTTATTATTATTACCGAAAGTGTCTCGTAAAAATCCCGTCACTTTGATAAGACAGTCTGACTCATAGATGATATTACCACCTGTGTGGGTCCACCGAGTCGCCATTTCTTAGGTAGACGGTTACGTCCTCTGTGTCCAAGTTAGAGACCCAACCCTTCTAGGGGACCTCTTCCTTTACCGTTGGGTGAGGTCCTAAGAAGGACCTCTTAGGGTACCTGTCTCCTCGGACCACCCGATTTCAGGTACCCTAACGTTTCTCAACCTGTGTTGACTCACTGATTCGTGGAGACATGTTCGTATAACTTACATACTATGGTTCTCACTAAACATTATATGGGATACCTGAAACCCACCAATACTACACAGTTACAACTAAGTAGGTAACATTTGTTAAAAGGTGAGGTAACACCCTACAACTGTCACTCCCACCAGCCCCCACACACCCTGTCCCACGTTTCCTCTTTAGAGAGATTGACAGACGAGTTGAAACGACACTTGGATTCTGACGAGATTTTTCAGTCCAAATAAAAAAATTGACTTTTTTTCATTGTCAAAATAAATATATTTTAAACGTATCATATTTTAAACGGGAAAATTTCACATGTTAATCACCCAAAATAATATAAGTGTACCAACATGTTAGTAGTGATGATAGGTTAAAGTCTTATAAAAGTGTTAGGGGTTTTCTTTGAGGAATGGGTAATCGTCGGTGAAGAGTAAGGAGGAACACGGGTCGGGGACCGTTGGTGACAGTTAAATATAAACGGACAAGACCTGTAAAGTCTATTTACCTTAGTATATTGTACACCGAAACATCCAGACTGAGGAAAATGAATCGTATTACAAAAGTTCCAAGTAGGCACAACATTAAACATAGTCATGAAGACGGAAAGCACCTACTTATTATAAGGTAACATATCGATATAAAATAAATAGGTGAATAGTCAACTACATACCTCTTCCTTTACCGTTGGGTGAGGTCATAAGAACGGATCTCTTAGGGTACCTATCTTCTCGGACCACCCGACGACAGGTATCCCAAAACGTCTCAGTCTGTGCTGACTTCACTGAATTGTACGTACGTACGTAACCTCTTCCTTTACCGTTGGGTGAGGTTATAAGAACGGACCTCTTAGGGTCCCTGTCTCCTCGGACCACCCGACGGCAGATACCCCAGTGTGTCTCAGTCTATGCTGACTTCACTGAATCGTCGTCGTTGTTGTCGTCACCGTCGTCAACTACATATGAAACCGGAAAGATGAAACCCCGATATTACTTATTATGACGATATTGTTAAACATATGTGTAAAAACATACCTTTAGATAAAAATAAAGAGAACCCACATACAGATCCATCCGTGTCTTAATGACACAGTTTACTATTAAGATATAAATTCGGAAGACTCCTGGAACGTTCAACAAAAGGTTTCACCTACGTAGTAAAATGTAAAGGTGGTCGTTACATGTTCCCAAGGTTAAAAGATCGTAGAAATGGTTATGAATAAAATGTAAAATTTTTAATATCGGTAGGATTACACACACTTTACTATAGAGTAACACTGAAATTAAAAGTAAAGGGAGGTACTGACTACAATTCGTAAAAAAGTAAATGAATAACCGGTAAAGATATAGAAACCTCTTTACGGATAAGTTTAGGAAACGGCTAAAAATTGACCCAATAAACGGAAAAACACAACTCAACGTTCTCAAGAATTACATAAGACCTGTGATCTGGGGAAAGTCTATATACTAAACGTTCATGAAAAAGAGTAAAACATCCAACATAAAAATGAAAGAACTACTGTAGGAAACTTTATGTTTTAATAAATTAAAATTACTTTAGACGAAAATAGATAAAAAAGAGAACACCGAACATAAAAACCACAGTATAGATTCTTATGTTAATCATCACGGTTTAGATTTCAATACTTCTAACAAAACCGATGAGACCGGGGGAACACAAAGGGACACTTAAAATCCAAGTCGAACAGTTAAAGACATTTTTTCACTCGACCCTAAAACTATCTCTAACCTAACTTAGATATGTAGTTAAACCCCATATATTGGAGAAATCGGTATAATTCAAAGGGTTGGGTACTAGTGTTCTACTACAAGGTCACTTAGTCCAATAGAATTTAGAGAAAACTACTATAAAAAATCAAAAGTCATATGTCCAGAATGTTAAACAAACGACTGTATATAGGGATCTATAAGATAACAAAAACTACTATAACATTTACCTTAACAAAAGAATTAAAATAAAAACCTAACGAGTGACAACCACATACACACACACAATTCAGCGAAGTCAGTATAGACTGAGACACGGTAGGACACCTGACATCGGTCCGAGGAGACAGGTACCCTAAGAGGTCCGTTCCTATGACCTCACCCAACGGTACGGGAAGAGGTGCCCTAGAAGGGTTAGGTTCCTAGCTCGGACCCAGAGAACGTAGAGGACGTAACCGTCCACCCAAAAAGTGGTGATCACGGTGGACCCTTCGGGTACAATCACATATCTTTATGTCTACTGAAAAGACCTAACTGTAACATAGGACTTTGGAACGTCTTGTGGAAACGATTAATATTACTAAAAAATCAGTTAACGAATCCTAAATAATATATGGACTAGTACAGTAGACTCTTCTCTCTTCAAAATGTAGAAGGAAAGGTTAGAAAAGGAACACATTAACGGGACCGAGCTTGGAGGTCCTATTACAACTTGTCTTGAACACTCTCACGTGTAGGAACAGAATAGACACTAGAATCCCCATTTAGTAGGTCAAAAAGTGGTGATTCATAACTACAACCGATCCGATATGAACCTGAAAGGATCACAGAGTCGTCATTTCTTAGACAGACGTTACGTCCTCTGTGTCTTCTGTACCCAAACTAGGGACACAGTCCTTCTAGGGGACCTCCCCCATCCCGTTTGGTGAGGTCATAAGAACGGACCTCTTAGACTACCTGACTCCTCGGACTACCCGATGACAGGTATCCCAACGTTTCTCAACCGATACTGACTTCACTGACTTGTACGTACGTATCCGATAAAAGTATCTACCGAAAATAACCCAACTTTTTCAAGGGAAAATAGATAAGGATCACAACACAAAAGTAATACTTTTCTACGACTTAAAACAGTTCACTAAAAAGATGTGAATGACTCTATTAGTATACATAAATAACTAACTAAAAGTATATAATTTGGTTGGAACTTAAAGACCCTGTTTAGGATTAACTAGTACCACACATTAGGTAAAATATACAATGACCCAAACGAAACGAGTATAAAACGATTCCTAAAAATGTAGATATAAACGATTGGATATCTAAAGAAAGAATTTACAACCGACCTAAAACCACACCCGTATTATAATAAGATTATCTTAGTCAACGACGAAACTAATTACATCGTTATTTTATGGTCTCACTTTTTGACCTCTACACTCAACGTACATTGGTAAACCGTTAAAAGACGTGGTTAGTGGTGGCGATTCCTGAATCAAGGGTTTTCCCGTAGAAACAAATACCGACAGAGACAGGGTTCAACCACCGGAAGCTAACACAAATGGTGTCTTAGTAATTAAAAGAGTAGAGGAAATAAATTGGAAGAGAGGATGTGGTATATAAACGGATTCCTGTCGTCACGGGCAGAGGAATCACGTGATTTGTGACACGAGACACTTAGGTATTCCTACTTCCTTAATGTCTTAAACCGAACTCAGTTCAGGAGGATCAAGGAAGAAACTAAGTGACAACGTAAGAAGGTTGACGAGTACAGAGAATAAGAAGACTTCGAACGTAAACAACGGGTATAAGAGGTTATTGTACGGGCATATAATCCTGGAAGGAACGTAGGACAGAGGGGGTGGGGGTGGTGGACCTGAGTCGGACTCAAGGGATAGTTAGAAAACCATATTAGTCTCATGTTTATTTATTCCGTCACCGACCTGGACTACCTTAATAGTTTCTCAAAGTCACCTTACTTATAAGTACCCTTTAAAATTTCACGGAGACCCAAACTGAACGTAGTATTTCCGTGGATTTACCAGGACATTTTGAACTAGTATCTTCTTTCTATATTTCTATGTATCTTTTCAAAACCACAAGGTTTATGATTCTAGTATACGTCAGATGGATTCCAGAGAGAGACCAGAAGACCCTATAGATGAGGAATACACACAAAATAGAAGAAATCTCTTTNGTAGACAGAGAATATGTGTAGATCTACACATATTCTCTGTCCCCACCCACACACACACACACAGTCTATTTGTTAGACTCCGTCTCTCCCTTCTATGTCTAGAGTTTTATTTTTTGAATGTCAACGTTTTATATAGAGTTGGGGGAACGGAAGGTTTTCAAACTTGAGTAAGAAAGGTTGTAAGAGGACAAAGATCCTAGACGAGAGGATAAAGAGACAGGTAGAAGGTCCACGGTACCCCCAGGGTCAGGAGGGGATCACTGACGAGGTGGGGTGACCTTTTAGTGAATGGACCGAGAATGGGTGGTCAGTTCAAATCCCTTAACTGATAGAAGAAAAAGAAGTAAATTTCTTTTTTAATTGAACATACCTTGGTGTGTTGTGGGACTTATTGGTTTCGTTAGAACTCTTTCTTCTTGTTTCGATCTCCGTGGTGTTAAGGACTAAAGTTTAATATAATGTTTCAATATCATCAGTTTTCGTCATATGACAACCCCATTTTTGTCTGTGTATCTAGTTACCTTCTCTTATGTCTCGAGTCTTTATTTGGGTGTGTACCCAGTCAATTAGACACTATTACCTTTGTTCTTATATGTTACCCTTTTCCCATCAGAGAAGTTATTTACCATAGTCCTTTTGAACTACAGGTACACGTTTTCTTACTTTGACCTGGTGTAGAATGTGGTATGTATTTTTCATTGAGTTTAACCTAATTTCTGAAATTGTATTCTGGACTTTGGTATTTTGAGGATCGTCCTTTTGTATCCGTCATTTGAGGGACTGTACCTAGAACCGTTACTAAAAAAAAAAAAAACCTACAATGGGGTTTGTGTTTCCGTTGTTTTCGTTTTAATTTGTTCACCTTGATGTAGTCTGATTTGTTGAAGACATGTCGTTTCCTTTGGTAGTTGTTTTACTTTACATTGGATGGTTTACCTTCTTTTATATACGTTTAGTATATAGACTATTCGACGATTATAGGATATATGTATACAAATATATATACATCTCTCTCTCTTCAATATATTTAGTTATTAAATTTTTTAGATTAAATTTATATCAGTCTCCTATACTTATCTGTAAAAAGTTTTTTTCTATACGTCTACTGTCAACAGGTTGTCCATGTGCCTTTCCACGAGTTGTAGTGCTTAGTAGTTCCTTTACGTTTATTTTAGGTGTCATTCTATAGTGGAGTGTGGACAGTCTTACCGATAGTAGTTTTTTATGTCCTTTATTGTTCACAACCATTCCTACGCCTCTTTTCCCTTGTAAACACGTGACAACCACCCTTACATTTAACCATATCGGTGATACCTCTTGTCATACCTCCAAGGAGTTTTTTAATTTTTATCTTGATGGTATACTAGATTGTTAAGGTGAAGACCCATAAATTAGTTTCCTTTGTTTCCAAGAACGAACTTTTCCATATACGTGGGGATACAAGTAACCTCTTGATAAGTATCATCTGTACTGTATCGTTGTTGGAATCGTACAGGTGGTTACTTACTTACATATTTCTTTTACATATGTTTCCTTATAATAAGTCGGAATCTTTCGTTCCTTTAGAACTGTAAACGTTGTTGTACCTAACCGGAACTCCCGTAATACGATTCACTTTATAGTTAGTAAGTCTGGCTGTTTATGTTCATGACATACTAGACTTTTTTTGTTGGTTACTGTTTTCTATTTTTATTTAAGAATCTATGACTTTTATCGAACCAGTAACGATCTCCGGTCCTCACCCGTGACCCACTTTACCCATTTACCTCAGTTTTCCATGTTTGAAGACAAATATTTTACATATTCATGATCGTTACATCATATATCGTACCAATGACATCAATTACTATCAGTGTAGACTGAGATACTGGGGTACCTGACATCGGGTGGTCCGAGGAGAGAGGTACCCTAAAAGGTCCGTTCTTAGGACCTCACCCATCGGTAGGGGAAGAGGTCCCCTAGAAGGACTGGGTCCCCGGTTTGGACCCAAAGGACGTGACGTCCGTCTAAGAAATGGTAGACTCGGTAGTCCCTACAGTATTAAATACTATGACGTAACATATAAACTTTCAACGATTTTCTCATCTAGAATTTTAAAGAGAAGTATTCTTTTTTTTACACACCACTACCTACAATTGATCTGAATGCGACCACTAGTAAAGTATTATATACGTATATCATTTAGTACTCTAACATGTAGACTTTGATTACATTAAAATATACAGTTAACATATAGTTATTTTTATTCTTTAATTACTTAGTATAAAATTTGTCTCTTTTTCTTAGTACTCAAACTTGACTTTGGATGTTCCTCTCCTTAGTACATCTAGTTAGTCACCAGAGTAAATATCGATTATTCTAGGTTTTTCATGTCACTGAAAGAGTTCAGGGGTGATCCCTAAACTCTGATCGGGTGACTAGGAGTATATATGATGATTCTATAACGGGTTACCGTTAGATTATAGACAAACAATTTACATAGTGGATAAGTCATTCTTCCCTTCTCAGTCTGTTGCCGACGGTCGTTGTCGGTTCACGTTTAAAGGAGTGTGAATTTAAACTGATTCATTTACTTTCTATATTCGACTCTTTCCACAAAACTACCAACAATTAACTTGAGATCTATAGTTTATTTCTAAAGTGCCTGAACTAGGTATGTTTACTTAGATAGAACCAAGTTGAAATCGAAACTACGTAAATTACGGTGGAAGTGGTTCGGAAATTAACCGAAGTGGTTCTCATCCTCGGTCTCTTCTTGGGTACTCTCCTAACCGATCACCATTCTGACCCGAAATAGTAGTGACGTGGGAATCAAGACACTGGAACCCGTTTCGAAAATCGTAAACCCTCGAATAACGATGAAGGACCCCAACAACACTCCTAGTTTACTGTAGTGTGTACGTTTTGTGGATCATGTCCCAAACCTTATATCATTGGACAGTTATCAACAACAGACCATAGTAGTAGTAGTAGTAGTAATATTACTATGGTCAATAACTTTACTTTTCCAAGAGTCATGAAATCAAAAGTCTTTTTCGGAGATAATGTCGTTCCTCGGTGAACATGTTTCGTACTACTTATTGTTGTGTCCGATTATCATCTTTCTGGACCCAAGTTTACACTCGGGACGGTGAATTTATCAACACGTAGAGACCCACGTGATGAGTCAGAGAGACGTAAAGGTAATTACCCCTACCTATTTTTATACAAAAAAGGATTCCAATAACTCTTCCGATTCACTTCATTTTGTACGTATTTTTGTAAATCATGTGAGTCAGTCAGTCAAGTCAGTGAGTCAGCACAGACTGAGACGCTGGGGTACTTGACGTCGTGTGGTCCGAAGGGACAGGAAGTGGTTGAGGGTCTCGAACGAGTTTGAGTACAGGTAACTCAACCACTACGGTAGGTTAGAGACAACAGGGGAAGAGGAGGACGGAGATTAGAAAGGGTCGTAGTCCTAGAAAAGGTTACTCAGTCAACAAACGTAGTCCACCGGTTTCATAACCTCAAAGTCGAAGTCGTAGTCATGAAGGTTACTTATAAGTCCTGACTAAAGGAAATCTTCCCTGACCAAACTAGAGGAACGTCAGGTTCCCTGAGAGTTCTCAGAAGAGGTTGTGGTGTCAAGTTTTCGTAGTTAAGAAGCCGTGAGTCGAAAGAAATGTCAGGTTGAGAGTGTAGGTATGCACTGATGACCTTTTAGGTATCGAAACTGACCTGTCTGGAAACAACCGTTTCATTACAGAGACCAAAAAATATACGACACATCCAACCAGTATCGAAAAGAAGGTTCCTCATACGCAGAAAATTAAAGAACGAACGTCAGTGGTAGACGTCACTAAAACCTCGGGGGGTTTTATTTCAGACAGTGACAAAGGTAACAAAGGGGTAGATAACCGGTACTTCACTACCCTGGTCTACGGCACTAGAATCAAAAGACCTACAACTCCAAATTCGGTTGAAAAAGTGAGAGGAGAAAGTGCAAGTAGTTCTCCGAGAAATCAAGAAACGAATCCAACGTGATTTATATTGGACGACAATCATCCATTAGTCGGGTAAAGAGTTCTCGGAGAAACCTCTTCTACAGGGTCCGAACTGAAGACCCTCCCTCCCACCCTCCCTGAGTCAGTCGAACTATTACCGGGTGTTGTCTCAGATGGATTTCCGGAACACTCACGAGGGACAAAGGAGAGAGTCTCCGGGTAAAGGAGATAAAAGGGTAGTAAAGGACAGTAAGAACGGTCAAGTTTCGGAAAATGCCACTGAGCCCCAAATCGAAAATACCAAAGTCAAATGTCCCTAAAGGACAATGGAAAGGAGAGACGGTCAAAGGAAGAAATCCCTGCCTCACAAGAACACGAGTGGTCTCGTGTTATCTTGTCCAATTATGTACGAGCACAGGTGTCTCCCCGTCGTCTCACACCATCTTTGTCGGGGACGGACCCAAAGTCTTGTCAACCCAAAATTAAAAGGACTAGAATGAACCCGTACAGTGAAAGAGTAAGACTCGGAACCAAAGGGACAAAACTGTATCTCTCGGAACCTGATCGACTACTTGTTGGTCTCCGGGGTTTATGGATGACTCGAGGGACAGTACTGGACGGATGGAAAAAATAAGAAAATTTAGTTAAAATACACAAAAGATTTTTACAATACGTTGTAAAAATCTACGAAAATATTTTTTTTTTTGTGTTTAGATGTAAATCGACAACTACATTTCTTGGTTAATAGAACGAAGTGTGTACGAATTACACCCTACTTAAACTGCTCAATTTATTATACAAAAATAAAAAAATAAATTTGGAAGGACGGTCGGTCTATGTGAGGGACAAAAAGATTTGTCAAAGAGTGAAGGTGTACTCGTAATCGTGTTAGGTTTTTGGAAGTACCGTATACCTACGTTAATAGAAAAGAGGACTCCTCCATTCAGTTGGCTAAATCTCTTCACAAAGAGATCCGGAGGTTACCACAGTCGGTACCCTTACCACAAAATCCCAAAGTCAGTACGCCACGACCGAGAGGGTGGATGAAGACACCCCTCTGTAAATGTTAAAATATAAATGAAACAAGAATTTTTGGTCTTTCTATCACTTCTTTATTCGGTTAGCTGAATTCCGTTGGGAGGATCTTCTTTCCTCGGAAAATCATAGTCAGTAGGTACCGTAGTGGTTAAGTTACCTGTACTTAAACTCGTTTGAGACCCTCTGTCACCTCCTGTCCCTTCGGAACACACGACGTCAGGTACGCCAGTGTTTCTCAGTCTGCACTGAATCGTTGATTTGTTGTTGTACCCCCACCTCAGGTTCCTAACCGGTTTCCGTAACGGTTTTCGTAGAGTAACTACCCGTCGTACTTGATCTTACGGGACCCGTCGGTCAGGAAGGTCTTTTGAACACCAAGTCCACAACGAATTCCAAAAAGTCAACGGGAGGATCAAGTGAGTCTGTCCTTAGAGGTGGGTCTCTCATCAGAGGTGGTCTCTCCTCAGAGGTGGGATTCTCCTTCGACCCGATTCGACCTCCTCCTTCCTCCCTTAGTCACCTACTCCCTCTTTGAATTAGGTTGACGTCTAGGGACCATAAACCGTGTGAGAACCGTGAGAGATTTACAACGTAACTCATCTTACTTGTTTAACACCTCACCAATACAACGGTAGAATGACGCACTGGTATCGGTTCACTAAATCAAGAAATAAAATAACATCACTAGTGATCGTGGATATAATGTAACACATTAATATTAAAGAAACATCATTAACCTTATTAATACAAGATCAGAGAATCGTTCAAACCACTGATATTATGTCATAACAAAAGATATAAGTGACATGACACGTAATCTAGAGTTCCAGAATAAATTATAAACAACGTTCAAACATAGGAATTGTAGACAGGATAAAGGAGTGGGGGTCGGGGACCATTGGTAAAATAAGATAAAAAAAAATACTAAAACCGAAAATATCTAAAGTGTACGTCTCAAGTCAAGAAATGTGGATAAAGGGATACCGATTTCACTCCTATTAAAATAGATGAAAGTCTCTACCAAAACAAGTACTTTACTGTTTCAGATGAACTTGGACTAAATACTTTTGTTACGGGTTGTTCACATTCACTATTTTGTACTCCTTCGACGAAACAATTGAAGGAGGAGGGAGAGTAAAGTCATCGATTTTAAGTCCCGTTCAAAAAAGTGACTGGTAGAAGATAATTTTTATCTCTGTTTGAATTTCATTACTCTAAGATGTGTAGAGTACCTTACGATTCGATAAAAGTAAAACTTACATTATCTTTTTTACCACCAAGAATATCTGTAAAGACAGAAAGGACTTTAAGGGGTATATTCTCCTCCCACGAATGGGTACCTCATCAATTAGAGATCCCACCACAGATCGGACCCCTGAGGTCTCTCTCACAGTACACACGATTCAGTGAAGTCAGTACAGACTGAGAAACGCTGGGTACCTGACATCGGGAGATCCGAGGAGACACGCACCCTAAGAGGTCCGTTCTTATGACCTCACCCAACAGTACGGGAGGAGGTTCCCTAGAAGGACTGGGTCCCTAGCTTGGCCACAGAGAATTCAGAGTACGTAACCGTCCACCCAAGAAATGGTGATCGTGGTGGACCTCCCTCTGTTCGAGATTTTTCAGGGGTTCCCGTCCAGGAGTCGAAGTGAACCGAAACAAAGGAATAGGTCTCAAGACCTCCCCCAGATCATCCGAGTGTCTTTTTTCCGAGTTAACACTTGGTCAACAGATATGTAGACTGGTGGTACTCCACCGTCATTTCAGTCCACCTAAAGAAAAGAGACGGCGAAAGGGCCAGGACGGAGACCAGGAGGTTAGTTTCTTGTAATAAGTGCGAAGTAAAGAAACAAAGGCAAAAGAAGGTGAGCTAAAGGGAGATATTTGGAGTTGTAACCGAAAGAAACAAGAGGAGTGGAAATTACTCACAAACAGAAAGGGACGATGAGTTCCTAATATGACATAGGATTTGGAAGCAAATTTTAGTCTTTGGTAAAAAATTAAGTCAAGTCAAGTCAGTGAGTCAGAACAGGTCGAGAAACGCTGGGGTACCTGCGTGCGGTCCGGAGGGACAGGTAGTGGTCGAGAGCCTCAAATGAGTTTGAGCACAGGTAACTCAGCCACTATGGTAGGTTGGTAGAGTACGAGACAGCAGGGGAAGAGGAGGACCGAAGTTAGAAGGGGTCGTAATCCCATAAAAAAGTTTACTCAGTCAAGAAGTGTAGCACCGGTTTCATAACTTTAAAGTCCAAGTCGTAATCAAGAAGGTTACTTATAAGTCCTGACTAAAGGAAATCTTACCTGACCAACCTAGAGGAACATCAGGTTCCCTGAGAGTTCTCAGAAGAGGTTGTGGTGTCAAGTTTTCGTAGTTAAGAAACCGTGAGTCGAAAGAAATATCAGGTTGAGCGTGTAGGTATGTACTGATGACCTTTTTGGTATCGAAACTGATCTGTCTGTAAAAAAACCGTTTCATTACAGAGACGAAAAATTATACGACATATCCAAGCAGTATTAAAAAGAAGGTTCCTCGTTCGCAGAAAATTAAAGTACCAACGTCAGTGGTAGACGTCACTAAGACCTCGGGCTTTTTAATCAAAGAGTGACAGAGGTAACAAAGGGGTAGACAAACGGTACTTCACTGCCCTCTTTATAGTTATTGGAGTCTATACGTCTACTGTGGTGGGAACACCGTCTTTCACTTCCCCTTGATTTTTCGGATAACTACTTTCACTTTCACCTCTCACTTTTTCAACCGGATTTCGAGTTGTAAGGCTTTTGCTTCTAGTACCGTAGACCAGGGTAGTGAAGTACCCTTTATCTACCCCTTTGTCACCTTTGTCACAGTCTGAAATAAAAAAACCCGAGGTTTTAGTGACGTTTACCACTGACGACGGTACTTTAAGTTTCTCCGAATGAGAAACCTTCTTTTCAATACTGGTTGGATCTGTCGTATAATTTTTCGTCTCTGTAACGAAACGGCTGATTCCAGGCAGATCAGTTCCGATACCAAAAAGAACATCAGTACATACCTACACTCTCAACCTGACACTTCTTCTGACTCGTGGCTTCTTAACTACGAAAACTTGACACCACAACCTCTTCTGAGAACTCTCAGGGAACCTGACGTTCCTCTAAGTTGGTCAGGTAAGACTTCCTCTAGTCGGGACCCTAAAGAAACCTTCCTTACTACGATTTCGACTTTGAGGTCAGGAAACCGGTGGAGTACACTTCTCAACTGAGTAACCTTATCTGAGACTACGACACTCCCTAACCCCCGTCCTCCTCTTCCCCTGCTGTCTCCTACTCTACCGACCTACCGTAGTGACTGAGTTACCTGCACTCAGACTCACTTGAGGCCCTCAACCACTACCTGTCCCTCCGAACCGCACGACGCTAAGAACCCCAGCGTCTCAGCTTGTACTGACTCGCTGACTTGACTACCCTGGTCTACGGTACTAGAATCAAAAGACTTACAAATCAAAATTCGGTTAAAAAAGTGAGAGGAGAGAGTGAAAGTTGTTCTCCGAGAAATCGAGAAGAAGCGAAAGACGGTATTCCAACGACAGTAGACGTATAGATTCCAATAACTATAAGGAGAACCGTTAGAACTAAGGTCGAATACGAAGTCGGTCGGGTCGTAAAGAGTACTACATGAGACGTATATTCAATTTATTCGTCCCATTGTTATATGTCGGAACTACATGAGGAAAGGACTAAACCTTGGTCAGACAACAAGGTACAGGTCAAGATTGACAACGAATGACTGGACGTATATCTAAAGAGTTCTCCGTCCAATCCACCAGTCCACCATATTAAAAAATTAATCCTCACAATTATGACGTCGTTGGTAAAGTGACCCAAGAACACTATTTTACTTTAATATATGGATTTTGTAAATCATGTCACAGAGGTGAGTCATTTACAATTGTTATTGACGATAATAATATACAATCTGACTGGGTCTTCCTTAAAAAAATTTCATTTTAATTTACACAAAGTTTCCGCCCTTTGTCTTTCTTTTGGCCCCTGTTGAAGACGTGTACGATTTTAGTTAAGAGACCGATTCTATTACTATGTCCCCACTTTTATATACAGACACATAACACAGTATACTGAAAGGTTTGGTAGAAGAAGTTCGGGGTAGGTCCACTTGACCTTTCTTAACACATGTTTACATAGAAAGTCTACTTTCGGGGATGCTGACGTGCCTCGTATGACATCTAAGAGTTATTTACAACTAAGGGAGGATGAAAAATGGACTTTCGAGACTTATACTAGACCAAGTCCACTAAGGGGTCACGTGACATGTAGTCTTAGTAAACCCGGGAGTGGGTTTCTATTGTTAAGACATGCAGACCTCATCTCGGATCCTTAGACAAGACATTTCGAGAAGGATCTGTGAAAACCCTTGATCACTTAATTAACTTTTAACAAGTCGACTCTCTTTTGTCTCGACTCTTCATAACTAGTAAGATCCACGGTACGATTCACGAAATACACACAGTAGAGTAAACTAGACGTGTCGACGAGACTCTCGATCCACCACAGTGAAGATAAAAGGGGTACCCCCTGGACTTTGAGTCTTTCCAATTTACGGAACGGATCTCTAAGCCATTTACTGTCCCGTACCAAAGTTTGTGTCAAGGAACATTAGGAGCAGGGTCCGGGAAGAGGGACATGGTGTCTGAACGGTTCGTGTGTACCCGGACCAGGACAAAGATGGGAGACTGGTTCACTTTTAGAACCAGTTTGTGAAGTAGACCGACGAGTAAAGGAAGGAACTATTGTTATAAGGACGGAGACTGAACCTGAACTACTTACTTGTTTGTCTTCTCTTAATTTACTCTATTACCTACCTTTTTGATCGAACATTTCACGTTATGTGTATAACATAATAAACACCGTAACCAATAACAAATCAGAGATTCAGGACAGACTGAGAAAACACTGAGGTACCTGACATCAGATGGTCCGAGACGACAGGTACCTTAAAGGGTCCGTTCTTATGACATGACCCAACGGAAAAGGAGGAAGTCCCCTAGAAGGGTTTGGCCCCTAGCTTGGACACAGAGGACGTAATCGTCCGCCTAAGAAATGGTTACTCGGTGGACCCTCTGTTCCGTAACCAATAACGAGTCCCTAGGACCTAGAGTCCTTTCACACATACCGGATATAGATAACTGGTTACCTTGGACCTTCCTTTATCTACTATGTGTTTCGACCGTAACGACCATACCGTATTTCAGTTATCGACCTTACTCCCACGTAAGTGAGGTCTCAAGACTCCATCCAGTCGAACGGTCTAGACCGAAAAATCGTGAATATTCATAAACTTATAATACAGTTTTTATCTGTTGTCAGTGAGTTAATCGTATAAGACCTGTGAATGACATATGTTCTACGACTTACCTCGTGACNTATATTTTGTTACCGATAGATTACTTATACTGGTGTCGTTACGTCATTACAGTTGGGGTTTGATATTCCTACGACCAGTAGTCTTCCTTATTTATGACGATCGTTACAATATGTCACTCTTGGGGTATTAGATAGAAGAAAGGGAATCATAGTCAACAATAGACCTAATATCTTTTGTCGGGGACTGAAAGAGAGAGAGATAAGGAGTTCTATGACGTGTGCTGACGGGACTAGACAGAGGGCGAGACACGAGTTTTCACTACAAAGGTTCGACGTTTAGACTACAGTAAGAGTGATTAACCGTTACCAAAGGGGTGACGGAATTCCTATTTGGGATCTAAGGAAATGTACCAGGTATCCCTGGGGCTGGTAGTAAAGGTAGCGGTGGGTTCAAAGAGAACGGGTCGGTGGGACTTTTATGGTACAAGAAAGTTTGAAACCGTTGGAACGTACACAAGACGGGAAACTAGTTTTCATGGGAAGAGTGGAAGGAGTGGAACAACAACAACAAGTCAGCGAGTCAGCATAGTCAGAAACACTGGGGTATCTGACACCGTACGCTCCGAAGGGACAGGAAGTGTTAGAAGGTCTAAACGAATTTGGATACAGGTAACTCAACTACTACGGTATGTTGGTAGAGTAGGAGACAGCAGGGGAAGAGGAGGACGGAAGATAGAAAAGGTCGTAGTCCCAGTAAAAGTCACTCAGCCGAGAAACGTAGTCCACCGATTTCATAACCTCGAAGTTAAGTCGTAATCAGGAAGGTTAATTATAAGTCCCAACTAAAGGAAATCCTAATTGATAAAACTAAAAGAACGTCAGGTTCCCTGAGAGTTCTCAGAAGAGGTTGTGGTGTCAAACTTTAGTAGTCAATAAGTCACGAGTCGGAGGAAACACCAGGTTGAGAGTGTAGGTATCGACTGATGACCTTTTTGGTATCGAAACTGATATGTCTGGAAACAACCGTTTCATTATAAAGACGAAAAATTATACGACATATCTAACCAGTCTCGAAAAGAAGGTTCCTCGTTCGTAGAAAAGTAAAGTACCGACGTCAGTGGTAGACGTCACTAAAACCTCGGGGGGGTTTTATTTCAGACAGTGACAGAGGTAACAAAGGGGTAGATAAACGGTATTTCACTACCCTGGTCTACGGTACTAGAAACAAAAAACTTACAACTCAAAATTCAGTCGGAAAAGTGAGAACTGAACAAGTGGAAGTAGTTCTCCGAGAAGTCAAGGAGAAACGAAAGACGGTATTCCTACCACAGTAGACGTATAAACTTCAATAACTATAAAGAGGGTTGTTAAAACTAAGGTCTCACACGATGTAGATCGGGATTCGTCCCACTGTCATATGTCCGAACTACATGAGGAAAGGGTTAAACCTTAGTCAGGCAACAAGGTACAGACCAAGACTGATAACGAAGAACTGGGCGTGTGTCTAAAGGTCCTCCGTCCATTCCACCAGACCATAAGGGTAGAGAAATACTTAAAAGGTGTCAAAAAAAACTATGTGTGTCAGTTTCCGAAATCACATCAGTTACTTCGTCTTCATCTACAAAAAGACCTTAAGAGAACGAATAAAATACTAGGTTACCTACAACCGTTAAACTAGAGACCAAGGAGACGGAAAACATTTAGGTCGAACTTGTAGGTCTTCAAGGGTCAAGTATATGACAACTTCGGTTCGAACCTCCTAAAAATCGTACTGGAGCGCTTGTACACTTTACTCACGTTAACACACCATCAAACTCCTAAGAAACCGTAACGGAAAGAAACCCTGACCTTACTTTTGACTGGAAAAGGTCAGGACACCGGTGACGACTCAAAAGGTTTAAACGACCGTATAACTCACGTCGTGAAAGTGTGTTATAGTAGAAAATCCTAAACTTTATCGAGTCGACATTAAGGTAGTGGAGGTGATCGAAACAAACATCACTACGAATAATTCCGGGTGAACTGAAGTGTAAGGTCCTAAAGACCGAGATCCACTTACTAGTATAGTAACACCAATAGACCCGGTAATTCTAGAAAAAACATATCGAGAAGACACATAAGAACGGTGGAGAAGAATTAGAGAAGACGAAGACAATCCAGGTGTCGTAGAGACAACAAATAATACGGGTAGAAACGTACTTTACAAGGGAACCATAGAGATTAAAAGAACTTCTTTAGAGATCAGAAAGGGTAAGAGACAAAGAAGTGTATCAAGTGAATTCTTCCGAAAGAATAAAGAGTAACGATAAGAAACCTTGAGACATAAGTTACCCGTATAGAAAGGAAAGGAGGAAACGGAAAGTAAAGAGAAGAAAGGAGTCGATAAACATTCCGGAGCAGTCAGTTGGTAAACAGAAAAACTTAAAGAAAAACCCCTACTAAAAGTAGTGACGGAGGACTTGTTACAATACTTGAAGACAGGTGTCAAGAAGTCCGTGAGACAGTCTAGTTTAGAGAACTTAGATAAACAGTGAAGGTCAATATTAGTATTCCCTAAACTATATCCAGTATGGACTTACCGGATCACCAAAAGAGATGAAAAAAGTTAAACTTAGACCTAAAACGTTATTCCTCAAGTACTAGACTCGGTGACAGTCGAGGACCAGAAGGAGTGGATGGAAAAATAAAAAGAACTTTTGTGGGACGGGGGAAGTTTGACCTAAACTGGGGGGATTAGACATGGGGAAACAGTGAGATAAAGTATTGTGAGTAGTGTGATTATGACATAAAGGAACAAGATGTAGACAGAGACCATGGGAAAATGAGTAGACTAAACAACTAGAACGTATACACTCTTGTTGTACAAATTTCTCGAATTGTGTCACGGACCGTGTAACTCCGTAAACTGGTTATAATCGATAAATATAAGGTCAACGTCTTGATTAATCGACTCTTTTGAGTCCACCTATGTTCTTCTCCAGATAACTCGTCTACAATCTCTTCTCCCCGATTAAAAAGTAAGTATCTCCAGTTTATAGGATGTCTCGAGTATGACTCAATCTCCAGGTTGTGAAGGAATCGAAAAAAAATTTAATTTTTTTTTATTTTGGACAGAGAACCCCTCTCATGCACAGAATCAGACAAACCCGACGATACTCTCTATGGTTTCTGACCCATCGAATATTTATTGTCTTACAAAAAGAGAGTCAAGACCTCCGACCTGTCAGATCCTAGTTACACAGTAGTCTAAGTCACAGACCATTCCTTTACGAAGGAATAAACCATGTACTGGTAGGAAAGTGACATAAAGTGTACCGTCTTCCCCCGTTCCCTCGAGAGGAGGAAATACTCTTCTGATTAAGGTAAGTAATTCCCAAACAGGAGTACTGGACTAGTGGAGGGTTTCCAAGGTTGAGGTTTCCGGTAGTGTGACTCGCAATCGTAAATTGTATTCTTAAACCCCCTGTGTCTGAAAATCAGATATCATTAAGGGTTTCAAGAACACTCTTCGACGAGGTTCACACGACACACTCGAACTAACAAAGTCAGTACAGGTTTAGAAACGTCGGGGTACCTGATATTGGGTGGTCCGATGAGACAGGTACTCTAAAGGGTCCGTTCTTATGACCGTACCCAACGATACAGGTAGAGGTCCCCTAGAAGGGTTGGGTCCTTAGTTTGGACTCAGAGGACGTCAAGGACGTAACCGTCCCTTAAAAAAAAAATGTAACTCGGAGGACACTTGGGATTCACATCAACTACCTCATATGTTTCCTGTTGTGTCTCACTGTACCTCCAGAAAAGTCCCCGTTCATCCCCCAGTTAGAACCATTTCTGGGTCATCGTATTAAATATAACCAGACTCTGTATTAAGGAAGAAGAGTGGGGGTCACCTTATTTTTTGTACTTGTCTCATCGACCTGGAATCCGATCACTACGGTCTTTACTATATTTATCCTTTTCGTCCGACCGTTTCATACTCCTATCTACTCTTAGTTTACGAGCCATCACAACCCCTTCTAAAGTTATCCTGAGTTAAACAAATCGTCTTCAAACACATTTTTGTTCTTTTGTTAGTTGGTTTAGAGACAGTGACACTTCTGAACTAAGATGTCTCACGATGGGACTGAAAGATCTTTCACGGGACCAGAAGCGAACGAAAAATCTTGTAGTCTAACCTGGTTCTACCTCAACCGTTGAGTCTTACAGGATGGAGGGACCGTCTGGACTGACTCGGTCGGTTTATCACCGATACCATTTCGCAGACAGATGTTACGCCCTCTGGGTCCAACCTCGGGACCCAACCCTTCTAGGGGACCTCTTCCTTTACCGTTGGGTGAGGTCCTGATAACGGACCTTTTAGGGTACCTGTCTCCTCGGACCATCTGGTGTCAGGTGCCCCAGCGTTTCTCAGTCTGTGCTGACTCGTTGAAGTGATGAGTGATGTGATCGTTATTATACCAATGGACTTGATGACTTCAAAAGTCTTCAAAAGAACAAATAAACAAACTAAACGAAAGGAGAGATTGTTCCCTCGGACTCTCCGAGGACCTTAGAAGGTATCCAAGAACCGAAGGTTAGATTCGAGGATGATTATGAGTATAAGTCACTTCGTTCACTCTTCTCTCGATAAGAGTACCGAACCAATAGAAAAGTGACCCCCGACACCACCCACACCCATGGAAACTTAAGTGACCGAAACGAAATAGAAACTGTTAATACGTAGACATGACTTAGATCGTCTCTTCCAAGAGATGGGTAAATTGAACCGGAACGGCCGTAATTTTTACAAAAATACGACGATGGATACCGGAAGGGACCACCGAGTCTACCATTTCTTAGACGGACGTTACGTCCTCTGGGTGCAAGTTAAGGACCCAGTCCTTTAGGGGACGTATCCCTTACCCATAGGTGACATCATAAGAACGGATCCCTTAAGGTACCTGTCTCCTCGGACCACTCGATGTCAGGTACCCTAGTATTTCTCAGTCCGTACTGACTCGCTGATTGTGAAAGTGAAAGTACCTCTGGTACTTCAATCGTCATACGAATCGTGATTTAAGTCCAGGGGTACCTTTTTTTTTTTTGTACAACTCCTTCGTTCATTGTTGGACGGGGGAAGGAGTGACGTAAGGATCAGGTGGTTGGTGTGTGTGGTTCGTCGTTGACCCCGTCACCCAACCTCTAAACCAGAGTATTCGAATCTCCCACGACGTCACTACCTCTCTCATGGACAAAAAGGACTCGACTCAGACGAAACTTTTTTATCCTGGGAGTTCCCCTTCTCCAGACAACTTCTAGAGTTGAGTCACACGTAACACAAGAGTTCACAAGACGAGAGGAGGATTACAAGAGAGTTGTTTGAGGGGGACGGAAAGAAGAGTATGAGAAGGTGGAAGGGGAAATCAGAGTAACAGAATAAATCGGAGTGACGGAGGAAACTAGAGAGAGATCAGGAAGAGGAGAGTTTGATGAGGAACCTTAAGGTTTCCTTTGAACCCATAGAGAGACATCGACTCCCAGAAAGGGAGTCCCGGTCACATCCGTCGGACTAAACTATACTACTTCCGACACTTTCGGGGTCTGTAGGACACATCGAGTATAGTTACGGTAGGGAGACGAGACCCATGACTCCTACTCTCGATACGACCAAGGGTGACGTCCAGGAAACTGTAGGACGTCAGTGAGGAAGGGAATAAAACGGATGGATTCCGAACTCGTCACAAAAAGTGTAAAGAACCAATAACCTGATTTAACCTGGTTTTTTTTTTTGGGTGTTGTTTGTTGTCGACAATTATACCAAGAGAAATGTAAGAAGTAGTTGGTGAAGGGTTGTAAGACTGAGGTACTCAACGACCTTAAGCATAAAAGAGAAACGTGTCCTAAAGTCAGGAGAGAGATGTGGGACCTCGACGAATATAAAAGTTTCGTTTAAATAAGGAAGAAGGGGATGGAATTCCGAACGGAGGTAGTCGAAGAGGAGATGGTGTGATTATAGATCCAGAAAAAGGGTGACTAGAGTTCAGTGTTCGTTCAGAAAAGGACTTCGTAATCGAGAGTCTTGAACTGAAAACGGTTGAGAACACAGTTTAGTTCCCGAAGGGTCCACCGTGAACAGTATTTCTTGGCCTGGACGGTTACGTCCTCTGTACTCTACACCAAGTTAGGGACCCAACCCTTCTAGGGGACCTCATCCTTTACCGTGGGGTGAAGTCATAACAACGGACCTTTTAAGGTATCCGTCTCCTCGAACCACTCGATGTCAGATACCCCGACATTTCTCAACCTGTGGTAACTCGTGTATACGTGCACATTTGTTTCTTCCGTTACCGTGGGGTGAGGTCACGGGAACGGACCTTTTAGGGTACCTGTCTCCTCGGACCATCCGACGTTAGGTATCCCAGCGATTCTCAGCCTGTGTTGACCCACTGAAGTGAAAGTGAAAGGTGAAAGTATGTAACCTCTTCCTTTACCGTTGGGTGAGGTCACAAGAACGGACCTCTTAGGGTCCCTGTCCCCTCGGACCACCCGACGGCAGATACACCAGTGCGTCTCAGTCTGTACTGACTTCGCTGAATCGTCGTCGTCGTCGTCGTGTACACTTTAGTTTTGAATTACATAGATATTTAAGGTAAGGTAAAGTAAATCGGGAGTAGTCAAAAGTTCCACAATCACCAACGACATAAGAAAGATATAGAGACGAAGAGACAGAGGAGGAGGTCGGAAAATCCTCAGATCGTAGACTAGGTTACTAAGATTTTCCCTTCTGAACTCTTTGACTTTTCTGTCTGAAGGGAGTCAGAAAGAGAGAGTAAAATAATTCTGAAATTATTTATTCAAAATCAAGTGTCGTTGTAACTCCCCTTCCTTGTCTCTAAAAGATATATGATAGACGAGGGTGTGTACGTATCAAAGGGGGTAATAGTTGTGGGGATGGTCTCACCATGTAAACAATGTTGACTACTTCGATGTGACTGTGTTGTATTAGTGGTTCTCGGGTACAAACTTGTGATACCAAGTAAGGATCATAACATGGAAGATACTCAAACCCGTTTACATATTACTACACGTAGGTAGTAATAAAACCCAACCGGTCTTTCAAGTAAACCCTTTTGTAGAAGGTCTTTTTTTGAACTTACTTGTAAAACCGGTTGGGTTATCATAGGATGTCTCATAAAGTGACGAGATAGAAGACAATAATTTTTTTCGTATCTGTATTGAAATGACTGTTTCCGGACAGATCAGTTTCGATACCAAAAAGTTCATCAGTACATACCTACACTCTCGACCTGATATTTCTTTCGACTCACGGTTTATTAACTACGAAAAATTGACACCACAACCTCTTCTGAGGACTCTCACGACACCTTACGTTCCTCTACGTTGGTCAGGTAGGATTTCCTTTAATCAGGACTTATAAGTAACCTTCCCGACTACAACTGCGACTTTGAGGTTATGAAACCGGTGGACTACGCTTCTTGCCTGAGTAAACTTTTCTGGGACTACGACCCTTTCTCACTTCCGTCCTTCTCTTCACATGGTGTCTCCTACTCAAACAACCTACCGTAGTGACTGAGTTACCTGTACTCAAACTCATTTGAGACCCTCAACCACTACCTGTCCCTTCGGACCGTACGACACCAGGTACCCCAACGTTTCTCAACCTGTGCTGACTAACTAACTTGACTTGACTTGATTCGTTAGGAGACATGAGACGGATCAGTAAGGGTGTGAGGACGTTGAGTACCGTTGGTGATTAGGAAAATGACAGAGGTAGAAAAAAGGAAAAGGTCTTCCAGTATATCAACTTTAACATGTGATACATCAAAAACCCCTTACCGAAGAAAGTGAATCACTATATGTAAATTCCAAAAGGGTGTAGAAAAGTACCGAACTTTTGAGTAAAGAAAAGTCGTGACTTATTATCAAGTAACAGCCCTACATAGTGTCAAATGAGTAGGTAAATGGATTATGTCCTGTAGAACAAACGAAGGTTCAAAACCGTTACTACCTATTTCAACGACATTTGTAGACACACGTCCAAGAAGACACCGACATTCAAAAGTTGAGGAAACCCATTTATGGTTCATCACACTAACGACCTAGTATACCATACTTATACAAATCAAAACATTCTTTGATTGATAGAAGGTTTCACCCGTGTAAGAGAAAAATACGGAAAGAAGAGAAGGAGGTTCCTTCTGAGAAAAGAAACCTAATGAAGTGACCATAACAACCGAAAGTTCGACCTTGATGTTGGTACGGGGGACGTCTCTTTATAAGAGGTAGTCTGAGTAAGGATGAGAATAAGGGTTGAGACTGTGGGTGTGGTGACAACCCGGGGTACTTTTCGTAATCGAATACCGATTGGGAAGGGTGAACGAGTAGTACTTGGTAACTGTAAACCGGTCTGTGGTTCAGGGACTTTTCGTATCCTGATCTAGAGATCCCTCCTCCCAGTCAAATTCATCGTCTGTTACTACTGAACAAGAGATTTGTCACCTCTACATTATTGTATTGAATTACGACTTAGTTTCCTTTATTAGTTTGAGGTTTGGTGAAACTAAACGTCGAACCTTATTTTCCGTTGCAAAGAACTAAATTTACAGTCCGGGTGACGACTCACTACTAAATTATTGAGAATACTCCCTAGAACAGTGTCGTTTAAGTTGTGACCTTATCTTACTGAGTGTCTCTCCCACAATCTTTACTATGTCTTCTCGGGTTTTTCTTTGTCCGAATAGAGTTCCGAATAGATCTTCAAAACGTATTTCGATTAAACGTCAATCCTGGAGAAGAGAGGGGGATAGGACGGTGGGTCAGAAAGTACAGTGTCTATTGATGTGTACATACATCTATGTTAGGGGTCCACACTACAGTTGAGTGACGTCATAAAAGACCCCTGTGTCCAGGAACTTGTCAAGGTCGTACGTCCGAGTCAGGTACGTAAGTCCGACTTTCCGATCCGTGGACACTCGGACCGATAAAGACTTCCACTAGAGTTTTTAAGTAGAGCAGGATAACGAGATAGAAATGTTTCCATGAATTAATAAAAGAGGGTAAAATTCTCACTCTCTCGACTCTAGGATATCCCAATTCTCTAAAGAAGTTTCTGAGGTCAAAGAACTGAGAGTCCCTTAGTCATCTAGGAAGAGTTATGGTATACTCTAGAGACAGGAACTGGAAGGGGTCGAAGGGACCCGATCGTGTGATCTTACGAGTTCCGACTGGTCCGGGGTCAAAGTCGGTCGAACGGTCCAGTCACTCCTTGGTACGTATCGACAAGAATTCCTTCTTCTTAGGTAAGAACCCATTAGAAAGTCAGTAGTTCTAACTAAAACCTCCATTATGTTTCATATTTTAACACCACAAACGGAGCTACTGTCAACGAGTCAGAACTTTTATACTTGTAAAAACAGGTCTACTAAAAAACACCACCCTCCGACGAAACACATAACAACCTACACAACGTCGTAGGCACCGGAGACCAATTGACCGGAGACGGATATCGTGTCCTAATGAAGGTTAGGGAAAATGTGTCTCGAAAATCCAATTAGAGGGTTTTACATTAAGATTGAGTCACCAAGAATTATGGAGGTGGGACCCCTGTACCGGTTCAGACAGTCATAAAAACCAAAAGTGTCAAGTCACCTCGTCCCTATTCAACTTCTGTAGATCATCCATCTCCGGTCCCACAATGTTAAGTGTCTTGTTGTGATGGGTGGGGGTAATGTTGTTTTCGGATTCTACAGTTATCACGGTTCCTACTCTTTGAAACAAGATAGCATAGTAATAGACTAGTCTTTAATGGTAACAAGAGGTGAGGACCACCTTTTCTACTGTCTCAGTACTAGGAAGGAACAGATCTAAGTCGAGTAATAAACGGTAGATGTCGAAGAAAAGACTTTACTGAGACTTACCTCACGACAAAGACTTGGTACACCAGACGTAAGAGTGAACATATTGAAACGAGTGGTTGGAGAGGAGGACGGGTCTTACGGGTGAGGAGTACTGATTTCAGAACAACTTTACGATCGATGAGATATTTTGGGATGGACTTGGATTTAGGAGAGTCGATGTTCATTAAGAAAGGGACCTATAATACATGTAAAAAATGAACATACAGAGAGTTTTGTAAATAGTATAAGTATTATCTTACCTTTAAAACTTAACCTTCGACGGAAATCTTTACAGAGGTCATTTTAAGGGAAGTGAAATCATTTTCCTTTAACTCTGGTTCTTGTCACTTAATTAATCCATTTCCATAGTACGCACACACACACACGATTCAACGAAGTCAGCACAGGCTGAGAAACGTTGGGATACCTGATGTCGGGCGGTCCGGGGAGAGAGGTACCCTAAGATGTCCTTTCTTATGACCTCACCCAACGGTACGGGAGGAGGTCCCCTAGAAGGACTGTAGAGAACGTAACCGTCCACCCAAGAAATGGTGATCGCGGTAGACCCTTCGGGTTTCCATAGTATGAAAGAGTATTTTGAACCCGGTATTATTGAACATAACAACTAAGGTGAGAGGACTGTACCAACTTTGCCTATTAGTACCTGAATCAGGACCGTAAGTTTAAAGTTGAGACTGCGAAACTTTCAACCATTTCATTAATTGAAAGACTCTAATGATTTAGAAGTCGAAATTTACCTTTATTAGTACCGACAACACTCTTAGTTTACTCTACAACATAAGTTTTACATACCGTGTATCATCTATGAACTATTTATAAACAGTCTACTTATCTTCCTAGTTGACATCAAATTCTTTATCTTAAATCCCTAACCACTACAAGGTACCCCGAAGTGATTTTCCACTAACCTCCATTTCACACCATCGAATAAGGGTGCCGAAGGATGAAAATGTAGGAAGGTGTCTTTTGTGCTCAAGAAGAGATCCGGTACTCTGGTCACAGGTTCGAAAGACACCTCATACACTTATTACTGTCGTAGAGAGTTGAACCTTTACATCAAGAATTTTCCAAACGAGAAAGGGGAGCAAACGTTACGACTACAACATTGGAGAGACAAGGGAGTCCATCTATTGTCCATCCTAACAACCCTCTCCTAACCTATCCTCTATATAAAGAAGATAAAGAGAAAATAAAGGACACACTATCGTCGGAACCCGAATCTACGACAAGCCACCGAGTTGACCGTAGAGACAATCTCCTTTAAGACGTGAAGTCCACCGGTACCCCCGTGAACCCACAACCGAAAATCGGGTCCCTATGGACCAAGACTGAACCGAAGTCATTCCAAATAATTCTGGAAAGATCGATCGAGAAGTGAGACCTCGACGGGTGACACAGTCGAAAGAAGGACGAATCCCGAAACCTCATTACCGTACGATACGTAAATAAGGAAAGTAAATGTCTTTGTTCAGAAAGGGACCGGGGTCCCACGTACCTGGATTATCTTTTTCGAGACGGGGAGGTTACCCCCACCCTCACTGGTCTGTCCTTTGACTTCGTCGTCGAACTCTGAAGACTACGGACGGATCTGATCTAACCTTCCTAACGTCTCTCCTCCTTTGAGAGGTTGTCACCTGTGAGGTGTTTCGACCGAGGACGGATGAGACAGTACACTCGTGTCCTCTAAAAGTAAACTCCCCAATCCTTTCTTCGAGACCACTCACTCAGATGACGTTTAACTGTGTCCTAGGGGGAGACATGCCAAATGTCTAATTCTCAGGACCTTCTCCGAAAACCCTCCTACTCTTTTTGTTATCTCCCGTCTCTTGGTCTAACTTTCATTTATATGAACTAGATCTAGGGACGAACATGGACGACAAAGACTCTCCCAAAGATTTCCGAAATTTAACTCGGAGTTTAAGGACAGACACTTTATCCATGTTATATCGGACATCGGAAGGAACATTCCTACCGTTTTAACCTTCCAAACGGGAAGAGATCTTAAAAGTGAGACACTTTGGGATTCATATATTTTGGAGGATGAAAATGACTCACTGACTCACTTACTTTTTCACACACGGATTTCCTTTCACACTGTTCCAACCTCACCCCCTAGGTCTAGATAACAGACGAACGGAGTTCTACAATAAAAAGTGAAATGAGAAGGATCTCAAGATGACAGTAACAAGTACAACGTTAATGAGTCTTTCAACCTAAGGAAAGAAGAGAAAGTGTAAGTCTCAACTCGAGACTTCTTACTAACTTGTAACTGATGTGTCTCACCACCCTTCACATATACATACATACGTGTACGTGATTCGTAAAATCCGTTTTCCTTGTCTTATGCGAATGCGGAATATCGTGTAAGGTCTTTGTTTATTTTAGCGACCAAAACAGTAAAATTAAGTTTAAAATTCAGTATCAAAACCCACAACTCCCAACTTTTACGTTTATATAGATAGAAACTTCATAACAATCCGATTTAGTATGACTCGTAGGTGACAACTGTCTCGTACCCTCCGTAATAGTTTTTTCTTTGTTTATGTAAATGAGATAACTCGGTTGTTAGACCTTACTCCATTTCTCATTTACTTTTTATGTACTAGACTTTTATAAATAAGGTTGTAAAACAGATTGTCTATATGAATACATTCACCACATATCTATTTAAGGACCTCCCGATGGACCAACTCCACTGAACTCGAGTGACCCCAATCGGTCCCTTCTAAAGGACCTCCACGACTTAGGACTTCTCATAAAAATCCTTCTATACTTAACCACTTATTTTCCTTTCTTCGACAAATATCGTTCTCTCTGTCGTACTCACTACGGAACCACCATCTTTCTAATAAAGATTCCACCCTTTAATCCCTATTTAATAGGACCGGGATTACCTTTTCGTTTCTTCGGATTGAACCCCCATAGAATCTGAGAAATATATTGTACGGTTGGTCTGTTATTTTTGTTTCTTTTAATTCTCAGTCACCCTTGGCACACTTTTATTTATTAACCAATAAGTTTTTATTTAACAGTACTCCCCTCTAGCTAGTTCTACCACTTCACTCTCCTGAACCCCTGGTGTAGGGGGGGTATTTTTGTAGTTTTTATATAATACACACCTTGTTCAGAGTGACTTTTAGTAGACCTTTGACCGTCTTCCTGAGGACGTGTTCGTTCAGATATACTTTCTATGTATGCATTAAACTATCCTTCCTTCTTTTCCTGGACTCAGGGACCCTTCCCTCTTACGTTCCTACCTCTGTCACTCTCAATGTCTAACCCAGGGGTCAGGACCCCAGGATACATATCCTCTGTTCGGTAAAACCGACCAACCTTTTGGTGTCCCTAATAACTTCTCACCACCTCATCCCAACACCCTACGGACTTGAGACGAGTACACGAACACATGTGTACGAACGAACGAGGGATCCGTCCCGTATCTCTCGAGAAGAGACCACTGACGGGTCAAAGGGTACTTACAGAACGACACGGGGTCGGGTTTGGTTCTTTTACGAGATCGGGATGAGTGAGGTGTAGTGTTACGTCGTGACCTAGACCCCGTCGGTGTTGGTTCCTCTTCTGAGTTGGTACCCTATGTCTCCACTAGCCCAGGATCCCGTTTCAGAGCCATCTTATCGTCACCGATAGTACCCACGAATAAGTTCGTCACATAGTCTTCGTCGGATCTGGAGACTCCTAAGGTGATATGGAGTTAGGGGTTAAATGTGACTCTTAAGTGTACCCAGGACGGACGGAACGCTATACCGTACCATTGTACCCACCGTCTCCAACCTTGTCATCAGTCGATACTCCTTGTTTCCCTAGAACGTAGACTCCGAAACAGACTCGTCTCTCCTTTGTCAAAGTCAGCAGGTATATCCGTCGAATAACCTCTGTCAAACTTAGTGACAGACGTCGACTGAACTCGTCTCTCCGGGGGAATGAAATCGTGAGAGGTAGAGACCCTGTTCCCAGGACCAAATCCCTCTCCCCTTTTATGTACGTATTTCCGTTGTCTCAGTCGAACTCGAGTCTGAAGTCTCGAAAAGGAGGTCGTTCTACCCTAGTCTAGGTTAGGAACTGTCCCACCATTGTCGGTGACTCGTCTTCAGGGTGGAGTGTGACCGAGGTCGAGATCGGGGAGGTAAAGGTCGGGTTTGTGTACCTTCACTTTGTTGTACGATGATTTTTTAGTTACTCAGTTACTTCTTTGGTTTCTCCTTTAATCTTTTATGAGCTCTGTTTACTTTTAACTTTGTGTTGTGTAGCTTTAGATACTCTAAGTCGTTTTCGTTAAGATTCTCTCTTCAAATATTGTTGTTTCCGGAAGGAATTCTTTTTTTATTTAGAACTTATTTGTTGGATTCCTTAATCTTTTCTTCTTCTTCTTCTTGTTGTTGTTGTTGTTCTTGTTTTTGTTTCAGTCATCTTCTTTCTTTTATTTCTAGTCTCTCTTTTATTTCTATTTTTTATCTTTTCTAGTTACTTTGGTTCTAGACAAAAAATTTTTCTATTTGTTTTAACTATTGGAAAGTGGATCGTAGTGGATATTCTTTTCTCTCTTCCGGGTTCATTTGTTTTATTCTTTACTTTCTCCTCTTTATTATTGGCGATGGTGTCTCTATGTCTTTTATTACTCTTATGATCCTTATCAATATACGGTTGTTTAATCCGTCTGATCTTCTTTCTTTTAAAGATCTTTGTATCTGAGACGGTTCTAACCTAGTTCCTCTTTATCTATTAAACTTGGTTGACTAGTGATCATCAGTTTAACTCAAACATTAAAGTTTTTATGAGGGACATTTGTTTTTAGGTCTTGATCTACCGAAATATACCCTTAAGATGGTTTGTATACTTTTCTACTATGAATGGGAAGACTTTGATAAGTTTTTTTTAACTTCTCCTTCCTTATGAGGGTCTAAATAAGATACTCCGGTGGTAATGAGAAGGGACCACCGAGTCTACCATTTCTTAGGCGGACGTTACGTTTTCTAGACCCAAACTAGGGACCCAGTTCTTCTAGGGGACCTCTTCCCTTACCGATGGATGAGGTCATAAGAATGAACCTCGTAAGGTACTTATCTCCTCGGACCGTCCGATGTCAGGTACCTCGACGTCTCAGTCTACGTTGACTTGTTGATTGTGAAAGTAAAATGGTAATGAGAATATGGTTTTCTTTTGTTTCTATGACGTTTTTGTCTTTTAATGTCCGATTATACAAACTACTTATATCTACTTTTGTAGGAGTTGTTTTATAATCGTTTGGTTTAAGTTGTTTTATATTTTTCATAGTATATGGTACTAGTTCACCCTAAATAAGGTCACTTCGTTCTTACGAAGTCATAAATGTTTAGTTACCCTATGTGTCTAATTATTTTATTTTTCAGTGTACTAATAATGTACTAATTATCTACGTCCTTTTTAAAAAACTGTTTTAAGTTATAGGTAAGTACTATTTTTGGGAGTAGTGTTACCCATATCTCACTTACATAGACTCATATTATTTCTGGTCAATATCGTTTGGATGTCGATTGAATACGAGTGAGTTGTCACTTTTCGACTTTAGGAAAGGAGATTTAAGTCCTTATACTGTGACTACGGGTTAGAACGGTAAAGATAAATTATGCCATAACCGTCACGATCGGTATCATTGATCTGTTCTTTTTCTTTTTCGTAGGTTTATCTTTACTTCTTCATTTTGACAGTGAAAAATGTCTACTGTGCTATGTTGTATATTTATTTGGATTTCATAAGTGGTTTTTTGATAATCTTGATTATTTATTTAGGACATCGTAACGTTCTATATTCTAATTATATGTCTTCAGACAACGAAAGGATATGTAACAATTACTTGATAGTCTTTTTATTTCAATTTTTTTAGGTGAAATTTTGACGTAGTTTTTCTTATTTTAAGAATCCTTGTCTGAATTGGTTTCTCCACTTTTTGGATATGAGACTTTCGACATTTTGTAACTACTTCCTTTGACTTCACTATCTTTCTTTACCTTTTCGATCAAGTACGAGAACCTAATCCTCTGAATTGTAACGATTTTACCGATATGTTGTCTTTCTTTCTTTAGATGTTTAATTACGTTAAGGAGTCAAGTCAAGTCAGCGAGTCAGTACAGGCTGAGAAACACTGGGGTACTTAACGTCGTGCGGTCCGGAGGGACAGGTAGTAGTTGAGGACCTCAAGTGAGTCTGAGTGCAGGTAGTTCAGTCACTACGGTAGGTCGGTAGAGTAGGAGCCAACAGGGGAAGAGGAGGACGGGGGTTAGGGAGGGTCGTAGTCAGAAAAGGTTACTCAGTTGAGAAGCGTACTCCACCGGTTTCATAACCTCAAAGTCGAAATCGTAGTAAGGAAGGTTTCTTTAGGGTCCCGACTAGAGGAAGTCTTACCTAACCAACCTAGAGGAACGTCAGGTTCCCTGAGAGTTCCCAGAAGAGGTTGTGGTGTCAAGTTTTCGTAGTTAAGAAACCACGAGTCGGAAGAAGTCAGATTGAGAGTATAGGTATGTACTGGTGTCCTTTTTGGTATCGGAACTGATCTGCCTGGAATCAGTTGTTTCGTTACAGAGACGAAAAATTATACGACAGATCCAACCAGTATTGAAAAGAAGGTTTCTCATTCGTAGAAAATTAGGGATTTATAATTTTGGGATTGGGATTATTTTATGAGTATTATAAACAGTGGTTCGACCTTGTTTATTAGGATTTTAAGTACATCTTGGTATTTTATGAGTTTTAACGGTTTCGTTAGAACTCTTTTTTTTTCTTGTTGATCTCCATATTGGGAAGGTCTAAAGTCTGATATGATGTTTCGATGTTATTAGTTTTATCGTATCATGACCGTGTTTTTGTCTGTCTAATTATCTTGTCTTATCTCACGGGTCTTTATTTGGATGTGTGATACCAGTTAATTAAGTACTGTTTCCTCTGTTCTTATATGTTGTCTCTTTTTTTGTCAGAAAGGTTATTCACCACGGACTTTTTAACCTGTCGATACATATTTCGGTATTATAAAGAAGTATGGTGTATGTTTTTATTTGAGTTTTATCTAATTCTTAGATTTACATTCTGGGTTTTGGTGTTTTAACGATCCTTTCTTGTATCCGTCTTGCGAGAAACTGTATTTAACATCGTAACGGAAAAAACCCACAGACAGAAGGTTCCGTTTTCTTTAGTTTCGTTATTATTCGTTTACCCTGGATTAATTTGAATTTTCGAAAACGTGTCGTTTTTATTTGATAGTTGTTTTATTTTTCTCTTGGACACTTTACCTCCTTTTACGAACGTTTATTGTACTGGATGATACTAATTATGGGTTTTATAATTTTTTATCGAGTATGTTCAATTATAACATTTTTGTTTGTTGGTTAAATTTTAACCTGTCTTCTACCACAACCCCCCCCTCCTCCCTCCCCCCAAGTCCTACCCCTTGTGCACATGTGGACACCGTCTAAGTACAACTACACACCGTTTTGGTTATGTTATAACATTTCATTTTTTTATTATTATTATTATTTATTTATTTTTATTTTATTTTATATGTCATGATATACATTTTATCTATTGGTTGTTCCTGGATGAAATACCGTGTCCCTTGATATCAGTCATGGAAGATTACTGGATACTACCTTTTATTAGATTTTCTGATAAATATGTATATTTTGACTTAGTGAAACGACATATGGACTTTGATTATACTGTAACATTTAGTTGATATAAAGTTATTTTTTTATTTATTTTAACCTGTCTTCTATACTTATCTCTAAAAGGGTTTCTTCTATATGTCTACCGGTTGTCCATGTACTTTTCCATGAGTTATAATGATTAATAGTATTTAAGTTCAGTTTGGTTACTCTCTAGTGGAGTGCGTACAGTCTTACCAATAGTAGTTTTTCGGATGTTTATTGTTTACAACCATTCCTGTACCTCTTTTCCCTTGTGACATGTAACAACCACCCTTATAGTTAACGATATCTGTAATACCTTTTGACAAACCTCTCAGGAGTATTTTACTGACATACTAGATTGTTAAGGTGAGGACACATATCTAGTCCTTTTGTACTTTTGTGATTAAGTTTTTCTATGTACGTAGGGTTACAAGTATTGTCCTAATAAATGTTATTTTTCGTATACTTTCGTTGGGTTTACAGGTAGTTGTCTACTTTCCTATTTCTTCTACACCACATATATATATATATATATATATATATTTTCAAACAAGTCCAAAAAGGTATACTACAATACCTTTTTGGGTTTGTTTGTAAAACCGGTTGGGTTACGTTACCTGATAATGAGACAGTATTTTTATAACTATTACATTAAGACGGTAAACGTCGATATACTTACCTAGATCTCTTATAATACGAATCACTAAACAGTTTGTCTCTTTCTGTTCACGACATACTATAGTGCATATACACCTTAAATTTTTATATCATGTTTACTTACATATACCGTTTTATCTTTGTCTAAGTGACTATACCTTATCTTTGAAGTAACGTCACCCTGATCCTTTCCCCCCGTACTGTTCTATCCCCATATCCTAATTCTCTATGTGTGATGATACATATTTTATCTCTTCATTGTTCCTATATAACATATCGTGTCACTTAATATCGGTAACGGAATATTATTTAAAATTACCTTCATATTAGACATTCTCGAAGGGACCGAGTCCACCATTTCTTAGACGGACGTTACGTCCTCTGGACCCGAGTTAGGGACCCAAACCCAAGTTAGGAACTTGACCCTTCTAGGGGCCCTCTTCCCTTACCGTTGGGTGAGGTCATAAGAACGGACCTCTTAGGGTACCTGTCTCTTCGGATAACCCGATGTCAGGTACCCCAGAGTTTCTCAGCCTGTACTAACTCACTGATTGTGATATTAAACATTTTCATGACTTGGTGTTACGACATGTACATTTTGATTATATTAGAACATTTAGTTGATATGAAGTTAATTATGTACATTTAACGGGACTTTTAGTCAGAACTGTAGTGGTGACTGACTGATATCAGTCCTGAACGAAAGATATCCTGACACTATATCCACTTTCGGCGAAAAAAAGGGGGAGTCCTAAGGAAACGGTAAAACATAATGACCCGTAGATGAGGTTAAAGACCTCAGGATAAACGAATTCGTGAACTAAAGTCGTCAATGAATAATGAGACTAGGGAACACTATATTATCGAGAGAAAGAAACCCGTAACTGAAAAAGACTACCTAGAGACTTTTTGAGTTTATGAAGTTTCCTTTCTTAGATGGACACGATCTTATTTACTACCCACCCCACCTACAAACACTTGTCCACTGAAAAGGGTAATAGGAAGTCTGACTTTGATGGGGAATCTTCTAACCGGAACTAAGGTCACGTATAAAGGAGGGACCTACAACTTTCTAATCCAATCTTATCTCTGTGTACCGTACCTCGTTCATTAAACTAAAACGGACGTTTAAAGGGGTACTATGTCCTATATCAAGAAACTTTTGTCAAGTACGTCACATCATATAGTCACACCAATTTTCACGCTTCGACGTCTCAATCCTACTCGTTCACAAACGTAGGACTAAGATGGTGAAGGATAGACACACTAAAAGGTGTTTGGACACGGATCCAACGGAGTAGAACATATTTTATCCATCCCTATTATTCTCATGGATTGAGGATATCAATGATAATACAAGTAACTCTATATACAAATTTCTTAAATTGTATCAAGAACTGTGAACTAGTTCAACAAGAACAGTAGTAACAGTAATCGTAGTGGTGGTGACGGTAATGGGTGTGGTGGGGGTAAGACAATGTCTACACATTGTTTTATTGTAAAATATTGGAGAACGATTTCGATTATGGTCGGTAGTCGTTTCCTTCTTTCTCTTTTCTCACTCGGATCAGAGTAAGTGACAAGGGATGAGAGTGAAATTGGACTTGTAGAGGTTCTCTTACATACTCTTCTGTTAGATTGGGAATACAGAGATAGGGACAAAGGTGTCCATGGACAGCCGAACCGACCCGGATAATGACACGACCTCCACCGCGTCGACGTCGGTACAACTAAACGTGGACCGAGAGAACGAAACGACCTTCTTTGGGGTTCGGACAGTACAACCACCTCTCGTAGTACTCCTTGTGGTTAAGAATATGGTACCTCGAACTGGTGACGGAGTTTGGAACTCTAAACCGTCTTAACCTCTCCCACCCTTTCTCCTCCCTTCCCTCGGAACTTTCCTTCATGATTCTGATCCGGTCAACGATGGGTGAACGGTCAGTACATTGTGTCACAAACATACGAAAAATTGAGTAGTAAGTAAAAGTGAAACGGAATTTAGTCACCCAGTCACCGATAAATGTTTTAAGTGGTTCCTGTTATTAAGAGAGTTTACAAATAGATCGACCACTCATGGGTGACCGGAGGTTCAGGGTTTCACGGGAAATTATGTTTTATTATTCTTTCTAGGAGTCAACTTTCGACATGTTAGTTCGTCAAGAAGTCTTAACACGTAGAAGACAGTGAATGGGGTTTCGAATTTCCAACCCATTTTTGTGAATACCCGAAAGGTCCACCGAGTCGTCATTTCTTAGGTGTACGTTACGTCCTCTGTACCCAAATTAGTAGGGACTTAACCCTTATAAAGGGACCTCTTACCGTACCATTAGTTGAGGTCATAAGAACGGATCCTCTAGGGTACCTGTTTCCTCCGACCGTCCGACGTCAGGTATCCCAGTGTTTTCTCAGTCTGAGTTGAATCACTGGTTTGTTGTCGTAGTTATCGTTGTTGTTTTTGTGATCACGTCCCTCCTCGGTAATCTACTTGTCCCGACCAAGGATGACGAGGTAAGGAAACCAGGAGGGAACTATAAACAACGGTAGACGTTTGTAGATACTTCGCGGGGACGGGTTAAAAAATACGGAGAGAGTACTAACACGGAACTGAGAAGGAGAAAAAGGGACGAAGAGAAGGAAAGACCAACACTGCTTCGAACACCCCTCTCGCTGACGGTCACCTTTTTTTTGTCATTAGTTCCTACGAACGTACATCGGATTCTAAGGAAGGAGTAATACGAAGTCTTTTATAAGTATTCTCAAGTAAAACACAAGACCGGCCCACTGACCGTAATTTTATCACCGTTCATAAGGGAGCAGAGAATATCTATGTCCTTACCAAAAGTAGTCTACAAGACTCGTCTCTGATCGTAAACAACACACAAGTTATTTATGATTAAGTTTTACTACTACTGTTCCTACAAAGACGACCAAGGAGTATCTTTAAGAATGATCTCAAGTAAAAGTGACTGTTCCTTTAGGTGTCACCGGAAAACGGGGATATCAGTAAGGGTCGTACTATGTACAAAGAGACGGACAAAGTTTCTGAAAGTTCACGAAAGGGAAGGTAGACCCCACTTAATCTGTATTTTCTTGTGTCAGGACCACAGTGGATCCCGACTACATAAAAATCCGGACCGGAGGTAGGGTAGACACGAGTTCCGACTACCTACCATTCCTTGAACCACAAAGAATCCTTCTCTTAAATAGAGGGGATGAGAAGGAATTAATTAAGTCCGATCGAGATAACAAGGTATTCATGTCAAAATCCCTGATCCCTGCCGAACACTGAGTTTTCCGGTCAAGTAGAAAAAGATAAGAATTAGTGAGGTCACACCAAAAATATGTTGGGTCCTGTCGGGATGGACCTTCCTCTCTTTACCGTTTTTGACAAGAGTAATCAATGTCCGGTAGGATTCTTCCCGGTTAGTCCCAGGTATATAGCCGGAATACCTCCATTCACTTAAGTTCACATATGAGGTAAGTACTCGAGTAAGTAAGTAAATTAGTGAGTAAGTCCTGTGTGAAAAACTTATAGATAGATATACGGTGAAAGATACGATTCACGACCCCCCTTTTCTATTTCTATGTCAATGGGATTTTCACTATCCCATAACTGTCTGTACATTTATTTATTAACCGTTTTTCACATAATTCACGATTATTCACTTCCCCACCCCCAATTTACAAGTGTATGTCCCCGACAATTTGGTTAAACCCCTACTTCCTCAAGTACCCTTTATAAAGATCTTTTCTACTACAGATTCTACTCAGACTCTCTACTTATCCCTCTCTATCGTTTCCGATTCACACATGGTATGTTCCCTTGTACCTTTCGTCCCGTACCTCTGAACTGTTCTGTACCGAGGTAGTGTTCTTGCTGCTTATTTCCACACTTTTCCCTCCACCGTTTTCGACTCCGACGTTTCCCTTTATGATTACCCTAGAAGATTTGGTCCTATTCCTCGAACCTAAAATAGGATTTCCTCCCGGTAACTTTCCCTTCACTACACTTGCATAAACACAAAAAGTTTCTAGTCAAACTGTTTACACCCCTCTTACCTTCTTTTATTCCTCTCCGATATCTATAAAGTTATCAGATCCACATTCTGTTAGTCCAGGACTTGATTCTGTCACTGACACCCCGACCTCGTCCACCTGATTAGACTTACTTCTATAAATCTTATAAAACAATGTATGGTCTTAATTTTATGGAATAATTATTAAAATATGACTATTCTTGTCTATGATTGATGTAAACGTAAATCGGTTTTCCGGTTCATTACAACTTTAATATTATAAACCCCATATGACCCAATTTATCTTGTATAATTTTAAAATATTTCCGTAGATCCTTTATCTAGGGTATTGTGAATTACAGATCACCAAAACACTACCACTCCTGTTCACTTTTAAAACCATATTAGTGAAACCCTACATCCGAAAGTAGTTCTACCCCTTATTGTATCCTTATGGTCTATCATCCCTTGACTATAAACTTAATTACCGTTCATAAAAGGGGTACTTTGACCTAATTCACAAATTCCATTTCTTTCAACTCGTATGGAGTGACCCTCCTTTTGTTACATTAATCCAAACATCGTGGGGGAAAGGGGCTCGTTCTACTGATTCTTGTCCACTTTGTTTGTACCTTGACCGAGTTTGAAGTAAAGATAACACATTTGTGTTATTACGTTGGAATTAAATCCTCTCGAACCATATACCTCTTATACAGACAGTAAACTCTTTTACGTCTAGGTAAAGAAATCTTTTCCGTCAACCTAGTCCATTAGAAAGAAGAGTCTTCAGATCCCTTGGAAAACCTTAAGACGTCCTATTTTAAACACTTTCACTACATTCACAAATTCAATCCCATAACCGTCCTTTGTCTACCATGTGAGTTCCTCAAAAGGATCGACTCGAATTACTTCCCCGATAAATACCACCATGCCCATCTTAAGTCCCTTAGATGGTACTACCACCACGTACGTCTCTGCTACTTACCACCTCTCGACTACAGTGGGGTTTGTGACTTTCCCGTTTCCCTTCTTTGACACAATAATCTTAGGTCGTTCTTAAGATCACCACATTCTCCCCGATAGACTATCCTCGACACAGAAATCCGTCTTCTCAACTCACTTTGTTTCAAAGTCAGCACAGGTTGAGACACTGAGGTCCCTGACATGGGGTGGTCGGAGGAGACAGGTACCCTAAAAGGTCCGTTCTTATTACCCAACGGTACGGGAAGAGGTCCCCTAGAAGGGGTGGGTCCCTAACCTAGACCCTGAGGACGTAACCGTCTGTCTAAGAAATTACAGACTCGGTGGTCCCTTCGGGTGACGGATTTACATTGTGTGGACCCTCCCTCCGTCCCCGTGTTTTAGAAATAAAGGGAGAGAAGGACGAGAACCTAGAGGATGACAACGGGTGGTAATCGGTCGGGGTCGGTCTACGGTCGACTGTTTTTTCGGACAACGATGTCAGGTAACTCCAGTCGGAGGAAACCGTGTCTCGTACCGTCTCTTCCCGTCTCGTACCTGGAACCCCTAAAGTCTCCGTTTTCCTTTTATTGTCGAGTCACTCACAAGAGTCAAGGGCTAAAGGAAGGTGTAACGAAGGGGTTACGGAGCGACGGGAGGGACCGAGTCTATGGACTTGTGTGACACTTCATCGATATGGGATCTCTCCTCCGACTCGTCTTTCCCTAATTAAGTTTTCTTGGTAAATTTTACTGACAGTAGAACATATTCCATAATCAAGCAACCGGTCAAAGGAGAGGAAAAGGTCCCTTTCCCCTATCATAAATTTTCCCTAAAAAAAAAAAGGACACTTCTTTGGTCCGGGTGCCCCCGAATACAAGTTTCTCCCTAGGTCGGGGAACAAGTTAAACTTCAATTTAAGGAGTGACGGCCACAGACCAAAGAAAGGACGGTTCAGAACAAAAACGTGTCTTATCTATAGACTGATCGGACGAACAAAAACAGGGGGACACCGGATCTCGTCTGAGACCTGCGATTCGGTCGGAAGGAACAGACAGGGACAATTCATCTCTCCTTCCTCTCGGGTACCTAATCCCCTCCCAACTTTCTCGTTTCCCTCCTAGACTCTCTGTCCCCAGACAGGGTGCGTACCGACCGATTGTACGAGGGAGGACATGTGTGTTTAGCTCACGGATTGGTACCTAGGAGAGACTGAGAGTCTTGGTGAATCTAGAACACACATCTCCCTACTACCCACCGTCCGATCGAGTTTTGGTTGACTCGTAAAGACTTCTCGGATGAATCGTCCTATAAGGAAGTTCTTCCTTACAGTCTAACTGTCGGGGATGGGTTAACTGTACGGACAAGTCAAGTCGAGTCAACGAGTCAGTACGGGCTGAGAAACGCTGGGGTACCTGACGTCGTGCGGTCCGAAGGGACAGGTAGTGGTCGAGATCCTCGAATCAGTTTGAGTACAGTAGCTCAGTCACTACGGTAGGTTGGTAGAGTAGGAGACAGCGGAAGAAAAAGGACGGAAGTTATAAAGGGTCGTCCTCCCAGAAAAGGTTACTCAGTCAAGGTTACACGTAGTCCATCGGTTTCATAACCTCAAAGTCGAAGTCGTAGTGAGGAAGGTTACTTATAAGTCCTGACTAAAGGAAATCCTACCTGACCAACGTAGAGGGACGTCAGGTTCCCTGAGAGTTCTCAGAAGTTGGTGTAGTGTCAAGTTTTCGTAGTTAAGAAGCCGCGAGTCGAAAAAAATGTCAGGTTGAGAGTGTAGGTATGTACTGATGACCTTTTTGGTATCGAAACTGATCTACCTTGGAACAACCGTTTCGAAAAATTATACGACAGATCCAAACAGTATCAAAAAGAAGGTTCCTCGGTCGCAGAAAACTAAAGTACAGACATCAGTGGTAGAAGTCACTAAAACCTCAGGTTCTTTTATTGCAGACAGTGACAAAGGTAACAAAGGGGCAGATAAACGGTACTTCACTACCCTGACCTACGGTACTCGAACCAAAAGACTTACAACTCAAAATTCGGTTGAAAAAGTGAGAGGAGAAAGTGAAAGACATCCCAATATTAAAGAGGTGGAACCCACAGGGAGTCATATGACGTCCAGAGTTCAGTGAGTCTGGACAGAACTTACTAGGAAGAGGGATTACAGTGGAGAGTAATACGGTCAGGATCCCCTCATCGACGGACGTAACTAAAAGTCTACGACCACTGAAGGTCCGTCACCCAGGGACGGAATGTCCTCGTACACGGGTTTGGTTTTACCTGGTCGAGACCAAAGACTCAAAGACGTTCTCGTCCACCATTATACTCCAAACCCAACCCACTCCTCTTTTGGACCCTCCTACTTCCGTACTCCTTCGACGACCGTTCGTCTCTAAAATATTTGACAGGTTGTCAAGCGTGATTCTGTCTCCAGACCGGGGAAGTTTTACACTATTCCTGTGAAAGAAGTTAGTCCATAAGTGAGAACCATCTTTATAATTACACCTCTTTGAAGACCTAACATAAATCAGGGTCCTTCAGACAACCACTCTTTTTTTTACCTTCAAAGGTCTTTTGATTATCACGTACGTAAAACATTTTCTACCTTCCATCCTGTGAGTCACCGGACTCTCCTTTCAACATACCAAAGTGTTAGTTAGAGGTTGGTCTGGATCATTTCGAAAAAATCGTTCGTCTGTCTTCCTCAGTAGAGGAATGTTCCTCAGTAGAGACAAGACGTAGTGACAAAATTTCCGTAAAAAGGCTTGACCTCCCCCCGACTTCAACTTTCTATAAATAATGACCGGAGAGAAAGTCTATACCTCCCTACGTAAAAACCCAAGTAAAAAGTAAAACAGATGAATACTCTAATCTGAGAGGGTCACAACTAGAGAAGAGATTTACACAGCTTGGGGATGACACAGGAGTTTCGATTGTCGTTTATTTGTCAACGATACACACGTGTGTTTACTAAATCTAAAAGTAATGTCTCGACGACGATACAGTCCTCCGTCTTCATCACCCTTTGTCTTACGAACCAAAACTGACGTCGTGACATAGGACGCAGGAGGAGAGAGAGGAATTTCCTCCGAGGTCCCGTGTCATGAACCCCTTCCTCCTGTAGTTTAGACCGACCGGAGGTACTCCCGTCGGACGTTACAACCGAGGAAAAGTACATCACGGAGGTGAAGACTTTCTACACCACCGTTGATGTCTTTCTTTTGTTTCGATCACCTTTCTAGTTTCCCTTCTTTCTCCCCATCTAACTCTCCATCTGTACCCCTAGTAAGGTCTCTGTGTCACGGAAAACGGTCACACCGGATAATCTTAGAGTAAACCCCTTTGTAACGTAAAAGGGGGGACTCTATAGAGAAACATGTTAATTCCAAAACCTCAGTTTTTACCAACCCAAAAAGGGGAGAGAAAAAAACGAAAAAACCGGTGTGACACGTCGTACACCTTAGAATCAATGGGCTGGTCCTTAGCTTCGACGTAGGGAACGTAACCTTCGTATCTCAGAATTGACGACCTGGTGGTCCTTTCAAGGGTCTGTCTAGTTCCAAAGTTAGGGTCGGGTCTATAAACACTCAACACACAAGAACCCGTTTAATGAAGAGACTCAAATGTTTCGAAAGACTCTGCCGGAGAGGACAGACGAAGAGTCACAGGTCCTCGATATCCTCCGTGATTGGTAGGTTACCGGGGTATGAAAAGTCAAACGTGACTAATTGTCATTAAAACTTAGGACCAAGTGTAATCTTAACCCGAAGAGATCATCGTGTCTACCATTTCTCAGAGGGACGTTACGTCCTCTGGGTCCAAGTCAGGGATTCAACCCTTCTAGGTGACCTCTTCCCTTACCGATGAGTGAGGTCATAAGAACGGACCTCTTAAGGTACCTGTCTCCTTGGACCACCCGATATCAGGTACCCCAACGTTTCTCAACCTGTGTCGACTCACTGATTATGAAACAAAGTATGACAACGATGAGTTACACATTCGAAATTAGGTTTTAGAACCCTACCGTAATCTCTAAATCTTAGAACCCGGGGTGGGGTCCGGATGACTTAGTATTAGACGTAAAATCATTTCAGGGGACCACTGAAAATAAGTAATTACAAACTCTTCGTGACAAGATACGGTCAACCAGAGTCGAAACTAACGTTTAACCTTAGTCGACTTCTCAAATTTGGGACGTTTACGGATCCGGGTGAAAGTCTCCAAGATTAAATTAACCAGATCCCATCTCGGAACTGTATACGTTCAAAACATTCAGTGGCACACTAAAATGAAACGTAGATACTACCTCTTGGTGACTAAATTTATAACTACTGAGGGTCTCATCATAGAGATCCGATCACGACCGAGTGATCACCCACCTCAGGTACAAGTCTTCTCAAAGCCCGACAAGGGGTGGGTGACCACCTACTTCGGTCCAGGACACCAATCACGACCTCATGACCGTTCGTCTTGACCCAGGGTCACAGACCAAAGTCCTGGGTCCCATTGGTCTCATCCACAGTCTAGAGACCACCACCCCTTACCCGACAAGAACTGTGTCGACCCAAACCCCGGACCTCACAGGGTTTCGAACATGACCGAACGATCACTCGTCCCGGTCCTGGGTCGACCAGATTCCCTTCCCAGACCGGATGACTATTCGTACGACCCAGGTGTCCGAGGTCCTGATACCAAAAGAACCGTAGACCATAGACGGGGGACCACCCACGTCGACCAAGTCTCCGATTTCGTTCGAAGAATCTTCCGTCCCGACCCCGGGTCCCGTAAGACCCCAACCACCCACCTCGACCCGGGAGACCACAGGTCTCCGCCGACACCCGAGTCTCCCAGATCCGTTGGACACACGACGGATGACCCCGACACAGGGACGGGTCGATTAACCAACCGGACTCCACGGGGTTGTCACCGTTGACGTCCGACAATCCGGTCCCGTCCTGACCCAGGACCCCAATTATTCGATCTCCCTCCTCGTCGTCATGGGACACCATCTTCCTCGAGGGGTTTTACCGACGGTGGTCACAGACACAAAAGTCTCACTCGACGTGAACGGAGGACGGAGAACCCTTCTGGGAGGTTCTGGTCGTCCACCCAGAATGGATTCGAGGATGAGTTAATACCGAAAACGGGACCCAGGGTCTCGGACACTCTAAGACACACACGAGAAATTCACTTCAGAGACAAAAGGGGTAAGATTACAATGTAAAGACAGAGACGAAGGAACGGGGGACGGGGGTTTACGTTTCGGGGAAAACCGACTTGAAATATACGAAGTAGAGAGAAAAGATCCAGTCTGAACGAGAGTAATAAATATGTTTTAAGACTGAGTCATCATCGTAAGGCTAGGACTTAGTTTGAGATTTGACAGACCTTATATTGGATCCTTTTTCCTGGATAAAGTAATAATACACTCGAAATTCGAGAAAGTGTCAAAACGAAAGAGTCGGTCCTGATCGAGTAGAGGTGTGGTAGGAAAATCCAGACTCAGTCGTCATCACATCTTGTAATTGAGTAATTGTTACTTTAGGAGAATGGATTGAGAAAGGTCCGATTCCAACAAAAGTTAATCGTCTAAACCTCTCTCTCCAAAAAAGGGGGGGAAATAACGTGTCGGGAAGGAAAATGTCCCATTGATCCTTGAGCCTTGAGACGGTGTTGATGTGTTCGTGTCTTCTCTCAGGACCTGAAGGTGTGCTTTTACGTCAAGTCGACTGTGGAATCTTCTGGGACTCGTCTCCAAGGATAATGTGGTACTCCGTGAACACTGGATGTCTTGACACTTACTTATTTACCCATAACAAAATTCGGTACTTCGACTACCATTAAACAATCCGTCGGTCTTTTTACTTATGTAATGACTTACTTAAGGTAGGGTCCTGGCACTTCGAGGACTTTCGTACCTAGTACAGTAGAAGTACCTTTTCCGGGTGTCAGGGATTACGTTTGAGAACACAGGTTATTCATGAAGTCTTGACGAGTGACTACTATCTAGTTGAGTGATTAGGTCCACGTTAACGAGTTAGACGAGTGTCCTGAATCTCATAGTAACTCGACGAAGAGACTAAAGGACGGTGATAATTTTATGACCGACCTTCTGTTCCCGGTCTCTCGATTCAACGAGTCGAAGCCAAGAAAGAGGGGGACTTTGTCTATCCTTCACAGGGAGTCCGTGTGTGCTCAAATTATTGTTACAACACGCCAGAATTTATTCTGTCCGACCCGGGGAGACCCTAGACCCTGCACTAACCTCACCAAATATTTTTATTTGGTACTCCGTGAACGACGGGAGTAAGAACCCGACTTCTCGGACTACTACTTCAATGTGAAATTTGTACTAGTACTCTTACCTGGTGAGTAGAAAGGTAAGGGTAATCCCAAAAACAGGTCTTTTTCAAACAGATACATCTCCACGAAACGTTTTACACTCCTCCCATATCGTTGGGTGAGGTTATAAGAACGGACCTCTTAGAGTACCTGTCTCCTCGGACCATCCGATGTTAGGCATCCGAACGTTTCTCTGCTTGTGATGACTTCACTAAGTAATCCGTACGTACGTACGTTTTACGTCGAGAGAAGGACAAGAACCGTCCTTCCCGTCGTACCACGACCTTTACCGAACCGAAAGGGAAGGTGGAAGTAACGAAAGAAACGAAGGAAGAAGGAAGGAGGGTCGGGGGATATGGATTAAAGTGAAAAACGATAACTCGACAAAAAACCCCTCTCTCTCTCGGGGTCTTGACGTCGTCCGTTTTTGTTTGTGTGTTTGTTTGTTTGTTTTGGTGTTTTTTTGGAGTCGGAGAGTCTCTCTTTATTTATAGGAAGTAAGAATAAACTCAAAGAGTGACGGATCTCACATTCCTATCTTTTATCTTGACAGATTGTCTTCGTCTCTCGTTCTGGAAAAGGTACCACAAACCTTTTATGACTTTTTCCCTCGTCTTTCCTCCTACTCCACTGGGACAAAGAGAGGGAGTCGTCAGTTACCTCACGACACTGTAAATGACAGTAAAGTACAGTACAGTAATTTATCCCGTATTGCACCAAAATCATGTACACAGGGGACATACGGGTCTGTAAACGATGGACAAGACCACGAGGTTTTCTTTTTCTGCTAAACCCGATACGGGAACTCCTCGATTATCCCAAAGAACCCTCGTATCTTGGGTACATACTTTTTGTGTACGTCTTCTATTTCTATCGGGGTCCTGGTCCAGTGTTTTGGCCCCTGTCCCACAAACCCCCGACCTCATCTCCCCTACACTGAACTCCTTCGTGGTTACTACCAATATCTCTACACACACTTCCCAGAAACACCTTACCGCAACCCTTTCTTCAACCTTCACGTCAACGTATCTACGTCCCTCACTGAATCGTCGTCGTCCCACTTACTCCTATTTGTAAGAAACATAGGTCAGCAGTGTCAAAAGTACAAGAAAACCTGACTAGAACAACAACAAGTCAACACAGGTCGAGAAACGCTGGGGTACCTGATGTCGTGTGGTCCGAAGGAACAGGTAGTGGTTGAGGGTCTTGAACGAGTTTGAGTACAGGTGACTCAGCCACTACGGTAGGTCAGTAGAGTAGGAGACAACAGGGGAAGAGGAGGACGGAAGTCAGAAATGATCCTAGTCCCAGAAAAGGTACTCAACCGAGAAGTGTAGTCCACCGGCTTCATAACCCCGAAGTTGCGGTTATGAAACCTGACTAGAGACAAAGAAGTTTAAATATACAACTTCGGGATTGAGGGTTACACTGTGAGAGACCTCTATCCCGTAAATCTCTCCACGCACCCACGATTCAGTGTAGTCAACACAGGTTGAGAAACACTGGGATACCTGAAATCGGACGGTCCGAGGAGACAGTCACCCTAAAGGGTCCGTTCTTAAGACCTCACCCTACGGTAAAGGAGTAGGTCCTCTAGAAGGGTTGGGTCCCTAGTTTGGACATAGAGGGTACAGAGGACGTAACCGTCCACCCAAGAAATAGTGATCGTGGTGGACCCTTCGAGAGATCTCTCCATTGATTTATTTATTCCAGTACTTCACCCTTAGGTTATCATAATCACACACATGTTTTTTGTTTAATTGTTTGTTGTCTGTGGTCCTCCGTGTACGTATTTTATTATCCGATAATTCTTGTCTCGTTTTGTACCAGTAGACGTTCGATTCCTCTCCCTCGAGTCCTCTAGTTGGGGTGACTACAGAAGTAGAACCCGAAGATCGGGAGGTATTAACTATTTTATTTAAAGATAACAAATTCGGAGGGTCAGTCACCATAAAACAAAACCCTCGGGTTCGTCTGAGTATGTATACACTTCCTTCTAACAAACGTTCGGGGTCAAGAGTCCCGACCTACGGTCAACGACATTCAGTGAATAAGAGTACCAGTTTGTAAATTCTCCTGGTTGTCACTACCGATACATTCGTGAACTTCTCTGTCCGTCGAAGACCGTACCAAGAGTCGATCCACTGGAAAACATCCAGTACAATGAATAGACCCGGTAAAAACAGAGAAGTTACTTAATCCTTTAATTATTCTCATTGAACGATTACGTACCTATATTTCAATTTCCATTCCTAGTATTATTGGAACCGTATAAAAAGCATTATCAGTACGAGATGACGAACCGAGGGACAAGGATGACTCTTAGGATGACGAAAACTATAATGTCCAGTCATTTAAGACGTCAGAATGGGTATGTAGAGATGAAGAACATTAACTATTCAAGAAGCTTAGGACTCTCTTGGTCATAGTAGACGGAAAAGCGACCCATCTCAGTTCTTGAATTAGGTAGGATACCATGGTGGTAAGACCCTCCCGACCCTCCACGATTCTCTCTCCTTTTACAGAGAAGACTCCACTTCCAACTCCCTTGGACCCTCACCACTTAGTCCCGAACCCTTGAGAGTCTACCAGTTTATTCACACTGAGTCCAATCCTTTGTGGTTTCGGAAGTGAAGGACAACATACAAGTGAGAATCTTTTTCACGGGGATCGAGACCTCCTCCACCGTACCTCATCATACTGAAGAGTACCCGCCTCTCCTCGGGAGGTAGGAATCGTCGGAAACGAAGGGTGAATGGTCCGTACAGAATCGACATCAAGAGTAAGTTTGTTGAACTTATATCCAGACAAGTGTCTCTGGTCCCCGGACCCATGTTCTAACTTCGAAACTTGAGTGTCCGTGTCCAGTGGACCAAGAGGGGACGGTGATTTTGATTACTGGAGAGGGTGGCACAAACTTGGAGGCGAAAAGTATAAGTAGGTGATGGGGAGACTTGACCTCTCCTAGTTTCAGAGGACTTCGGGTACGATCTTTAGGACTCACGTTGACTCATTCACGGTCTTACTAACTTGTAGAAAAGGAAGTCGAGACTACTCGAAGATTGAGTCCGTCCTCTAAACAAAGACGACAGTTACAATAAAGTCCCGAGTCCTTGATCAACAGATGGACCGAGGAGTCGGTCAGTGTCCGTCACCATTTCTCTTCCGACCGTCCGTCGTTCCAGGTGACCCCTATCACGTCCAATAAAATTCGAAGAGGATAAGAATCGGTCGTCGGACCCCATAACCACAGACGTGTACTAAGTCAAAACGGACCACCGTCACCGTCGTCCTGTGAAACGAAGTCCACTGACCGCACGTTCTAATGTCTCAACTTAATACCCATTTCGTCAAAGGACTACGGTTGAGTCAGAGGGCCACCTGGATCTCCCAGTCCCCCTTCTAAAGTCCGTCCGTCGGACGATACACTCATCTGCGTCTTTACGGTCACGGGTGTCCCCTCGGACCACAAATTTTGTCTTTTGTTGGTTGAACCGTGGTGTTAAATAGACCGGACTAAGGCTCTACGTTCTTTGGTTCCAGGGGTAGTAAGACTACACCGTTCTGACCGTTCCCTGACCCGTTATCCTCTCCCCGACCATTTTACGTGTTCCTTTCCCTACGAAATAAGAAACACAACGAGGGAGAAACCCTTGTCCTACCTGTTAATTATGGGCGCGGAAGAGTTATGTATTTTATGATCCACTACTCAGTGAGACCAAGGGTCTTTCAACGAGGGGTACCGGAATCTAAAGGTTTAGGAACCACACATCTTAGGTAATTATTGAGGGTTGAGAAAGGATTAACGTGTATCCTTACGAATCGTGTCGCGACCGGTGTAAATGTAAGTAAGTTGTGTAAGTTATTTACGAGAGATAACCACCAAAAGTATGTATTTTACAACTGTCTTGGGACAAAAGGTTCATATCAGAATGAGACTTTGACTGAAGGGACCACCGAGTCTGCCATTTCGTAGACAGATGTTACGCCCTCTGGACCCAAGCTAGGGACCCAACCCTTCTAGGGGACCTCTTCCTTTACCGTTAGGTGAGATCCTGATAACGGACCTTTTAGGGTACCTGTCTCCTCGGACCATCCGATGTGGGTACCCCATCGTTTCGACTCGCTGAAGTGAAGTGAAGTGAAGACTTTGACTTATGTATCTTACCTATTTCCTCTTGGTGTGATAATATGACCATGACCCCCTTCCTCTCCCCGTCTTGATACGGAGACAGAAGGGAAGTGACAAAAGATCTCTATCTCAGTTCTTACGATTCTAAGGGAGTTACGCCTAAGTAATTTATAGATACCGAAAGAGTCGGAGTATACGTAAGACCTTTTAAATTTTACTCATCTTTTGAAATAATACCTATCCTGTGTCAAATTCTACTTACTATTCGTCTACAATCTACGACAATAATCGTTCGGAGTAAAATGTCGTCGTGACCCATGACTTTCATCGTCTTCTTTACTCTCCGTAATCACATCTACACAACTCCCCTACATCTTTCCCGGGGATATTCCCGACCACATGACCCTACTGGGTCTCTCTACTATACCCCTCCCTTCTCCCTCCCCCCAAGTCCCAACCCTTAAGTACATGTGGACACCACCTAAGTACAGTTACATACCGTTTTGGTTATGTCATAACATTTCATTTTTTTTAAAATTTTTCTTTCTTTTCACAATTACTTTACCTTTTTTACTGTTATTTTAGATATGTACTTTCGATATACCCCCTTAGTCTCTTTGTACTCCTTCCTTTAAGTACCCGACCTAAGGTGTCTTTTCGAACAGAAATTGGATCCGGAATTTTCTTTACTTTCTAAAGTCAAATACGGTTGTCCCCGTTCATGACGTCTAACTCCGATGTCCCATTCGTTTCCGCGTCGTCACCCTTACTCGTATTGTTACCGTGGCCCTACCTTCCTTCCCTGACTATCTCCTCGTCGGATTGATACATTCACCTTCTCCACACACACACCACCCACACTACAACACAAGTCTCCTTATCCTAAATGATCCGTAGTTTCACCTCAGTCTACTACCACCAGAAAATTTTTTTAAAACAAAATAATAAAAAATTTATAAATAAAATTAACCTCCTATCAATGTTATAGTACTACAAAAAACGGATATAGTTGTACTTAGACCGTGTATATATGTACACAGGGGAGGTAGGACTTGGAGGGAGGGAGGAGGGAGGGGTAGGGTAGGGAGGTCCAACAGGGTCTCGTGGTCGAAAACCACGGGGCGAAATCCGTAGCCTGAACGTAAAATAAAAAAATTAAATAAAAGTTAACCTCCTTTTAACAAAATGTTACAATACTACAAAAGACGGCATGTTGTTTCGTCTAGTCAGTATTAATATGTATATAAGGGAGGGAGAGTTCGGAGGAAGGGGAGGGGAGTGGGTGGGGAGATCTAGTAGTGTCTCACGGTCCGACTCGAGGGACACAATGTATCGTTGAAGAGTGGTCGATAAATAAAATGTGTACCACCACGTATATACAGATAAGACGAAAGAGGTCAGTAGGGTAAGAGAGGAAAGGGGCGACACAGACCTTATAATGAGTCGGTACTTTTCTTACGGAAACTCAGTCAAGATTACTCCACCTACCTGGATCTTGGACAATATGTCTCACTTCATTCAATCTTTTTGTTTATAGTATATACTTGTATATATATATATACCCTAAATCTTTTTACCATAACTACTTGGATAAACGTCCCTTACTTACCTCTACGTATATATATATATATATATATATAGACCGATACGATTCAGAAGTAATGACACACCTAAAAAGAGATCANTGTTTATAGTATATACTTGTATATATATATATACCCTAAATCTTTTTACCATAACTACTTGGATAAACGTCCCTTACTTACCTCTACGTATATATATATATATATATATATAGACCGATACGATTCAGAAGTAATGACACACCTAAAAAGAGATCAACACCGCTCGCCCTCGTCCTCGATGAGAGATCAACGTCACGTCCCCGTAGGGTGACGTCACCGAAGAGAACAACGTCTCGTACCCGAAGTCTTCAATACCGATGACCTGAGATCTGGTGTCCGAGTTATCACACCACGTACCTGAGTCAACGAGGAGTCGTAAACCCTAGAAGGACCTAGTCCCTACCTTGGACACAGAGGACGGAACCGTGTACTTAAAAAAACGGTGTCTCGATGGTTCCTTCGGGCTACCACCAGAACTTTCTGACGGTCTCTTTAAATCCTCGACCATCCGACACTCCTTCGATACCCTCCATAAATTCGTACACTTACCGAGTCACTCTTTAAAGAGACTGTCATTAGATCTCTTGTGTACGTACCTTCTCTACTTTCAGGTGTTCAGGTAAATTCTTCAATGACGTAATTGGTTCCAGTCTCCGTAGAGAGAGAGAGAGAGAGAGAAAAAAAAAAAAAAGACACATTATACTGAATCAGGGACAACTCAACCCAGTCTGGTTGACTAGATCTTTTACTGATAAACGTAAGGTGACGTCCAATATAGTCTCTTCCGTTACCGTTGGGTGAGGTCATGAGAACGGACCTTTTAGGGTACCTACCTCCTCGGACCTTTCGACGTCAGGGACCCCAGCGACTCCCAGTCTGTGTTGACTTGTTGAAGTGAAAGTGAAAAGTGAAAGTACGTAACCTCTTCCTTTACCGTTGGGTGATTTCACAAGAACGGACATCTTAGGACCCCTACTGCCTCGGACCACCCGACGGCAGATACCCCAGCGTGTCACAGTCTGTACTGATTTCGCTGAATCGTCGTCGTCGTGTCCGATATCGGACGATTTTACCATAGGTAAAAATTTCGTTTATTACAGGAATCAGATGTCGTTTGACCGATAGACTTACAAAGTCTAACAAGTCACTCAAAGAAAAGTTCTCTTTATTGGGTCCCTTCCATCGAAGATTACTGTAACCGTGACTCATGACAGAACTTGGTTGTGTCCAAACGAAACTTCGTAATTTAATTACAGTGTAGTACAACCCACCGTGAGTGTAACCTGTACGTTACTCCTAAACAAAAATTTCATAGACCTCTTTTAATGTCTCATGTCAACCTAATGTTCGTAGGACCCTTATAAATACCTCAATGTTCAAGAGCTATTATGTAAATTCGTCGGGTCAGATACGTGTTCGTCACTCGACATAAACGGACCTCGTCACACTATTTTAGTCCATAATCACGTAAATAGGGGAAATCGGAGAGGTCCGTCTGGAACGGTTAAGAGTTGGGTTGGAGTTCAGTCTATGAGGGTACTCTTAAAGTTAACATGTTCAGGAGAGATTCAAACCCATTATTCAGTTTCTTCACCCTTACCACCATTCATTTTTTCAGTGTTCTGGATCCGTTTTCTTTGGGTATCTCTACCTTTATAGTCCTCTCCGTCTACACTGGTCTATTATTGAAAGGGACCTCGAACCTCTACACTACCGTCAACAATACTCTCTGATACTGAGGAGTATTCTCTTGTTTCTTATTTTTTTTTTTATGACTTACGCTCTACCATAAAGGTTTAGTATATAAACTATTCCCCAATTATAGGTTTTATACATTTATTGAGTATGTTGAGTTGTTACTTTTTTTAGTTTACTGGACTAATTTTTGACCCGTCTCCTGGACTTACCATTAAAAGGGTTTCTGTATGTCTATCGGTTAGCCATGTACTTTTCTTCGAGTTGTAGTGATTGATAGTCCCTTTACGTTTAGTTATGGTGTTTCTCTATAGTGGAGTGGGGATAGTCTTACCGATAACATTTTTATGTGTTCTTTATTGTTTACAACCTACACGACTTTTCCCTTGGGATTCGCGAAAAACACCCTTACACTTAACGACACCGGTGATACCTTTGTCATACTTATTAGGAGTTTTTTAATTCTTATTTTGATGGTGTACTGGGTTAATAAGATGAAGACCTATAAATGGGTTTCTTATGTCTTTGTGATTAAACTTTTCTATACATGGGAATATAAGTGACGTTGTAATAAACGTTATCGGTTTTATACCTCTGTTGGATTCACAGGTAACTACCTACTTGCCTATTTCTTCTGTGTTATGTACATGTGTCACTTTACGATGAACTAGTATTTTTTTCTTACTTAAGGTGGTAAACACTGGTGTACCCACCTGAAACTTTTATAATTCGATTCACTTTATTCAGTTTACTTCTTTGTGTTTATGACATATTAAAGTACGTATACACCTTAGATTTGTTTCGTTTACTTGTTCATTTGAGTTTTGTCTAATCGTGAATGGTCTTCCCTTCCCTCAACCTCTATTTCCTTTACCCACTACCTACTATTGATCTGAACACCACCACTAGTGAAACATTACATATGTCTACAGTTTAATATTACGACAATGGACTTTGAATATATCATTTTTTTTCTTTCTTTATTCGTTGTCCTCCGATCTCATCCGGGTTCACGGTAGATAACTCTCCATAAATTACTCTTTGTATTTTAGTAAGTAAAACGTACAAGTTACTTAAAAATTATTCACTTGTTTAGATCCGTGATTTCTTAGTGGTCATTCATCTTTATGGACGAACGTACCTCGAATGTAAGATTACACCCTGACCTCGTCCGTTCTCTGTTTTATTTGTCTGAGGGATTTACTAAAGTAGGTATAAGTACCAAGATAAATGGTAGATATAAAACTGAGGATTTACATGTATAGATCGGGACTACAGAGGGACCCTGAGGTCTAAATACATGAACTAACGGTTAAGTCACAGAAGTGAATCCAGAATATCCGGGTCGTTCATCTTGTACTGGTTTTGTCTTAAGAACATAGGTGGGGGCGGGGTCTAGACAAAGAGGGTAGTGTATGAGGTAGAACTATTTACTACAGGAAGTCAACGAGTCTATTTCTGGACTCTCAGTAAGAACTAATAATTGAAAAGAAGTGGGAGGTCAGATAGTCGTTTAGAACATTCAAGGTGGTAGTTTTATGTACAACCTAGAGAGGTAAAGAGTGGTGGAGGTACTGACAGTAGGATAGTTCGACAATAGAGAGTGGACTTTTAGACGTTCGGATTTTTTGAATGATGAACCAGTGAGAAGGAGATGAAAAAAGAAAAATATTAAATAAAAGGTGTGGTATCAGTTTTACTAGAATATATGACTCTTAATGTAGTGTAGTGAGACCGTGTATCTTTGATTTCAGAAGGATACTCAAATTCTTTATTTGTTTTTACGAAAAAGTTCCTGAGGTTGTCTCAGACCAGTTCTAGACCAGGGTCGTATCATCAGAGAATGAGAGAACTAGTCATTCGAGGTTCATGAGACCAACGGAAAGGAGAAAAAAAAGAAATTAACTTCATATGGACTAAATGTTATAACACAATCAAAGTCCATATGTCGTTTGACTAAATCAAATATGTATGTGTATAAATGTATATACATAAGATATAATAAAAGGAAATATCCAATAATATTCTACAACCTATATTAAGAGACAGCAACACTTCAACGAGTCAGTGAGTCACAGGTTGAGAAACACTGGGGTACCTGACATCGGGTGGTCCGAGGAGGTAGGTACCTTAAAAGATCCGTTCTCATAACCTCACCCAACGGTAAAGGAAGAGGTCTATTAAGAGACATGATGTGTCATTAAGGAGTTACGAACCGACAAAATACATATCATCAAACATAGACAATTGGAGTATAGGTATTAAATAGGGAATGGGGACGAGGGAAAGGGGAAACTATTGGTACAAACAAAAGATATAGACTTCAGACAAAAGACATAGACTTCAGACAAACACAAGACATATATCTAAGTAAACATAATAAAAAAAATCTAAAGGTTTGCATTGACTATAGTATATTAACAGAAAAAGACAGACTGAATGAGTCATACTAGAAGAGATCCAGGTAGGTACAATGACTTATTTTATAAAATAAGAAAAACAAAAATACCGACTCATTATAAGGTAACATACATATATGGTGTAGAAGTATTCGGTTAGTAGATAACCACCCGTCACCCCAACAAAAATACAGAACCGATAGTATTTATTACGACGATACTCTTAACCCAACACACATAGAACGGTTCAATCTAAAAAGCAGAAAGGACCTATATACGAGTCCTCACCCTCCCTGACGACCTAGTATACCATCGAGTTTAAAATCAAAAAAAATTTGTTAGTGGTCCAACAAAAGGTATTACCGATGTGGTTAAATAAAAGGTCAGTAGTCATATCCTCCCCAGTGAAAAAGGTATGGGACAAGTTTTAAATAATAGATTTCTGTAAAACTATTACCGGTAAGACTAGTCACACTCCACTACGGAGTAATACCAAAACTAAACATAAAGAGATTATTGATCATTTCAACTTGTTTAAAAGTATACGGACATACAAAAGAAACCTCTTTACAGATAAAGTTAGAAGACACGTATAAAACTTATCCAATAAACAAAAAAAAAACTATAACTCAACATACTCGATAAATATATAAAAACTTTAATTTGGGAACAGTCAACGTAACAAAGGTTTATAAAAGAAGGTATCCAACAGAAAAACAAAACAACTATCGAAGGAAACGAGACGTTTTCACATATATAAAATAATCCAAGGTAAACAAATAAAAACGAAATAAAAGAAAACGGTACCTTCTAACTACATTCTTTCATAGTGGTACTAAATACATGTTCTTATAAAATGGATACAAGAAAAGATCCCCAAAAAATCACAGTACAGAACTTGGTAAAACTCAAATGAAAACATAAACCACACTTCTACACAAGACTAAAGTAACTAAATACACATCGACAGGTCGAAGGGGATGTGACGAACAACTTTTCTGACAGAAAAGAAGTAATATATGCGACGGAGGAAACAACATCTAATTAACTGGAATCCACACCCCAAATAAAGACCAAAGAGATAGGACGAGGTAACTAGATTTATAGATAAAAACACGGTCATAGTACGATAAGACTAAAGATATCGAAACATCATGTCCGACTTCAGAAGTTCTAAATGTGGAGGTCAAAACAACAAAAAAGGAATCTTAACGGAACTTTCAAGACCAAAAAAAAATACCAAGGTATATGTAAAATCCTAATAAACAACATCAAGACTAATTTTACAGTACCCATAAAACTATCCCCACTGTAATTGAGACATCTAAGGAAGTCCATCGTTCCGGTAAAATTGTAATTAAGAAGGTCTAGTTCTCGTACTCTACAGAAAGGTAAAGAAACTTAGTAGAGGTCAAAAGAAATAGTCATAAAATATGTAAAGTCGTATATCCAGAAAGTGAAGGAATCAAATAAGGATCCAAAAAAAATTGAGTTAAAATTTACTCTGAAAAGAAATTAAAATACTATAAATTAACACTTATATTTCTTTATGTTATCTAAAGATATATAATTAGAATATAGGATGATGGAATGATTTAATTAAATAAGATTATTAAAACACGTCTCTGAAATCTCAAGAGATATATCTCAGAAGACTTTTATCACTGTCAAATTGGAGAAGGAAAGGTTAAACCTACGGAAAGAAAAAGAACAGACCAACGATACCAATCCTGAAGGTTATGATACAACTTATCTTTAATACTATTACCCGTAGGAACAGTACGAGGACTTAAATTGTCCTTCCGAAAGTCGGAAAGTAACAACTCATAATACAACTCATACCCAAATAACATTTACCGAAAATAATAAAACTCTATATAAGGGATATATGGGTGAAACCACTCTCAAAAATAGTACTTACTTATAACCTAAAACAGTTCACGAAGAAGACGTAGAAAACTCTACTGGTACCAAAAACAGAAAGAAAAACAAGAGTACCACATGCTGTAACTAAAAGACGTACAATTTGATATGAACGTTGGGACCTTACCGAGGTCTCAAAGAACCACATACTAGGAAAAGTATATAACAACTTAAACCGAACGATTATAAAACAACTCCCAAAAATATAGATATAAGTAGTTTATATATCGGGGTATTAAAAGAAAAAACATAACATAACAGACCAAATCCATAGTTCCACTACCACTGAAATACCGTACTTAAAACGTCACAAAGGAGTAGAAGTCAGAAAACCTTATAAAACTCTTCCTATCTATATTTAAGACACAGACAACCCATGTTAAGGGGTCATTTAGAGAGACCAGGCCCTGAGAACAAACGTCCCTCAGGAAAAAAAAAAAAAAAACCTGTCTCAGATAAAGTGAAAACCACGAGACAGACAAGTTTCATAGACAAAGAAAAACCGAGTCAAAACCGGTAGACATACAGAGATCTTTGAACAAGTAAAGAAATCCAACAGGTTAAATCGACAAGTGTGATAACAAAAAAAATAAAAAAATTTAAAGACAGAATAGTCAATAAAGAAGACAAAGTAAAGAATAGAACAAATATAACACGGAGAAAGAAAAAAAGAAACACTTGGACCGATCTCGAAACGGTCAAAGCAAATAGAATTGTTTTTTGGTCTAGAACCGAAGTAACTAAAAAAAAGATAAAAATTTAAAGATAAAATAAATAAAGAAGAGTTAAATGAAGGAGAAAGACTCAAACCCAAAACAAAAAAAAAAGAAGATTGCAAAAATCGACCATCTAATCCAACAAGTAAAGTCCCTGACACACACACACACTCACGCATTTCGGAAAAGACGACACCTGAAGGGAGAATCTTGACGAAAACTACGTAGGTCATCTAAAACATTCCAACATAAAAGTAACAGTAAAAAGTACTCCATAAAAGACTAAAGAAGAAACTAAAGTAGTAAAAGGATAACCGAAAAAGTTATCCTATAAAAAGTCAAAGGTAAACGAACAAGAAAAGGGTAAAAATAAGGATACAAATTAAAGATCAAAGTACGGTAACACCAGTCTTTTATAAGAACTTTATCAAAGATAGAAGAATTTATATAACTCCGAACAAAACACTGAATCATACATAAAAAACCTCTCCTCCCCTACATCACGGGACATCTACACTTAACTTAGGTTGACCAGATAACACAGTAAATCCTGGAGACGACGGAATAACTAAAAGACAAACATTCTAGGTAGGTAACTAGAGTCACCTCATAATTTCAGAGAATGATAATTATCGAAACATAAAGACAGTCAAAGTAGGAAATAAAGACAAGAATAAATAAATATACAAATCCACGAGGATACAACCAATATCCTCTTCCGTTACCGTGGGGTGAGGTCATGAGAACGGACCTTTTAGGGTGTCTACCTCCTCGGAGTATCCGACGTCAGGGACCCCAGTGTTTGTCAACTTGTGCTGACTCGCTGAAGTGAAAGTGAAAAGTGAAAGTACGTAACCTCTTCCTTTACCGTTGGGTGAGGTCACAAGAACGGACCTCTTAGGGTCCCTACCCCCTCGGACCACCCGACGGCAGATACCCCAGCGTGTCTCAACCTGTGATGACTTCACTGAATCGTCGTCGTCGTCGTCGTACAACCAATGTATATACAATTGTTCACATTATAGGAGAAGAACTTAACTAGGGAAATAGTAATATATTACAAGAAGAAACAGAAAGAAATACCTGAAACAAAATTTCAGATAAAACAGACTATACTGATAAAGATAGGGACGAAAGAGCGGTAAAGGTAAACGTATTTTATAGACAAAGGTTTAAGAGTAAAAGTCAGATAGACTCAGAAACTGTGACTTCACTTAGAGAACATCCGTCGTATGACGTCCAAGAAAAAAGAAAAAATTTTAGGTTAGACGGATACATAAAACTAGTCTCGGGAATCAGGGAACATCATTTGACTCAAGGAAAGAAAAACCAAAAACACTTACATAACACACAAAAACTTAAAGTCGATGGTACTTCAAATTATACAACTGGGTATTAATATAGATGAGGGAATTAACTATCAGTAAGTTTAAGTTTGTGTAATTTTTCTAAAAATTTAAGGGAAGAGGGATAAAACACTAAAACTACAGACAAAATGTAGAAGTGTGTAAATAAAAGTGACAAATAACACAATTATCAATTTTATCATAAATGTTATAAAATAAGAAAAAAAAAAATTAGATACATGACCGAAACATAAATTCACTAGAAGGTAAGAAAATATGTAAACGGAAAGGATAGTACTAAAAGAAAAAGATTTCCAACATTGAAGAAAAGATAAATATCTTATGGGAAATTGTAAACTCACATTCATATCATAACGAATTAAGAAAATCAAAAATGAACAGACTCTTTAAGAAATGAAAAGGAACATGAGATTTACTATTAAAACGACCTAACTTATAGGATCCAACGTACAGGGAAAGTCCTGAATATTATATAAAACGGTGAGGGAAAACCGGACGTTTCAAAGACATGTCCTTAGTCAAATACCCCAAAGGGAACATTGACTGAGAAACAAAAAGAGCACGACAGAAATCTTAAGAAACAAATAGAAATTGAAAACGGTAAAATTAATACTATACAGAACCACACCCAGATAAACACAAGTAGAACAAACCCTGGGAGACACGAAGGACATGGACCTATAAACGAAGGAAGAAATCAAAACACCTCAAAAGTCATTATTGAAGAAGTCTATGTAAAAGTTAGAGGAAAAGAGAGAAAAGAAAGATCCTGGGGATAATACACATCTAACCTTATGAAATATAATAGGGTATTTAAAGTATACAACTAAAGAAATAATAAAAAAAAAGATAAACAAAAAACAGACGACAAAACTAACCCACCAAAGGTAATAAGATAGTAGGTTCAGTGAGTAAGTAAGAAGACATAATAAATTAGACAATAAGTAACGAAGATCTAACCAAAAATAGAGCCGTTAACTCAACCGATTAAAAATAACCAAGGACAAATATCAAAGATCAAGGAACAATGTCACTAGACGTAGAGATAACTCTTAGAAAGAATTAAGGAAAGTGTAAAAATAATGGAGGAAAAACTTGAACCCCAGACAAAGTAATAAACAAGAAAGTACCCTAAAGAGTACAAGAAAATTAATCCTCATCAAGGAGACGCAAAATTATAATGAATTTAGATGGAGGTACTTAAATCCTCTTTGTCAATAGATGACACCAAAACTTCCCCATAAAAATACACCCTTACAGGGACACATTTAACACACTCAGGTTATAATAACCACGACGAAAACCATACCTAAGGTTGGTATAGAAAGGAGTCTCAGACGAACGGTAAATTGGAACTATACAACACCACAGGTCTCGGATGTGACCTACAACTGGTCCGGAAGGAGCAACGAAGTACCGACGGTGTCGGAACAGTCCCTGTCCCAGACGAGGGGTCAATAACCTCATCTTCGTGACTACAAGTCAAAACTAGTCAGATGTAACGGGAGAGTACGTACGGGACGGGGTTGTCTCCACTAACGACTTCGTTCATTTAGGGTGAGTATACCAGTGTCGGTTGGATAAGTGACGGACACATCTGTAGGTATCCAGACCGGTATTCGTCGGGTTCCAGTACAAGGAAAGAGACAATACAAGTAGGGTTTGGATCGTGATCCGATACCACACCTTACCCGACCATAATCCCCGGGCCCACGACCGACGTCCTCGGATCCATGAACATGACGACGGACCCCGGACCCAACGAGACCCCGTCTGGAGAGAGTCTTAGACAGGTGGGGTCTAGGTCGAGATTCGACGGTACATCAGTCCCGTCTCGGTCTCACGAGGACGGTCCTTTACTTGGTGACAGATAAAAGGGGTTCCCGACAGGTGGACTTTCAACACAAAGACACTACGGCGAACACACGTGTGTTTTCAGATGAAGTCGGTCTGGTCAGGGGTGGTACTCAACCAATTATCACCTGAGGTGTCAGTCTGGGTGGGGATGACACATGTGTGACTGTTTCCTGAGATATCAAGACCGACCTGGTTTGGGGTCCAGGAGGTACGACAGGGGTACATCGATCTACTCAGGAAAGGACCCCGGACAGTCAGGTTCTAAGTCACGAATCGTCGAGACGTATCAACACCGGGGTTAATCACACGTGAAGTCTGACCCTTCACCCCCTTTCACCATCGGTCAAGACCAGAGAAAGACGGGACTCACAATTATTGGGTCGTACACGTGTGAGAGTTCATCTAAAACCCGATGAGGTCGGGGAGATAAACCGAGTCACCTAAAGAGTCCTCCGTTCCTTTGAGGGTTCCCACTCCCATACGGGGATATCTAAAAGACGCAAAATGTCTATGAAGGGTGCCCGTGACTAGGACAGGACTACTGATAAAAAGGAGACAGGATGGACCAATATCCTTCTACAAAGAACGTCTAACGAACAAATCCTCTAGTACACGGTCAAAGGTCAACCAAAAGATCCTGTAAGATGTACATCTACATAAAAACTGCACAAACAACCTCTTCCACTCGAGGCATAAGAAGATGGGGAGGTAGAGTTAGGGGGAGGACGGAGTGAGGTGTGACCAGAGGAAAGATAACGACTTGATAGGTTTGGGAAAGGAGGACGGAAAACGATAAAGAGAAGGGACACAGACGACACGAGAAAGAGACCGAGAAGTGTACTGATCGAGGAAAGAGAAAGATCGAATGATGGAGTCTCGCTGGAAGGGACTGTTAGATTTTATCTGGGTGAAGATAAAAAAGAGACCGTTATCGAGGAATAAACAAAGGAAGTAGTATGAATAGTGAACGTACTCACGTACACGTGTACGCCTACAACAGACGAAGAGGGTAATCCGACGTTCGAAGTAATTACAGTCTCAGGCAGATCAGTTCCGATACCAAAAAGGTCATCAGTACATACCTACACTCTCAACCTGACACTTCTACCGACTCGTGGCCTCTTAACTACGAAAACTTGACACCACAACCTCTTCTGGGAACTCTCAGGGAACCTGACGTTCCTCTAGGTTGGTTAGGTAAGACTTCCTCTAGTCGGGACCCTAAAGAAACCTTCCTTGCTACGATTTCGACTTTGAGGTCATGAAACCGGTGGAGTACTCTTCTCAACTGAGTAACCTTTTCTGAGACTACGACCCTCCCTAACCCCCGTCCTCCTCTTCCCCTGCTGACTCCTACTCTACTGACCTACCGTAGTGACTGAGCTACCTGCACTTAGACTCACTTGAGGCCCTCAACCACTACCTGTCCCTCCGGACCACACGACGCTAAGTACCCCAGCGTCTCAGTCTGTGCTGAGTCGTTGACTTGACTTGACTTACCGGTAGATCACGGGTCTAGTCATTTTACAAAACTTACTTACCCACCTCTTCCCAAAAACCAATATTCGTAGTTCTTCCAGACTTCTTTGATTTTAATACTTATAAGACCCGAGATCTAGAAGTATGGTTTCTGAAAACCCTAATCCGTGTTTGAAAGTCCTATCCCAGTTGGGTCTCTAATAGTACCGGTCCCACGTACTACACCTCCAGTCTTGTCACTAACATAGATATGATCCAGTTCTTATGACTTTATTGTTTAAGTACACATCGCACTTAGACGGGACTATTGAATACAGGGTCCCTGTGTCTTAAAAGAAAGTAGTCTCCGTCTTATAATGAATTTTCTTTATTTATGAAACCGTAGTCTGTCTGGACCCAAATTTATAGAAGAGTCAGTAACTGTTCGACCCACTGGAACCCGTTAAATAAATTGGGTAGATTCGTATTCAATAGAGTAAAAGTTTTACCTATACTATTGTGTCAATGACGTATCCTAATAACATTCCTGATTACCCAATTTTACATCTTATCCTGGATCTCGTATTATGTTTAATTGTTACTTATTCTCTCCTTCTTCTTCCTCTTCATTTTCTTCTTTACTCAAGAGTGTTCTAATATGTCATGATCCTAAGAGAGACAGATATAGTAACCAACCGGACCCTAGTGTCCTTTCACTAACACTACTGGACCCGTACTAACATACCCAATGTTAGAACTCCCGATACCAGTATCGAAGTATTGGTATGGTTTTGGGTCAATTAATTTAGTCCTTTATTATCTTAGTAAGTTCGATAATATTAACATACAGGGTCCCGAGTCTGGTACCCGGTAGTCACCAAATGATTGGGTTGTCAAGGTACGGTGGACATAGACATACCCAGGGATATCTGACTGAGAAGGAACATGAAACTTCATCTCTACATGACTACATCGTACCTCAATGTCCACCGGTCCCTCGGTCCTGTTCAAAGTCATACCGAAGGAAGTTTCTTACGGTGTTTACGTTATGTCATTTTTTCTTCAGTGAATAGAGGACTTACTCCCGTATTTAAGACTCTTCATTAGTATAAAGATCAACAAGAACCACATGTTTTATCTTCGTCGTTACTTAATAGTTAGGATTTTAATCTTTCCTTATAAAAGTAATAACGGAAAACTCCGAGTAATATACCCTTGATTTTATACCTTAAAACACTAATGAAACATATTAATACATATCTGTCTCCCTCGGTTTGAGGGAAATTTCAGTCACCCTCTATACGTATTTCTTACTCTCGATTTTAACCGGGGAGACATAGAAAGTTAAAACGACCTACATCTTAAGTTATAAAATTTTACTGTTTTCTGAGTAGAACAAAAGTTTAACTGATGTTTCGTGTTATTGTTATTAACTACATGTATCGACACAAGACCCTCGAATATCGTAAAACGTCGACAAGAGAATTAATAAAAGTATTACCTTTCTCATTCTTTAGGTTTAGAGACGAAAAAAGGTCGATACCCTTGACTCAGTCTCTCACAGGTTCAGTAAATGATCATTATCGTGTCATCTAACAACTATGAAAATCTTACTCTTATTGTTATTACGGATGGGATAGAATATCACAACGATAGTCTCGTACATATCCTGTGAAGAACATATCATAGTTTAGTAGAGTTGGAATGGAGGATGGGATAGGTGAGGACGTAACAAATAAAGGAGTATCTGAAAGTTAGACTGTGACGAAGTGTAACCTGGGTAACGAGGACAGATAACAAGGGATGAGACACCAAAACTCCTGTAGAACCTTAACTTACAAGAACCTTGGTGGGAACTGGTTACCTTCAGTATCAAATATCTATTTACGAAGGGACCACCGAATCCGTCATTTCTTAGATGGACGTCACGTCCTCTGGACCCAAACTAGGGACCTAGTCCTTCTAGGGGATCTCTTCTCTTATCAATGGACGAGGTCATAAGAACCACTATTATCGATGGGTGAGGTCACAAGAACGGACCCTTTAGGATACCTGTCTCCTCGGACCAGTCGATGTCAGGTACCACTAGATTTCTCAACCTGTGTTGACTCACGACCCTCGGTCGCACTCCTTGAGGCGGGTACCGTTTCCAGTACTCCTTCCTCCGAACCGTATGCGTTTCCGCACTAGTTCGGAGTCCTTTGGGGGACAAGGGCTCGTAGATGGGGTTTTGGTCTCAGACAAAATACGAGAGTGGATGTGGAGACTGAAATGCCCCCGAGAGGGGGTATTGACAAAGAGAACCTCTTCCTCATTTGCACGTCGAGGTTCCGTTATTTTTAAGAACCCGCACTGTTCTCACAAAGTCGAATGCTTGAGGAGACTTCCAATAGATCGGGCGGACATATCCAAGTAGGCCGGTGTACACTAACAAATGTCGGAGGGTTAGACTCTCCGTCCTCTACAAAATCTGAATAATTTCCGTTTAAGAAAACCCCTCAATCTGTAATAATCATATCACCCAACTAATCCTTAATATAACCACTTCCCAAAAAGTAAACAACACAGTTATTAACGACGATTAAGGGACAAGACCCACCCTGTTCCTACAGAGTCCAGTTTGGAGAGACGACTGTCTGATCGAACACACTGTCCTAATAGGTATGAGGACGGTGATCCGTGTACTAACAAATGATGGAGAGTTGGTATTTGTCATGTCTCTCAAAACCTCATAAAACTCTCAGAATTAATCGTATCCTGAAAAAGAAGAACAACTCAGTTACTAACGGTGGTCCGGAGGTATAGGAATCCGTGGACCCTTATATAATTAGTTACATAAACCTTATATCTTTTCCTTTATATCATCAAAAATTACTATCGTTATGATCTGAAAAACTCAATTACTTAAAATAGAAAACATTATCTAGTGACATGAAACAATATTTAGTGACACAGGAACGATACATTTTTACGTTGAAATAGTATAGAATTCTGATTTATCTAGAATTCCCCTCGTAACCACTTTCCTAAAAGTAAACAACCTGACTACAAACGACGATTTAGAGGTACAAGGGATGGGAATATTACTTATATTGATTGTATATCCTTCTTAATTCATAGTTGGAAATTCGTATATCCTCTTTATTCATAATTGGAAATTCTGATTAGTACAATTGGAACCCAATTTATTTAAGGAAAGAACTAACATTGAGTGATATGGGAGTAGGATATCCTTACATTGAAATAAACCTCCCACCACGGACCAAATTCTTTTTTGTGGGAACTTTCTTTATTAAAAAAACCAATAGTCTTTCTTTCCTAGTATTTTACAGTCGTCCAGAGTGAGTGCCGGTCTTCTACTACATGGAAAAAATATGTAAATACACTTCGTGGACTAAAACTATTTCCAGTCCTGACGACTGGGGGCACACTGAGACATAAGTAGGAATACACATTGTTTTCCGTATATTCGATTGGGTTTTTATTTCTGTAACCTAGTCAAAGGTCTTTCTGTAAGAGGGTACAGCGAAGAAAGAACGAGGGAAAAAAGACCGACTTAAGGGTAGACCTCGTACCTAAGATAAGGTGCATTAGGTTCAATAAGTCGGAGAAAAAGAGGTGATTAGAAAGATGATGTGATAGGTAAAGATTAGAGAGATATAGACACTAATTTATACATAAAAAGGTTTCTACGACTGAGGCAGGGGGGTGGAAGCTTAGTGGGACCTAGGTGGCCCCGACCTGGGACCGTTGACTCGTTGATTGGAAGTGAAAGAAAAGGAGTAAAAGGGGACCCGATCATCAAGACTCTGTGGAAGAAACTCAAAGGAGTCGAAGGGTTAATAGGTACTTCTATTAGCCAAGTTCTTACATAGTAAAAAGAGAGGAAAGGGTAAAGTGACGGGATAGAGAGAGGAAACTTAACAAAAAGATTATATGATGGACGTGGGTTTGGAAAGGGAATCAGAGACAAATGTCTAATTGATTCCGGTTTCTCTTACTGTACTTTGTCATTGTATATACTCTTTTGAACTTTTTGGGTTTTACGATACATTATATTTGATAATGATACTGTATATTATCATCATTATAAACATGGTTAATTTCAGTAATATTAATTAAAAGTTAAACTTCGATAACTTCGTTACTTCGTTTTTAACAGTCCAGAAAGACTTTGAGACCTTAGTAGTATTTTTTAGTCGTCATAAGGAAAGAACCCCCCGTGTTACTGGGGGGTTCCCTATGTGTCCGTTTCCTTTATAACTCTTAGTTAAAAGTCGTAGTAAAGTTGAAGGTATACATATTAAGAATTTTACATAGACGGATTCTTACACGGACGTCAATTCCACAGAATGATTCTATAAAAAAAGGGTGGACAGGAAAGTCTCAACAGGAGGATGATGTGTTTTCTTGTACGTAGGACTTTGAAGACTAGTATATTAAGTAGAAGACTGATGACGAATCTTTGTTATCGTTGTAAGGACTCTTTCTCAGGACACTCTCTTCTGGTTTCTCTCGTGTCCATTCTTTATTGAAAACAGTTGGACAATAAAGAAAAAATTTTTTAAATAAAATAACTTCAATTCAACTGAATTTTACACAATTAAAGATGACAGGTCGTTTCACTAACAATATGTACGTATGTATATATATATATATAATAAAAGTATAATAAAAGGTAATATCAAGTAACATTCTATAAAAGATATGGTAAATAAAAGGAATAATATCTTATAACTTATATTAAGGGACACGATATATTATCCTGGAACAACAAATAGGTATATATATTATCCAACGTAGACGATTTGGGTTTGGGGGTTAGGTAGGGAGGAAGTAGAAGAGGAGGGAGAACCATTAGTGTTCGGACAAGAGATACAGACACCCAAACAAACACAAAACATCTGTTCGATTAAAAAACAGTATCAAATCTAAGACACAAATTCATTTTAGTATACCATAAACAGAAGGAGAAAGACTAAAAGAAGTGAATCATTTTATTAAAGATCCAGATAAGTACAACGACGTTTATCGTAATAAAATGAGAAAAAAATACCGACTTATCAAAATGTAACATGTATACATGATAATTAAGTAGAAATAGGTAAGTAGACAGTTACCGGTAAATCCAACAAAGGTATAGAACCGATGATATTTATCACGACGATACTTGTGACACCATGTACATAGTGAAACTTAATATCAAAACAGGTACATATACAGGTCCTCACCATAACGACCTAGTATACCTTTGAGATAAAAAAACAAAAGACTCCTTTAAAGCATGACAAAAGGTATCAACGACATAGTTAAATGTAAGAGTGGTTGTTACATCCCCCTAAGGGAAAAGAGGTATGGAAAAAGTCGTAAATAACAAACATCTAAAAAAATTTACTGTCGGTAAGGCTGACCACACTCCACCATTGAGCATAAGTACATGGACAACCGATAGACATCCAGAAGAACCCTCTTTACAGACAAATCCAGGAGACGGGTAAAAAACTGACTCAACAAACAAAAAACCACAACTTAACATACTCGATAGACATATAAAACCTTTAATTCGGGAACAGTCAACGTAGCAAACGTTTATAAAAGAGGGTCAGACACCCAACAGAAAAGTAAAACGAATACCGAAGGAAATGAACACTCGAACTACTTTAACACCTGGAGAGTGAAGAATTACCAAGATATCACAGAGAAAGTACACGACAACTAAAGATACATATCTAATTTTAACGGGAATATTTTCACTCGTAGACGGAGACATGTTCACATCCTGTTTTCTAAAGATTTTACGAAATCTTACACTATAGGTCCTGAAATCCTTTGGTCAACATAAATTAATCCCCTTTTTTGAGAAAGTAGTCGAATATATACAAAAATACTAAGACAGTTAACTTATTAATATTCGTTATTAAAGTTGTTATTTTAATGATTAGATATATATTTTAAGAACACAGAAAGAGAGACAGATGGTTAAAATTTCCGTAAAGATCCTATCAAACTAATAGGATCTTGACTTCATCTCGTATGTCGTATACATACATACACAAATACACAAACATCGGGTACTCTGACCTCTTCCGTTACCGCGGTGTGAGGTCATGAGAACGGACCTTTTAGGGTACCCGTCTCCTCGGACTATCCGACGTCAGGTACCCCAGCGATTCTCAACCTGTGCTGACTCGTTGAAGTAAAAGTACGTAACCTCTTCCTTTACCTTGGGTGAGGTCACAAGAGAGGACCTCTTAGGGTCCCTGCCACCCGACGGAAGATGCCCCAACGTGTCTCAGTCTGTACTGACTTCACTGAATCGTCGTCGTCGTCGGGTACTCTTTTTAGAATTTTCATGTGTCGAAGGTTAAAAATTTAAATAAAAATTGAAAAATGAAACTTTATTAAAATCTACAAGGGAAAAATTAATTATGTATAGAACCATCTCTATGAAACTCTGACGTTTACAGATCCAGGAGGAATTTGAAAACGGGTGATAAAAATCGTAGGTAACCATCTACAACAGTCAATGTCAAACCACATGATTATGACAAAAACATAAAGGGTATAAGGAAGATATAAATAATGGACCTTAAGAAAGAAAGAAAGAACATATTTATACCTGAATTGTCTATAAAGAACATAAGTCACCCGATATTAGGACATGGTAATAAATAAAAGAAGTTTAACAAGGTCGAAACTGGTAACCCTAAAGGTTATTAACCCTTTCTTTACACAAACATTCAGTCTACCAAATTTAATAAATGAAAGTTGTTTTACCTTCCTAATCAGCCAAATACTCGACTAACTAGTAATTTTCCTTACAACTATCTTGTGACACTTTAAATTCAGAAAAAACTTGAAATTTTTTACAAACGTGTTAAAATTTCCAATGAAAGGTAAATAGTAACAATATCCTATAACTGAGATAAGGAACCCAAACATGTTATGTAGGGACTCGGAATGTGGGTCATCCGACAAGGAGGGTGAGGGTCTAGAGACATAACGGAGTGGGGGATAAGGGGAGACCATTGGTGATCAACTTGTAACACTTTGAAAAATATACATTATGTCTGTTAGAAGTTTGTTAATTCACTGTGACATTATTCTTTGGAAATAAGGGTATACGGATAGGATACCGGGTCTTTAAGGTCAGAAGTCATGAACAACTTCTCTTTACTCGTGTATATCAATGGGTCTGAACATCGTTTGTCAGTATTGGTAAAACAAGTATTGTCGGGGTTTGAACTTTGTTGGGTTTATAGGGACTTATTATCTTATCTATTACTTTATCATCAGAAAGTAACCTTATTTTCTGTCAGTAAAAAACATTTCTTCTTTGACGGATATATGAGGTTTTGTAACCACTTACAGTTTATGTAATATAATTCACTTTCTTCATTGTGTTTTCTCATATGTGACTCATAAAAGTAAAGATACCTTAAGTTCTTGTACAATTTAAGGTAAATCCCACTATCTTCACTCTTGACATAACAAACCCCTTCCCGTGTTCCCTTTTAAGACCACACGACATTTACAGGAGATAGAACTAGTCCTACCACCAGTGTTCCCACGTGTGAAAATAGTTTTGAGTCCTAAACAAGTGAAAAAACCAAATATTTAATTATGGAGTTACTTTTATTATCACAAATTTTTTATAGTTGACTCTTTTTTTACAAACAACGTATATCCTACGTTTCCCGATATACGTTTTTCAGATTTCTCGAGGACTTTTTTATTCACAGGTCACTTTTTTACCGATTTTCTATCTTTATTCGGTCAATGGGTTTTCCTCAACATACAGTAGTTTTACAGATACTTTTTTAAGTGATCATTAGTCTCTATACGGTCTATTTTGTGTTTTGATATGTTGAGATAAAAATTGGGGTTTGACCGTTGAAACAACCCTCCTATCATCTCCTGACATTTGTTTAAGAGGGAAGAGAAAGAGGGTCTCTTAATAATGTTACAATATTTATTATGAATTATTCATGAATGTTACTCGCGATATTATTTACTATTATCTTATCTATTGTTTTAACAAAACTGGATTCGGAGTCAGTAATTCTCGACTTTAACCCAGTGTTAAGAACTTAGGTATATCCTGTGTTCTATTAGAGTCAAAAGATTTAGGTTTAGAGAACAACCCAGTAACTGTCACCCCACCAAAAGTGTACATCTACTGTATTGAATGGACTGTAGGGACGTGACCAAACCTCTCGTCCTTCTCTCGCACAAGGTACGGAAGAACCATTTACGACGTACCATGTCCATTTGTTCTTTAGGTTTGACGAACCAGGGACTCGACTATGTAAAACAAAACGAAAGTGTCAAACGACCAAATGAACTCTGGTTGTAAATTTTTAAATTCTTTAATTGTGTTTTTAGTAAGTATAGATTTAGTCGATCTCGACACATCGTCGACTGAGGGGTCAGTTACACAAGAGGTCAAATGATGTCACGGGTACCGGTGTAAAACACGATACTGTGTCTCCGACCACCGTCCAAAAGACTACAGTCTAGTCTTTATCATGAACAAATACAATGGGTAGAACAGGTATATCCATTGACTCAAACACTGGACTATATTTTATGGTACCCCTTTGTTATTTTCTAAAATTCAAAATTTCTGATGGTAAATAATTATTACATGTACTTACTCTCTCTCTTACTTACTTACTTACTTCAGGAGTCTACCTGACTAAATGAATCGAGAAACTGTGGAAATTCAATATTTACAGGAAGATTTGGTGAAGTGTACCTTATTTATACGTCTATACGTCTTGACAGAAATCTTTTAAATTGTCAGACTTTCTCCTGGAACAGGGAAAGGGTAAGTGACAATAAGAAAATATAAACCCCCGTCCTTACGTAACACTGTACCTCAAACCCTCTTCTAAAAGTACATTGTATCCCCTTGACACCCACGAAGACCGTTCTCTCCATACTCACGTCAGAAAAATATTTCATGTACCTAAAATGAGAACCCTGAGCGACAGTTTCCCAAAGTCGGGAAAGAACTGGGTCAATTTTCACCGAATAGAGGAGACAGTCGCACCGACTCGACCGAAGAAAGAATTGACATCTCCTCTGTAAGTCATTAGTTCACGGGGACTCCATGTGTCTACAGTCCAATTTTGGTTTTATCGACCGGGGTAGGGGTCTCAGACCCCATCTCGGGTTCTTAAACATAGGTATTGTTCAAGGATAACCGAAGGGACCATCGAGTCCACCAGAACACGGACGTTACGTTCTCTGTACCTAAGCTCGAGACCCAGTCCTTCTAGGGGACCTCTCCCCTTACCGTTGGACGAGATCATAAAAACGGATCTTTTAGGGCACCTGTCTCCTCGAACCACCCGATGTCAGGTACCCCAACGTTTCTCAGTCTGTGTGTTGACTCACTGATTTGTTGTCCAAGAGTTCGGTACGACTATGTTGACCAGTCCTTTGATATGAAATTCTTAGGGACCACTTTAGAAGTTGGAGACCATTTCTCACTATTGAGGACTCTCAGACATACTTAATAAAATACGAGTCCTTCTAGTCTGTATTTACTATTGTGTCATCTAAATTAACTTACAAGAAAAATTTTAAACAATTATTAAAAACCGACACGACCCAGAAGTAACGACACACCCGAAAAGAGAATAACGACACTCGTCCCCGATGAGAGATCAACACCACCCTCACGAAGAGTAACGTCACCGAAGAGAATACCTAGGACCCTAGATTCCGTGTACCCGAAGTCATGATCCCCGTGCACCCGAGTCATCAACACTGAGGGTCAAAGATCTCGTGTACTAGTTATCAACACCGTGTGTCAGAATCAACGAGGTGTCGTATACCCTAGAAGGGCCTAGTCCCTAGGTTGGACACGGAGGACGTAACATCCGTCTATGAAAATGGTGACTCTGTGACCCCTTCCGAATTAACGTACGAGAATTACGTACGAAGGACAATGATTAATGGGAATAAAAAAGAACGTTTCTATAGTCCTTAACCTTAATAAATTAACACTCTAATAAAAACCTCCGTACTTTCGGTAGTCACCTCTTAACTGAGTCAATTTGGACTCTAGACTCCGGAAGTAAAGAGGGACCCCTAAGGAAGGTTACCCGTTGGCATTTGTGTTACGAGACACCAAAACAACGACTGTTTACCTTCAAAAGTGTTATAGTCCTTCACGACCCGAACGTACCGTAACTTTCTCTTCTGGCAATTTGTTGTACTGGTCCGTTTGAACTTTTGATTTTGACCGTACGACCCTTTCATTGATTTCCTTAATAAAGAGAGAACTACACAAATTTCCATCTTAGTCTACAAGACTATCAATAGTTAAATTTTCGGAGAGGAGATTCCGTACGAGAGAAAGAGGGACAGAGAGAGAGACAGAGGATAGAAATAACGTCGGTTGGTAAGGTTCTCTTCGTTACATGTAAAAAAAAAACCGAACACACACAAGTACGTCTTAGACACACCAAAAGACTAAATGTTAACAAGACCTCGAAGGTAAACCGAGTCGACTATTTCTTGAACGGACGGTTACGTCCTCTGTGATCTCTCCAACCCAAACTAGGGACCCAGTCCTTCTAGGGGACCTCTTCCTTTACCCGTTGGGTGAAGTCATAAGAACGGACCTCTTAGGGTACTTGTCTCATCGGACCGTCCGATGTCGGGTACCCCCAGCGTTTCTTAACTTGTTCTGACTCACACGAGTGTGTTTTTTACAAGATTTAGAGTGACGACGAACGTCGAAAAGGGTGAGTTGACATTATAAAAAACTAAGTAGATACAACTAAAACTGACACACCTAGTGTTATTTGCCACCTTTTAAGACTTTCTCTACCCTTATGGTCTGGTGGACTGGACGGAGAACCTTTTTGATATACGTCCAGTCCTTCGTTGTCAATCTTGACCTGTACTTGTACCCGACCTGACCAAGGTTTATCCTTTTCCTCATCCAGTTCCCACACATAACAGTGGGACGAATAAATTGAAGATACGTCTCATGTAGTACTCTTTACGACCCGACCTTCTTCGTGTCGACCTTAGTTCTAACGTCCCTCTTTATAGTTATTGGAGTCTATACGTCTCCTGTGGTATGAATACCGTCTTTCACTTCTCCTTGATTTTTCGGAGAGTTACTTTCACTTTCTCCTCTCACTTTTTAAACCGAATTTCGAGTTGTAAGTCTTTTGATTCTAGTACCGTAGGCCAGGGTAGTGAAGTACCGTTTATCTAACCCTTTGTCACCTTTCTCACCGACTGAAACATCCGAGGTTTTAGTGACGTCTACCACTAACGTCGGTCCTTTAATTTTCTACGAATGAGGAACCTTCCCTTCAATACTGGTTGGATCTGTCGTATAATTTTTCGTCTCTGTAATGAAACGGTTGTTTCCAGAGAGATCAGTTCCGATACCAAAAAGGTCACCAACACATACCTACACTCTCAACTTGACACTTCTTTCGACTCGCTACTTCTTAACTACGAAAACTTGACACCACAACCTCTTCTGAGAACTGTTAGGGAACTTGACGTTCCTCTAGGTTGGTCAGGTAAGATTTCCTCTAGTCAGGACCCACAAGTAACCTTCCTGACTATGACTTCGACTTTGAGGTTATGAAACCGGTGGAGTACGGTTCTCAACTGAGTAACCTTTTCTGAGACTACGACCCTCCCTGACTCCCGTCCTCCACTTCCCCTGCTGTCTCCTACTCTACCGACCTACCGTAGTGACTGAGCTACCTGTACTCAAACCCATTTTAAGTCCTCAACCACTACCTGTCCCTCCGGACCACACGACACTAAGTACCCCAACGTTTCTCAGTCTGTACTAACTCACTGACTTGACTTGACTTGACTTACAACGGTCATTCACTTTCAACGAGTCAGTACAGACTGAGAAACACTAGGGTACTTCATATGTCAGGTACTTTAAGAGATTCGGTCTTATGACCTCACCCATTGGAAAGGGAAGAGGTCCCTAGAAGGGTTGGGTCCCTAGCTTGGGTCTAGAGGGCGTGACGTCCACCTAAGAAATGGTCGACTCAAGTCGTCCGTAGTTTCAATGGTCCGCTACAATTTTATCTCTAACGACTCAAGGTCAGGTTCTCTAAGGACAAGTTCTCCAGAATCCACTACGGGTCCTTAGACGTAACTTTGTTTACATAATACCATATTAAATAAATGGTATTTTAAGTGGACAAATTACGTAAGTTAAAAATCCTTTGCACATCTCAACATATCAGTGAAGTGTGTTAGGTCAATCTTTACATGTAAAATTATCCGAGGGACCCTCAAAGACTGTGTCGTCTTTGACGTGAAAGTCGTACCGTCTCTAATTCTCATCCAAAAGACCCTGAGGTTGTCGAGACAGTGAAAAACGGGTTGTAAAAGTACTGAGGGTGGAGAGAGGACGAGAGAATAAGGAGAGTGAGGACTACCGGGAAGTCCGACAGAAAACTATACTACACTCGACATTAGGACAGAGGGTGGGGAGGACAAATAGGAACGGGAAAAGTGTGTGTGACTATAAAAGAACATGTCCTAGGACAGACTTTCTGGATACAATTGAGTCCATTACCGGATAAGAGAGTAAGTGTACCAAGAATCTGGAGTGAAATTTTTTAGAATTATAAGAAGTAAATTTTTTTTATTAATAAATAAAAACTAAAAAATTTTAACCTCCTATTAACGAAATGTTGTAACAACCGAAGACGGAGTATAACAACACAATCAAAGTAGACAGCTACCTGTAGATCCAACGAAAGTACAGGATGGACAACATTTATCACGACGGTTCTTGTAACCCCGTACACGCAGAAAAGTTTAATACCAAAAGAATCCCATATATGGGTTATCACCCCAACGACAGTATATCATCAAAATAAGAATCAACAAATTACATAGAGGTATGACAAAAGGTATGACCAACATAGTTAAATGTTAGGATCGTTGTTACGTTCTCCTAAGGGAAAAGAGGTGTGGGAGAGGTCGTAAATTACAAATTACAAACACCTAAAAAACTACTACCGGTAAGACTAACCATACTCCATCAAAACTAAAGGTAAAGAGAGCCCCCGTCCTCCTCTTCCCCTGCCGTCTCCTACTCTACCGACCTATCGTAGTGACTGAGTTACCTGCACTCAGACTCACTTGAGGCCTTCAACCACTACCTGTCCCTCCGGACCTCACGACGCTAAGTACCCCAACGTTTCTCAGGCAGTCCTGACTCACTGACTTGACTTGACTTGACTTGACTTACTCTCTACAACTCGTAGAAAAGGACATAAACAACAGATAGACATAGAAGAAATCTCTTTACAGACAAATCCGGATTTTGATACGTCTTCTTCTAATATACTTCTAGGATCCTCGAAGTACAATGTTCCGTCTAGGTAGTTGGTCCATTTTTCTATAACGAACCGACGTCTTCTACCACAAAGAGATACACTTCATTTATTACGACTGGGTTTCTTACGTTACTGGTCTTAGTAAAGACTCCTTCTCCGACGGTACTCAGAGTCAGTCAGGGGGTGATAGGAGTTCGTACTCTTTCGTCATCCTAGTTATTAACCTTAAAACACTAAAGTATACATTTTACGGTGAACAGTTCTGTCTTTGTTGTCGTTCGTGTAGTTCAACAGACCTCGGATTTGTCCCTTACTTTGGGTTTGTAGTGACGAAGACCGTAACTTTATTTAGAATCTCTACTTGTAGTGATCATCCATGTAGTGTGAGACCCAGATATACGTCTTGAGTTTCAAGGTGTACTGATATTTTACGTTGGATTATTTGATGACTTTTAAAAGATCTCAAAAGGTAAGTTCTTTACAAATAACTCGCTTATATCACGGGGTCCGTGTAATCAAAGACCCAGTGACCACGTGTATTAATTTAAGTGGTCACTTCTACCGTTTTTATATTATGTTTATAAGACTGGAACCAGAACTTCGAGACTAAGTCATTGAAACTCCACTATGATATCCGTAACGACTCCTCTCTGACACAACTTTTAGTCCTGACATCTCTTCCCCGAGACTTTGAAGAGAAAAGAGTAACGGTTTTAGTGTTACGTCTTTACGACCAACGAGAAGTCGATTATGATTTGAATTGGAACGAATTATTACATCCTACAATCAAAAATGAGGAAAAAGAAGTTCAGGGGATAATACCGTACTGGTGGTTAGAATGAGGGACCTTATCCACAACATACTAATCTTAAGTCATAAGACTATTTATACTCCAGGGTCTCCGGGGACATACAATACAACAAAACCGATGAGAGTTATGTTTTGACTCCCATGGACACAAAAAGTTTTTCCACTATACCTACTGAACATCTCATCCGTCTTAAAACTCTGCCGAGGACCATACCCGTCTTAACACAGGGGAGGACGGGGTTTAAGTATACAACTTCTAGATTACAGATCATGGAATGATACGATGTCATAAACTCCCTTTCAAGAAATATCACCACTAATTCAATTTTAGTCGTGTAATCCCACCCTGGGGATTAAGTTATACTGACCACAGGAGTATTTTTCTCTTTTTCCGTGGTTCCCACGTGTGTCTAATTTCATATATACTTCTCGTTGGTTCTCCAGTCGGTAGACGTTCGGTCCTCTCTCCAGAGTCTCCTTTGGTTTGGATGACTGTGGAACTAGAACTTGAATCGGAGGTCTTGACACTTTTTTATTTAAATACAATAAATTCTGTAGGTAAAATACCATAAAGTAATACCGTCGGGATCGTTTGATTATACCGAGAGTTTTAAAGATAGGATACCATATTTGGTGGAGGGTCAATACATTAGTTTGTGTTTGGATCTGACGACACTGAAACGACTACGTTAATTTTAGAGTTCAGTCCTGAGACACACTAAGAAGTCGGTCCTACCCTTCCCTCTACGACACTCGGGGACCGATTCTCACTCCCAATAAAACGTTTTGAGGGAACCAGAGCACGACCACTTGTTAACACCTGTCAATCACTTTTGAGTTTCTATTTAAGTAACGAGTCGACAGTGACGGTTACTAAAACGAGAGTAGTGTAGAGTAGATCTTACGGAACCGACGGAAGATTGATCACAGACGAGACCAGAGAAGGTGGGAGTTGTGACGGAAGACTCCCTACAAAGACCTTATGTCACGTCACACCTACCTCTTCAGAACTCCGATGACATTCTTATTCTGACTTTCGGTCCCCGTCCTCCGAATTTATGGTTTGAGCTCTTGTGATCTTTTGCCGACTGAGGTCCCTTGTAATTAGCTGTTCTCGAGTAGGATTTCGGAGGTGTGGATGTGACTTTGTTTTGAGGTGGGTTCTCGGTTGTTCAAAGTCTCGTTCCGTATGGTTCGATTAAGAGGTTGTTGCTTCCTTGTATTGTGACTCGTAATTTTATATCCACCGGTTTTCAGTGTGGTTTGGGTATCTATTGAGTTTTGAGTGAGGACCTGTGAAGTAACGTGGGGTCTCTCTTCTCTAGGTCGAGGTGGATGGTCTTGTGACTGTGTTCGAAGGGATTTGTCCTTTGGAACTGTTTCGTGAGTAGGTTGGGGTGGGTGTCCCTCCTTGGAGGTGTTATTTCTCCTTGGTGTTTGAAGGTCGTATGTCTTTCCGATGGGGTTTATCGTTAGATTTGTTCTACTTTTCCGTCTCTTTATAAGTCATCCTTTTCCTTGTACTATTTACGGGTAGTTTGGTTTGTTTTCTCCTCCTCTATCCCTTAGATGGACTTTTTCTTAAGTCTGATTACTGACATTTTTACTAGATTTTAGAACTTTTGTTCTACCTCAATGTCTATTTATCAGAACTCTGTTCCTGATAGATTTCTTCTTCGTTCTTTACAAATTGTTCCTGGGTCTTCTTTATTTTTTATCAGTTAGTTATTACTTATTACGTTATTGACTCTGTTTTTGTGAGACCTCCCTTGGTTGTGATCTTATTGACTCCGTCTTCTATCCTATTCACTCTGCCCTCTATCTTACCACCTTTATTTACTTCGTCTCTCCTTTTTTCTTTTTTTCTTAATTTTCTTTACTCCTGAAGGAGTCTCTGGAGACCCTGTTACAGTTTACGGGGGTGTAAGTTTATTATCCTCAGACTCTTCTTCTTCTGTTTTTCTTTCCGGTGCTCTTTTGTGAACTCCTCTATTATCAACTTTTGAAGGGATTTTACCTCTTCCTTTATCGTGGGTTCAGGTTCTTTGGGTATCCCAGGGTTTGTCCTGTTTGGGTTCCGTTTTGTGGGTTCTGTGTATAATTAGTTTAATTGTTTCTAGTTTGTGTTTCTTGTTTATAATTTTCGTCGTTCCCTTTTTGTTGTTTATTGTATGTTCCCCTAAGGGTATTCCTATTGTCGACTAGAAAGTTATTTTTGAGAAGTCTGGTTCTCCCTTACCGTCCTATATGAATTTCACTACTTTCTCTTTTTGGAGGTTGGGTTTAATGATATGGGTCGTTTCGAGAGTAAGTTTATACTTCCTCTTTAGTTTTCGAAATGTCTGTTCGTTTTCGACTCTCTTAAGTCGTGGTGGTTTGGTCGATAAGTTGTTTATAATTTCCTAGAATAGATCTGTTTGAACTTGGGTTTTGTTGTTTCATTTACCGTTACCCTTAGTAGTCAAGTCAAGTAAAGTCAGTGAGTCAGCACAGGCTGAGAAACGTTGGGGTACTTAGTGTCGTACGGTCCGGAGGGACAGGTAATGGTCGAGGACCTCAAATGGGTTTGAGTGCAGGTAGCTCAGCCACTACGGTAGGTTGGTAGAGTAGAAGGCAGTAGGGAAAGAGGAGGACGGGAGTTAGGGAGGGTCGTAGTCCCAGAAAAGGTTACTCAGTTGAGAAGCGTACTCAACCGGTTTCATAACCTCAAAGTCGAAGTCATAGTCAGGAAGGTTACTTGTGGGTCCTGACTAGAGGAAATCCTACCTGACCAACCTAGAAGAACGTTAGGTTCCCTGAGCGTTCTCGGAAGAGGTTGTGGTGTCAAGTTTTCGGAGTGAATAGTTATTAATGGAATTTACATTTACCCAACTTACGGGATTGGTTTTCCGTTTCTGACCGACTTACCTATGTTTTTGTTCTGGGGATACATACGACAGATGTTCTCTGGATTGAGTTTTGTTCCCTGTGGATGTCTGACTTTCACTTCCCGACCTTTTTCTATAAAGTACGTTTACCTCTGGTTTTCTTTCGTCCTCATCGTTATGAGTATAGTCTATTTTATCTGAAACTTTATTTCCGACACTTTTCTCTGTTTTTTCCTGTGATGTATTACTAGTTAGTGTCTTCTTCTATATTGTTAATATTTACATATATGTGGGTTGTATCCTCGTGGTGTTATGCAATCCGATTATGATTGTTCATACTTTCCCCTTTAATTGTCATTGTATTATTGTCACCTTCTGAAATTATAGGGTGAGTGTGGATACCTATCTAGTTGATTTGTCTTTTGATCGTTCCTTTGTGTTTGAAATTTACTATGTTACCTGGTCAATCTGAATTGACTATAGATATCCTATAAAGTGGGGTTTTGTTATTTAAAGTGGAAAAAGAGTTCACATGTGCCTTGGAAGAGGTCCTATCTAGTACAGGACCCGGTATTTAGATCTGAACCATTTAATTTTTTTTTAAATTTAGTAAGGTTCGTAGGAAAGACTAGTGCTACATCATTCTAATCTACAGTTGATATTCTTTTTTTACTAATATTTATGTTTGTATACCTCCTATTCGTTGTGCGAAGACTTTTTGTTTATTCAGTGTCTTCTTTTGTTTTTACTTTAGTTTATACGTATCTTTTCTTACTTTTACTTTTGTGTTATTGACTTTTGGATACCCTGAGTCATTTTAGTTACGATTCCCCTTCCAAGTATCGTTATGTTCGAATGGAGTTCTTTGTTCTCTTTTTAGTTTATTTACTGGATTGATGTAGATTTCATTGATCTTTCTCTTCTTTACTTCTCGGGGTCCCAATCATCTTCCTCTCTTTAGTATTTTTAATCCCGTCTTTATTTACTTTTTCTTTATTTCCTCTGGTATCGTTTTTAGTTGTTTCCATTATGGACCAAGAAACTCTTCTATTTATTTTATCTGTTTGGTAATCGGTCGAAGTAGTTCTTTTTATCCCTTTTCTTAGTTTAGTTGTTTTAATCTTTACTTTCACCTCTTTAGTGTTGTCTGTTGTGTCTTTATGTTTCCTAGTATTCTCTGATGATAGTCGTTGATATACGGTTATTTTACCTGTTGGACCTTCTTTACCTGTTTAAGAATCTTTTCATATTGGAAGGTTTTGACTTGGTCCTTCTTTATCTTTTAGAATCGTCTGGGTAGTGTTCGTGCCTTTAGTTTGACATTAGTCTTTAGAAGGTCGTTTGTTTTCGGGTTCTGGTCTGCCGAAGTGTCGACTTAAGATGGTTTTTAAATCTTTTCTCCATTCTTGATAGGATGAGTTTAAGAAGGTCTTTTAACGTCTCCTTCCATTTGAAGGTTTGAGTAAAATACTCCCGTGGTAGTAGGATTATGGTTTTGGTCTGTTTCTACGGTGTTTTTTGTTTTGTTATCCAGTTGTAGTGACTACTTGTATCTACGTCTTTAGGAATTGTTTTAAGATCGTTTGTCTTAGGTTGTTGTATAATTTTTCTAATATGTAGTACTGGTTCACCCGAAATAGGGTCCCTACGTTCCTAAGAAGTTGAATACGTTTAGTTAGTTACACTATGTGGTGTAATTGTTTAACTTTCTATTTTTGGCATACTAATAGAGTTATCTACAAATCTTTCGGAAACTGTTTTAAGTCGTAGGTAAATACTGTTTTCGGAAGGTCTTTCGTCCGTATCTTCCTTGTATGAAGTTGTATTATTTTCGATACATACTATTTGGGTGTCGTTTGTCATAGGAGTTACCACTTTTTAACTTTCGTAAAGGGGATTTCAGTCCTAGTTCTGTTCCCATGGGTGAGAGTGGTACTGATAAGTTGTATCAAAACCTTCAAAATCGGTATCGTTAGTCTCCTCTTTTTCTTTATTTTCCTTAGGTCTAACCTTTTCTTCTTCATTTTGAGAGTAAAACGTCTACTGTACTAGGAGATGTATCTTTTGGGATTTCTGTGGTGGTCTTTTAATGATCTCGATTAGTTACTTATCTCATTTCAACGTCCTATATGTCTTGAGGGAACGTAAGGATATGTAATTGTTACTCTTTTGTCTTTCTCTTTTATTCCTTTGTTAAGGTGAGAGGTAACGTTACTTTTCTTATTTTATGAATCCTTATTTAGATGGATTTCTTTGTCTTCTGGATATATATTTTGTGACTACTTTCTTTAGTTTCTACTGTGTTTATCTACCGTTTTATATGATACAGGTACCTAACCTTCTTAGTTGTATCACTTTTACTCATATGATGGCTTTCGTTAGATATCTAAGTTACGTTAGGGATAGTTCGATGGTTACTATAAAAAATCTCTTGATCTTGTTTATTCAAATGTTAAAGATACCTTTATGTTTTTTGGGAGCTTATCGGTTTCGTTAGAACTCTTTCTTCTTACCTTGACTTCCTTAGTCGGACAGACTGAAGTCCGATATGATGTTTCGATGTCAGTAGTTCTGTCATACCATGACCGTATTTCTGACTTTATATCTAGTTACCTTGTTTTATCTTTCGGGTCTCCATTTAGGTTCGTGGATACCTGTGGAATAGAAACTGTTTCCTCCGTTCTTAAATGTTAACTCTTTTCTGTTAGAGAAATTGTTCACTATGACCCTTTTGACCAATTGGTGAAGATTTTCTTACTTTGAGTTTGTGAAAGATTGTGGCATCTGTTTTTTATTTGAGTTTTACCTATTTCTAGATTTACATTCTGGTCTTTGATATTTTGAGGATCTCCTTTTGTCCGTTTTGTGAGAGACCGTATTTAGTGTCGTCCTAGGAGATACTGGGTGGAAAGTCACATTACCTTTATTTTCGTTTTTATTTGTTTACCCTAGATTAATTTGAATTTTCGAAAAAGTGTTACTTCCTTTGATATTCGTTCCACTTTTCTGTCGGAAGTCTTACCCTCTTTTATTATCGTTTACTTCGTTGACTGTTTCTTAACTAGAGTTTTTATATGTTCGTTGAGTACTTCGAGTGAAGGTCTTTTTATTTACTAGGTTAGTTTTTTATCCCGTTTCGTGATTTGTCTGTAAGGAGGTTTCTTACGTATGTCTACCGATTGTTCGTGTACTTTTCTACGAGTCGTAGTGAGTAATAGTCTCTTTACGTTTAGTTTTGGTGTCACTGCATGGTAGAGTGCGGTAAGTCTTTCCGACGATATTTTTTCATTTGTTTGTTATTTACGACCTCTTCCACGTCTTTCTTCCCTTAGTTGGGAGAATGTGACAGCCACCCTTACGTTTGATCATGTCGGTGATACCTCTTGTCACACCTCTAAGGAAATTTTTGACCTTTATCCTGACGGTATCCTGGGTCGTTAGGGTGACGACCCGTATGTGTGATTCCTTTGGTCTTAACTTTCTCTGTGTACATGGGGTTACAAGTAGCGTCGTGACAAATGTTATCGGTCCTGTACCTGCGTTGGATCTACAGGTGACCGTCTGCTTACCTATTCTTTCGACACCATGTATGCATGTCACCTTATAATGAGTCGATAATTTTTTATTGTATAAACTTAGTCAAGATTACTCTACCTACTTTGACCTCGGATAATACGTCACACTTCATTCAGTCTTTCTTTTTGTGGTCCTATCATATAATTGCGTATATATACCTTAAATTTTTCTACATTGTTACTGGGATATACACTCTGTCGTTTTCTCTGTGTCTACATTGTCAGAAAACCTGAGACACCCTCTTCCGCTCCCAACCTACTAAACTCTCTTATCATAACTTAGTACATATAATAGTATACACTTTATCTAGTGGTCAGGTCCAAGTTATGTACTTTGTCCCACGAGTCCCGACCACATGACCTTACTGGGACTTCCTACACTACCCCTCTCTCCACCCTTCCCCCAAGTCCTACCCCCTGTGTACATCTGGGTACCGACTAAGTACAGTTACATACCGTTTTTGATGATGTTATAACATTCCATTAATCGGAGGTTAATTTTATTTATTTTATAAAAAATTTTTAGAGTTCAGTTAAAAGAAATTCTCTCCAATAAAAGTCACTCGGACTGGATTAGTCCACTGGCGAATTTTCCGAGAAAGATCGTTTTCACTAAAGTTCACATTCTCCTTAAGTTGAACTGTCTCTAAAAGACGACGACCTTATCCAATACATCAGTCCTTACACCCACCGGATATCATCAATTGTCGTCGGAGGTCTACTGTCGTTCCTTTACCTCTGGTGTCAGGACGTTGGTATTCCTTGGTTGAAGACTATGTTAGTGTCTTTGAACCTGATCCTTAGACTCAAGGTCTACTCTTTCGTTGGATCGATTGTAGAATTAAAATCAGAACCATCTGGAACTCGTCTCTTGGGTTACTGTAACACGGACCTGAAGACTGGATGTCTTTACACTCGATTATTTACCTATAATGAAATTCGGTGATGATTCATACATCATTAAACAATACGTCGTCATCTTTTACTTAATTGTAAAAATACCTGTTTAAGAGAAATCACAAAGATTTTGAGTTCATAAGTAGCCTTAGATGGACCTTTCACTATAAGAACCCGAGGTGGGGTCTCTCAGACTATGTCATACAGACCCTACCCAGGATCCTTAGTCAGATAAATTATTTGATAAGTCCACTATAACTATGACAACTCGACACTTGGTACTACACTCTTTGTCTGAATAGGAAACCACAGGTGTATGATGACTCTACGGAGTACCTGAGGAATCTTCATCCTCTCTAAACCCACCCCACTCTCAGTTATCTTATGATCTCGTCTCAATGATCCAAGTATGAGAATTCAAGTTAGTCTTTTAAGGAAAGGGTATGAAATGAAAAATATATAATCACAAATGAAAGAAGGGGTCCGGAGAAAGTAAATAAACTATATAATCCGAAAGTACGTTCTAAAGGAAAACTTCTTTCTCAAAGTCATAAATCTTTTCTTAACTCTTTTTGAAAATTCAGTTAATAAAGTAAATAAACGATTCTCGATAGAAACACACTCCGTGACACAACCCATATTTCGTCCTCTGTGTCTATGTCTGTTACGGAGAATAAAACAACGAGTGGTTACATAGGGGTCATGGATCGTGTCTTAAACCGAGTAATTTATAAACAACCTGTTTATTCACTTGTTTATGTACTTATTGTGATTAATATGACTTGACATTAATAGATAAATAGACGAACTAAAGGGGTAATCTGCCACTCGTGTAGTTGTCGTCTTTGGTACAAAATAAGTGATGACGTAGTTACCTTAGAGGATGTATTGGACTACGTAGCATTCGTAAATGACAAACAACTTACTTACTTATGTATCGTCCAGATTTTAGAACCGGTACTGTTGTTTTGTATCATATAGAACTTTGTCTCGACTGTCAATGACAAAAAACTAGAGTATGTATGACATGTTTTGGTACTCCGGGGGAGATTCTTCTTATTCTGTAAAACTCATAAACCCCTGACCGGTCTCACCATTCCATGTCGTTGATGGAAACCTGACACTAAAATAGAAACGGACAGAACGGAGAAACCGTTCAAACTAACAGTCCCGACGTCTTATTAAACGATCCGAAGACAAAGGTTGAACCGTTCGTCAGTCTGCTTGACCTTAACATCGACCGTAGACTTTCCCTGTAACTTTTCCGGGATACGGAAGAGAGGTCAACGTTTATAGTGACTTTTCCACTTCAGAGTTTAGTGGTAAAGAGGTAAGTGTTACTCATCGAATCTATTAGTCCATGGAAAGTGGACGATGGACCAAAATGGAACGAGAGAAACCTCTGGTCCTAAACTAACTTAACAGTGAACGACGTCTCCATCCACCCGTTTGTTCCCTGTTACCCGTTGTCCTCGTCTCACCCCCAGGTCTCCGTCACGATTCCTCCCGAAGTATATTTTCCATGGTCAAGACTTAGGTTCGAAGACAATGAAGTACAAAATGGTTCTCAGATGTACCTGAGTTAGTCATGCGGTCGTACGGTTAAAAGAGTAGGTCCGAAACTGACGGGACTAACGCCGATGTTTCTATATTCCGTATCGAGACGATGGAGATGTGAAAGAGTAGTAAAATTGGATGTCTTCTAAAAGGGTGAGAAACCCCAAACATACTTGGAACAAGTATGTCCCAAACCCCAAACGTACTTAGATCGAGTCCTTAGTTTCCCGATTCGTAACTTGACATACATCGACTGGGACGATTGAAATACAACTAATAAACCGTGTAATCTTAACTTGTGAACAGAATATATATTACCCCTTTCGTCTCTTCACGTTACCCCTTTTGTGTTCTAATCTTTTGTCCTTAGACTCGAGTCGGTAAATAATCGGAGTCCTTTTTATTGAAGAAACCGGAGTCAAAGAGTAAACAATTTTCTTGTATCTGTGGGTAAAACGGGTGGAATATTTTAACGAAATTTATAATTATCTCTATTACTTACTGTTTCAGATGACTCTTTTACTGTTTCAGATGACGGAGAACTCTTTGGACATACGTCCAGTTTTTCGTTGTCAATCTTGACCTGTACCTTGTTGCTGATCAAGGTTTATCTTTTTCCTCATGCAGTTCCGACATATAACAGTGGGACTAATAAATTGAATATACGTCTCATGTAGTACTCTTTGTGACCCGACCTCCTTATTGTTCGACCTTAGTTCTAACGATCCTCTTTATAGTTATTGGAGTCTATACGTCTACTGTGGTGGAATACCGTCTTTCACTTCTCCTTAATTTTTCGGAGAACTACTTTCACTTTCTCCCCTCACTTTTTCAGCTGAATTTCGAGTTGTAAGTCTTTTGCTTCTAGTACCGTAGACCAGGGTAGTGAAGTACCGTTTATCTAACCCTTTGTCACCTTTGTCACCGACTGAAATAAAAAGACCCGAGGTTTTAGTGACGTTTACCACTAACGTCGGTACTTTAAATTTCTGTGAATGAGGAACCTTCCCTTCAATACTGGTTGGATCTGTCGTATAAGTTTTCGTCTCTGTAACGAAACGGTTGTTTTCAAGTAGATCAGTTCCGATACCAAAAAGGTCACCGACTCATACCCACACTCTCATCCTGACACTTCCTTCGACTTGTGACTTCTTAACTACGAAAACTTGACACCACAACCTCTTCTGAGAACGCTCAGGGAACCTGACGTTCTTCTAGGTTGGTCAAGTAGGATTTCCTCTAGTCAGGACCCACAAGCAACCTTCCTGACTACGACTTCGACTTTGAGGTTATAAAACCGGTGGACTACGTTTCTCGACTGAGAAACCTTTTCTGGGACGACGACCCTTTCTGACTCCCGTCCTCCTTTTCCCCTACTGTCTCCTACTCTACCAACCTACCGTAGTGGCTGAGCTACCTGTACCCAAACCCACCTGAGGCCCTCAACCACTATCTGTCCCTCTAGACCGCACGACGTCAAGTACCCCAGCGTTTCTCAGTCTGTGTTGACTCACTGACTTGACTTGACTTTTAATATCACTCGATATTTTTATGTTTAATAAAGAGAAATTTCTTTACTTGAACTATCTTACTGATACATTAAATGAGAGATTTAGTTTATTTAAACCTTCACTTTATTACTTGACAATAATCAGATGTTGTCCGTATTTTATCCTGAGAGAATCTGTACAGAGGTGGGAATGTAACTGAAAATAAAGTAAAACAGGTAGGAAGGGTGAAGAAGTGAACCGAGAAGAGGATGGGGAAGTAAGATTTTACGAGACAAAATAGAAAATCATGTCTGTAGGATAAGTTCCTCTCGTTCTTTAACATATACGTCTAACACACACACAAGAGACTTTATAGACTGGATCTTTTCTCAACTCGGTACTTATTTGTGTAACGATAATGTTGGATTTCTAAGGGTATATTTATTGAAGTTACGAATCGAAATCGACTACTAACTAATGAGTTTACTAAAGGTTAAAAAGGTACCCGGAAAAAAACAAAGGAGGAGAGATCATGACATCTGAAAATAAATAAATAAATAAATAAATAAAATGGAGACTGTGTAACGATTCATATCATGTTTCGTCTTGGTGAGTTTGAACAGACCTGTCGGAGGGGTCGACTTGTTGGTCTCTGTCACCGGATCTCGTGTAGAACCCAACCGATGAGTCACTTCTTCGATTCTTCTTGGAACCAAGGACCTTGTCTTATTCGTCCACCTGTCGAAACGAGTCCGAGAACCGAATACCCCACCGGAACAGGAAAGGACTACCCCAAATGAAATTTTAAGGTAGTTCCTGTTTCTTTTTTCGAGTGGAGGGAAACCCCTAATCTTTCTCGATACGAGTTTGTCTTTACTCACTTTTTACTATTTCAGTTTTCGGTTTACCAACCGGTTCAACGAGGTGAGAGGAAAAAAGTAGTATTACTCGTTGTATAGGTCTTCCGTTAAGTAACCAATTTAACTTGATCTTAAATGTCGTATTAATTAGACTATGTATAAATTACCACTTACCAATAATACGACGACTGAAGTAAGTGTCTTTACTTGCATTGACTTTAAAGAAATCTGTCACTATAGACAGAGATTGGATAAAGACTCCAGTCGATCTCTGTAGACAGAGAATAAGACGAATTTTTTTTTTGGTTTTTGAGTTCTGAGAAAATTAAACTAGGGTATAATAACGTCGCGTCTGATCATATTGTTGAACTTTCACTTTCACAATCAGTGAGTCAGCACAGACTGAGAAACACTGAAGTACCTGACATCGGAGGGTCCGACGAGAGAGGTACCTTAAGAGGTACGTTCTTATGACCTCGCCCAACGGTAAAGGAAGAGGTCCCCTAGAAGGGTTGGGTCCCTAACTTGGACCCAGAGGGTGTAACACCCGTCTGAGAAATGACTGACTCGGTGGTCCCTTCTATAACACCGTATAATACCGTCTATAATACCGTATAACACCATCAGATCTGATCATTTTATTGGTGAATCGACCAAAGAGACGGACTTGACAGGGATAGAAGGTACCATGAATTTAATATTACGAGAAAATGAGTTTCTGACTTACCGAAGGGACGCAGAAGATTTTAGACTGGGGTAGACTATAAAGACGGATTAGAGAAAAATATAAACGAAAGTTACAACACAACCAAAGACGATATGTTGTTACACTTAATCGGTATTCATATGTACATAAGGAGAGGGAGAACTCGGAGGGAAGAGGGGAAAGGGTGGGGAGATCCAGTTGTGTCTCGTAACTCGACTCGAGGGATACAATATGTCGTCGAAGGGTGATCGATAGACAAAATACGTACCATCACATGTACACAGTCACGATGAAAGAGTTAAGCGGGGTTGAAGAGAAAGGGGCCGACACAGGTGTTCGGGTAAGAGATATGGAGAACGGACTAGAGAATGATAGAGGGACGACTGTGGGAAAGGAGATCTGTGTATCTGTCTAATAATAAAATACTTGTATAAAAATAAAAAGGTTTAAAACGTATCATATAGACACGGAGGTGGATCTTAGGGTTTTACGTCTAGTTTTTCGGAAGGATATTTCACCTTTCTTAAGACCCGGTCGTCCATCATCCAAACCTATAACCAACATCAAGACGGTAATTGAACGGTACACATTCGGTTAAGTGAAGAGACTCTGAGTGGAAAGATCCATAGATTCAAAGAAAGGTTAAACTTTTCAATTTTTTTTTAGTAACTCATTGTTTATATTAGTATGGACAAAAGTTCCAGATCAAGTTCGAGTACTGTATATTATCCGAGAGGGACTACACTTGAAGGTGTCACGAAGGAACGGAAGTACTAATGCTCTTCCGACAAATGGATATCAGAGTGGACGGGACGGTTTCCTTCTTTTCTCATTAGAAACAGAGTCATAAGGGTCATTCAGGACTCTAAACGAGACTAACATGGTTGGTGACTTAGTTATTGAAGCCAGTCCCCTCATACTCCTTGAAGAACCGAAGTTGGGGCCAGTGTACAAGATGGGAAATTTCGATGTACACTCGATTTCAACTCTTCCCCTTATAGTCATGGTAACGGTCTTCCCGTTTACCTAGAACCTCTCCGTTTACAGGTATTAAGATAGGGTAACATAAACAAGGTGTGATGTAATATGTCACCAATGAACAAACACACGGAATAGTAGAGTAGAGTAAGTAAGTCGTGTATAAAAACTCGTTGATAAAATACGGTCTCGGAGGGACCACCGAGTCAACCATTTTTTAGACGGACATTACCTCCTCTGGACCCAAACTAGGTACCCAAGTCGTCTAGGGGACCTCTTCCTTTACCGTTGGGTGAGGTCATAAGAACAGACCTCTTAAAGTACCTGTCCCATCAGACCGTCCCGATATCAGGTATCCCAGTGTTTCTCAGTCTGTACTGACTCGTTGATTGTGTGTGTTTATGACATACGGTCCGTATCGTAACAATCCATAAACTACCACTTTTTCTGAGTCACGGATTGGGACACCGTAAATATAACATCACCCCTTTTGTTCGTCTGTTATTTAATTTGTTAACAGTCCAACATTATTCAGGAGACTTCTTTTGTTTTGTCCTTCGACTCTTTTTCTTATTTCCCTTCTAATCCATCCTCCGAGTTCCAGAAAGACTTAACTATTATTACTTTTCCTCGGTAGATCTCTTTCTGACCTCAATTACCGTAAGATCTGTTTCCCTTTCCTTTTACGTTTCCGTGATTCCTTTCTTGTTCGAACCACACAACTTACTTATTTCTTATACCCTCACGGTCACATGTCACTGTTCTGACCGGGTTTTACTCAACCCTCTCCGTTCGGTTCATTACATTTCGGAATCCCCGGTACCCTACAGGTGAACAGACGGTTGTAGAACTCTTGTTCTACTACAGAATCAATAAAGACATTGAGTGTTGGGGAAAAAGTCACGAACCATACATATTCGAAAAGAATTTCCGAATAACGTTATGTCTCACTTACAACAAACCCTGAAAAAAGAGACACACCAAAATTTATCCCCACAAATAAAGAATAACATTTAGGAGTTCGTTCTTTGTGAAAGTCAATAAATGGAACCGATAACCAACATTCCTTCGATGAAAAGTCACAAGAAGAGATAGTACCAGAGGTACGAGAACCGAGAAGGTTTTCAGAGGAGTCATTATGAAACAGAGAACCTTTAGTACAAAACGAGAACCCCACTTCCATTCCAAAATTAGTACTTTCAGAAATTGTTTCATAGTAACCGTAAAACAAAAACTCTTCATCGGTCACTATGTTAGTCTATTCTTTATGACACCATCAAATTTTTTATGGTTCCCTTTGTAAATTCCGTCTTGTGTTTGATCACTCCTATCCCCACAAACTCTTTCGTCCGAACTCTTTTAAGGGTACTCGGATTCGTTGGTCCCACCGTATGCAAGGAAGTACACTCAGGAAGTCTTTTTCTTATGAGTCACGTCCATTGTAAGGTCTTTAGTAAGTCTTTTCGATGTCAACGAGGGACGAGTCCCTTCAAGTCGAGACCATTCCTGTGGACTTTTGTCGGTACCATCGTACCGAAAATTGACTACGGATACACCTTAATCCTTTGACTTAAAGTATCAAAGAGTCCGTGTTGGACTGAATATAACAGAAGATATAGTAACATCGAAATTGAGACAAAACACAGAGACCGATCCCCATAAAAGAGTAGGAACAAACCACCTTTTCTGACCTAAAGGGGAATTGGACCTTGAATCTACGTATATATAAAGAGGAACAACAGTAAATGTGTATCCATCAAGATTTTTTTTCGAGAACAAAATTTTAATTCTTTTTTTATTTTAAGTCCTCAGGGAGATGTATGTTTCTGGAAGGGAACTTAATGTTAGACAATCAACACGAGTGTTTAATCCTTAAGTTTTTACATAGACGGCAAACACTGAAACCCCCATACACCCACACACCCCTCCCTCTTTCTTTCCGACATTCTTCCTCAAGTATCTTCTTCGTCTAGGTAAGAGATCGGGAAAGATCGTGGGTATACAAGGACTCTTCTTTTATATATCGTTTACTCCTCTACCGGTATCTCTAAGGAAGTTTGTAAAGGACATTAGTAGGATACAAGTAACTCACGGATGATACCCAGAAGTATACTTTTTGTCTCTCTTAAACATACTCGTCGTCCTTTGTAAATGGATGACTCTCTTTTTTCAACTACAGTTCAACAATTACATCGCTTTATTTTTTACTGTGGGATAAACTAAGATGAACCTTTCAAGGACAACACTACATACGAACTCTTTCGTACGAGAGTTGGTCAGCTAGACTTTGATGACAATCGGTATAGAGGTGTAAATGGTACGTAGGTTGTTCGATCTACACCTCTTATGTAACATTATAAAGTCTTCTTAACGGTCGTATTTACCCGGAGGAATGGTTCGAGTTCAGATTCCCTAAAGTGGTCGTCACGTATATTAGTACCTACCTACCAATGGTTTTCCGGGTCTACTTCAGTTTCCCTATTTCGAGATGGGTTTCGAGACCTCTATCTTGAGAGGGTTCTAGACGTCACAGAGATACCTCTACCCTCATCACTGACGTCTTCTTTACCTGCACCAGGATGGGTCGGTGTCCTTCCGACGTCGACTCGATATAATAAAGTAAGTAAGTAAAGTGTATTTAACTAGTGAGTAATACACGGTTCGTGACCCTATCCACGATCCTTACGTCTCTACCTATCTGTACGATGTGAATGTTTACGTGAACCCTCTTTACCAATGAACTTATGTAGTAATGTTACACTATACAGTTTTTCAGTTTCATGTCACTGTTATCCTCATCCTTTTTCCACGTTCCTACTCTACTCCTTTTACTGGTTTATGTCACCACTAAATCGAGACACTCCTTTCTTTCCTCAGGTCAAGACAAAAAAAGTGGTAACATGGAGACAGTAAAAGGTCCTTACTACAACCTGAGGAGACATCAAGTAAGTAAGTAAATAGGTAGACAGACCAGATAAGACACGGTTTGTGATATGTTCCATGGTATTTCTATTTATATCAGAGACGGAAACCTCTTGAGTGTCATATTACTCTTTCTTTTCGATCACTTGTTTATAAATCTGTCTAGTAACTCTATCATGACACCTATTACCTGATGTCCGTATGGAGACCTCTACTAACGTCGTCTACTTTCTACGATTACAGGATTTGACTCCTTCTTATAATTCTTACTCATATTCACTTTCTATTTGTTCTAAGAATCTTGTATATTAACTACGACACTTCACTTACTAACCTCATCAACATCCCCTACCACTCTTCCTTTTTTTGACTCCCACTTACTTAAGATCCAAAGATCGAACCCACTAACCTATAACAATAATTATATCTCTCTTTAATAATATTTCCTTTTTATCTAGACCCCGTTCTCTATCTCTTACAATTGTCAAGTTGATGTCTAAAACTACAAAAGTATTCTATTGATCCACACGGTGGGTGATTCGTAAATCTATAAACCCAGAGTTAGACTCCTTTACGTAGACTTGATCCCTATTTCTATATCCTCAGAAATCGGATGCACAATATCAATTTCGACAACCACACTTACTCTAGTGGGTTCTTCTAATACATCGTACTCTTCTTTTGGACTCCTTTATTTATCGTTACGTATTTACAACTCTTTTTCCCTCTTCGTCACCTCCTGTGATTCCTTTAGAGGTATAAGTTATGAGGTGTTTTACAAGAAAGTGAGACCTTTTTCTCTATCCTATCAAATCGATTACCCTCGGTAACTAAAAAACGTATTGAACCCCAAGTCGTAGTGACAATTACACGTCGAGTACGGAGTCACACACGGTCACGAAGTCGGGAGGGAGTGTCAGGTGGTACCGACTGAGACTGAGAGTCGAAGCACTTAAAACACCCCTCTGACCAACTTGGACCTCAGGTCGGGACTTTTTAAAAGACTAACATCCAAAGGAAAAAGTACGGTGTTTACAACAAAAGGGGACCTTTTATTTAGAGTTTTCCCTCTACTACCCTTCTTCTTTGATCCTGAGTTCCTCTTCTCCCTACCCCGACCCACTACAGACTTTTTTTTTTTTGAAATTATTAAGTTTCGGACTTGATGTGTCCAAAACCAACGTTTTTGAGATCACTTGTACATTTGTTAGTCTACACTATATTAGTAAAGTACGCAAAGTGTACTACATGAAATGTATATTCAATTTATTCGTCCCACTGTTATATGTCGAAAATGTATAAGAAAAGGATTTAACCTTGGTCAGACAAGAAGGTACAGGCCAAGAGTGACAACGAAGAACTGGACGTGTGTCTAAAGGGTCCCCCGTCCATTCCACCAGACCATAAGGGTAGAGAAATTCTTACAAGGGGTCGAACAACACTAGGTGTGTAAGTTTCCGAAATCGTATCAGTTACTTCGTTTTCATCTACAAAAAGACCTTAAAAGAACGAAAAAGATACTAGTTTACTTACAACCTTTAAACTAGAGACCAAGAGAAATCGCTTGAACCCAGAACGGGTTCACTTTAAAAAGGTAACGTCAAAGTCATCTTGTACCAATACAAGTGTAGGATAAGGAGTCCTTCCATCATACCCACCTCTATTTATTAAACTTACATAAACAAAATTGAATAGCTCCATATTACATATGTACTATTTTGCGTGTTAGGAATTCACAGTCAAGTTTCTCAAAACTGTTAACACATATGGGTCCAACCTAGTTGAAACAGTGGACGAGGGTAAAGGGACTCCATAGAAACGTATCCCGAAGTTCCTGGTAAGAAGTGATTAATTCCAGAAGTGTAACCGAACTTAGAAACTGAGTCAAGAGGTTTTACGTCTCCAGTCCGACACCGATCATGAACTGCGTAGGAGAAGATCAGACACACGGACCTAATGGATTACAATTACTCAAGTCAACAGTCGGAACAGGGTGATGTCGGAAACAGTAAGACGGGTGTCGTTGGTTTTACGAAAAATTTTTTAACACATACACCGAACGTATGATAAAGATAGTAGTACGAAGACACATTCTATCCATCAACGAGGAAAAAGAAAGTATTGTGAGACCGAGAAAAGAAGTATCGTAAATTGTGGTGGATATTAATAGAACAAATAGAAACATATAGATTGTGGATTGTGTCACCGATAGTGTGTTCTCAGAAATTTATTAATGAACGACTGACTTGTGTACTTAAGTTATTAATAAAGTAATTGTTCAACTGGACAGATATAGTTGAGAACGGGAGGAGGATCGGTCAGAGCTGGGACTTCAGTCTCACTAGAAACTTTTTACACATCAAATAAGACAACTCATAAGACAGTTGTAGGAAGTCATCAAAAATTTGTTTGAAGTTTATACAATTACAATGACGAAATGAATCGTATCTAACAAAGTGACAACAACAACAACAAGTCGGTGATTCAACACAGGTTGAGAAACACTGGGGTACTTGACGTCGTGTGGTCCGAAGACACAGGTAGTGATAGAGGGACTCAAAGGAGTTTAAGTACAGATAACTCAATTGCTACGGTAGGTTGGTAGAGTAGGAGACAATTGGCGAAGAGGAGAACGGGAGTTAAAAGGGGTCGTAATCCCGGAAAAGGTTACTCAGTCGAGAAACGTAATCCACCGGTTCATAACCTAGAAGTCATAGTCAGGAAAGTTACTTATAAGTCCTGACTAAAGGAAACCCTAACTCACCAAACTAGAGGAATCTCAGGTTCTCTGAGAGTTCTCAGAAGAGGTCGTGGTCAAACTTTCGTAGTTAAGAAACCACGAGTCGGAAAAGGTACTAGGTTGAGAGTGTAGGTATGCACTGATAAACTTTTCGGTACCGAAACTGATATACCTGGAAACAGACGTTTCACTACAGAGACGAAAAATTTTATAACAGATCCAAACTGTATCGATAAGAAGGTTCCTTGTTCGCAGAAAATTAAAACACCGATGTCAGTGATAGACTTAACTAGAACCTCGGGTTCTTTTACTTTAGACTGTGACATATATGTAAAAGGGGTAGATAAACGGTACTTTACTACCTTGACCTACGGAACTAGAATCAAAAAACTTACAACTCAAAATTCGGTCGAAAACGTGAGATGAGAAAATGGAAGTAGTTCTCTGAGAAATCAAGGAGAAGTAAAAGACGGTAATTTCACCATAGTAGATGTATAGACTCCAACAACTATAAAGGGGGGCGTTAGAACTAAGGTCGAACACGAAGCATATCGGTCCATTTATTCGTCACACTGTTATAAGTCGGAACTGTGCAAGGAAAGGGTTAAACCTTGGTCAGGTAACAAGGCACAGACCAAAATTGACAACGAAGAACTGGACGTGTGTCCAAAGAGTCCTCCGTCCATTTCACCAGACCATAAGGGTAGAGAAATTCTTAAAAGGTGTTAAACAACACTAGGTGTGTCAGTTTCCGAAAAGTATCAGTTACTTCGTCTTTAACTACAAAAACCTTAAGGAAACGAAAAAGATACTGGGTCACATACAACCATTAGACTAGAGACTAAGGAGACGGAAAAGATTTAGGTCAAACGTGTGGACCTTCAAGAGTCAAGTGTATGACGACTTCGGATCGAACTTCCTAAAACTCGTTTTAGAATGACCGTACACTTTACTCTCGTAAACGTACCATTAAACTTGTAAGAAACCGTAACGAAAAGAAACCCTAACCTTACTCTTGAATGGAAAAGGTCAGGACACCGGTGACGACTCAAAAGGTTCAAACAACCGTGTTCCTCATGTCGTGAAATTGTCGTAGTAGAAAAATCCTAAACTTTATCGAATTGACCTTAAGGTAGTGAAGGTGATCAAAACAAACATCACTACGAAGGATTCCGGATGAACTGAAGTGTGAGGTCCTACAGACCGAGATCCACTCACTGGTATAGTAACACAATTGACCCAGTAATTCTCGAAAAACATGTCAAGAAGGTACATAAGGACGGTGGCAAAGAATTAAAGAAGACGAAGAAAATCTAGGAACGATAAAAACAGGAAATAACACGGATAGAAACATACTTTACAAGGAAACCATTGAGTTTAAAAGAATTTCTCTAGAGATCAGAAAGGGTAAGATAACAAAAGGAGGTAAAGAAACGTAACCAGTGAATTCTTCCGAAAGAATAGATAGGATCGATAAAAGACCTTGAGACGTAAGTCAACGTGACACCACCGTTTAATTGTGGTTGACAGTTGTCACCGGATAAATAACTAGTGAGATACAAAGACTACATCCAAACCCTTTTCTGTTTCTTCGTATACAATGTAGTGCGTTAGTAAGTCCTTCGAACCTCCGACCTCCGTAGTTGAACATCGACTTGGTAGATCTCATATTTATATAATATAAGGTCTATGAAGTAGACAAGAAGTATTTATCAAAGAGATGATGACCGGAAATTATTGGGAGTCTGTTGATTCGTGATTACGGGGTTCCATTACCAACTCATATATTAGATAATTGAAGAAAAAATTATATTAAAATAAAATAAAATTAAAAATAAGTAACCAACGTGAACCCAGAAGAAACGACACGTGTTCAAAGGATATCAATACCACTCACATCAGAAGAGTAACGTCACCGGAGAGAACAACTTCTCCCCCCAAGATCACGTACACCGAAGTCATCAACGTCACACACCGGAGTCATCGACACCGAGGACCCGAGATCTCGTGTCCGAGTCATCAACACCCCGAATCAACAAGGTATCGTACACCCTAAGAGGACCTAGTCGTTATCTTGGACACAGGGGACTTAACCGTCTACCTAAGGATAGGTGCCACGATGGTCCCTTCAGGTTATTAGGTAATTGACGATACGGAGATATTTTCATAATCAATACATTGAAGTAACCCTCTTGACTTATTTCTTTGTGCGTTTAGAAGAAAACACTAAACACCAAGTCTATTCCTTACAACCAATTCTTTTCGACTTCAGATCCTCGTAAGGACCGTGTATTATACATTACCTAGATACAGATACGGAAAAATTTTATTTCCATGGACATATACAATCTATACATTCTCTAGACCATACTTATCTAGTAACTTAGATTACCAAGAATTGGGACCGATACGTAGTCTTAGTGAACTTCTTGAAGAATTTTACAATCGAAGAACTTCGGATAGAGATCTTTAAGACTAAATTATGTAGATGGTTCCTCACTCCTCCACCCCTTTATATATAAAAATTTGTTGTGGAAGTCCACTAAATCTACATCGGTAAATTAATGACGAAACCGACTACCCGTCCGTAGACTCACAGTGTACAGTAAAAATACACCTCGTTGAAACAGGGAATTTACGTCTTGTGTTAAGTCTTTAAAAAGGGGGGAACTTCACGTTTGTGAGAATGGGAAAACAAAACTTTTGTTAAGAATGACTTTAATTTGACTCAGTATTCCTTCGAGTTACAAAACGTTCCGGAAACCGAAATGATAAGACCTTAAAACATGAAAATTTGGTCGTAATGAAAGTTCGTTTCTTTTCGTTACCCCGTTAACAAGAATCCTTAACATTAGAAAAGTTTTATCTCCTCTCATTCTCGTTCTGACTTCAACCGACGGAACTTTTTGTGACATAATAACAAACAAAGGTTAGAGTATAATTCTAACCTTCAGGACCTTTTATGTGTCTTCGGGAAGTCTTCAGTGGTTCTGTCGTATACGTATATTACCAGAGAAGTTATACTGGTTTAGTTAACATTTTAAGATCCCGAAATTCCGATATAAGGGACCGGATTGTGACCAGAGAATAAATACGAATACAGAAAGTTTTGTGTGGTTCGGGTCTTGACATCGACACAAGATTTCGAAGGACCCGATAAACCGACTTATTGCCTCGTATCAGACATCAACAAATCCCCGTAGTGTGTCCCAAATCTTACGTACGACCCCATCAATCCACGGTCGAACTACCTCTCAAATTCACAAACCAAGTGAAAAGGTTTGAAGTAAGGAGAGGTAAAGTGGTCATCAATCCCTCTTCAAGAAAAGGAACAATAACCTTCCTTTTGTACGTAAAGGGTATGTCAACGTTACCCGTTAAGGAAGGTGGTCAGAAACGTGTGGTGTCGAAACTGTTTAAGATGTATACAAGATATGTTAGAAAAAAAAGGAAACGAAGTCAAAGGTTCTAACTTCTGTATAGATAATTATATTACAGATATCTCGTGTAACATAAATCAAGTATCTGGTTTTCAAGGGGTTGCTATGAGACTACATGTGATCACGAGACTCTTTTCGTAGTATTTTATTTTATTTAAGGTAGTATTTTATTTAAACCATTCCGACGTATAAAATTTAGAATAGAACGTATAAGTGATACGTATATTAGAATGATTTCCAAGCCTCTTCAAGATATCAATACTTTGGGTAAACAGAAACAATTTGGGTAGTATGGGTTTATATTCGTACTGTAGAAAAGAACCTCCTTGTGGAATGCTATATAACGTCTAGTGGTAAACTTTTTACAAAATTTTCTGACTCTCTGTAGTTACTTCTTTGAAGACCTTCAGTAGGTTACGTTATGGTTACGACGTAAATCCCGAATAAACATGAAATATGAACATTGGTAAAGACGGTAAGACATCCAGTCATTCACTTTTGTTTGGAAAGTAATAACTCTCCCAGTCATGTCGACATGTCCTTGCTTGTAACTGTAAAAACATTGTGAAAAGTTCAATAAAGACTTCGTCGTACTTTAACACAAAAAAATTTCCATCACCTGACCCTCAGGTTTCTGGACCAAAGAGATGGTTGAGACGGTGATTGATCAAAACACGGAAATATGGTCGACCAAGTGAAGGGACCCATATTGAAAGAAGTAGGTATGTCATCCTTATTGTTACGGACAGAATTAGTGGAGTCTCCCAACAATACTCCTAGTTTATTGGTTTATGTACCCTATTAATAAAGGTTTATAACACCGTCTTGTGTGTACTGTCACCCCGTTCCGTTGATTCCACTCTCCATCCTAGTTCTCTTGTGATCGTAACATAGTCCCAGACACTACTACATGTATCTCGTGTTCCGGTAGTAATGAGGTCTTTCTGACCTTCAGTCCTTGTTCCCACTTCTTTACATAGTAAAGTCCGAACTCAAAACTTTTAGGCAAAGTGATAGGGGGTTAAAAAATTTAACCCCATATTAATGAAATATTACGATATAAAAACGACATGTTGTTACACTTACTTATACATATGTATATGGGGGAGGGAGAACTCGGAGGAATGTGAGGACGTAGAGTAGAGAGACCCAGTAGTCTCTCGTGGGCCGACTCGAGGGACACGACATATCGTCATAGGGTGATCGACAAAAGATGTACCATCACACATATACAGTTACGATAAGATAGTTAGGTAGAGTGGATGGGAGAGGGATAAAGTTATCGAGTCTTGACTCCTGTCGACCTCGTGACCATTACCTTCGTGTACCCACTACAGAATCGAGACTGAAAGTAGGACGGAGTACAGTGGGGTGTTGGAGACAGGGTCTTTTGTTACTCCGTCAAGGTCACCGATAAACATCCACTGAGAAGAAGGAGAGTGGTAGGACGAGTCCAATTATCAGGGGGAATGTGGAACGTCAACTAAATCCGGAGACTATTTCTATCTACGGACCCGACTGATCTGGTACTCTCACTGGGTCCCACAGTTAAGAAACCCGAAGACTTGAGACCGAGAATCAACTTTGAAGGAAAAGACTCAGGAACTAAGACGAAGGTAATACACAGTGACCATTGTCATCCTGTCCCCGTGAAAAGATCCTATAATAAATAGTTTATCAAGGAGGAGGATGAGGGAACATTATTAGTCACCACCACACCACCACTTCAGCGAGTCAGCACAGGTTGAGAAACGCTGGGGCACCTGACATTGGATGAGCCGAAGAGGCAGGTACCCTAAGAGGTCCTTTCTTATGACCTCACCTAACGGTAAAGGAAGAGGTCCCCTAGAAGGGCTGGGTCCCTAGCTTGGGTCCAGAGGGTGTAACCTCCGTCTGCGAAATTGGAGACTCGGTGGTCCCTTCGTGGTATGTCACTGAATTACTAACAACAACAACTAGTCAGTGGGTCAGTACAGGTTGAGACACTGAGGTACTCGACGTCGTGTGGTCCGAAGGGACAGGAAGTGGTAGAGGGTCTCAAACGAGTTTAAATACAGGTAACTCAGTCACTACGGTAGGTTGGCAGAATAGTAGACAACGGGGGAAAGAGGAGGTCGGGAGTTAGAAAGGGTCGTAGTCCCAGAAAAGGTTACTTAATCGAAAAAGTAGTTCACCGGTTTCATAACCTCGAAGTCCAAGTCATGGTCAGAAAGGTTACTCATAAGTCCTGACTAAAGGAAATCCTAACTGACCAAACTAGAGGAACTTCAGGTTCCCCGAGAGTTCTGAGAAGAAGTCGTGGTGTCAAGTTTTCATAGTTAAGAAACTACGAGTCGGGAGAAATACCAGGTTGAGAGTGTAGGTATGTACTGATGACCTTTTTGGCATCGAAACTGATCTGTCTGGAAACAGTCGTTTCATTATTACAGAGACGTAAAATTATACGACAGATCCAACCCGTATCGAAAAGAAGGTTCCTCGTTTGTAGTAAGTTAAAGTACCGACGTTAGTGGTACACGTAACTAAAACCTCGAGTTCTTTTATTTTAGACGGTGACAAAGGTAAAACAGAGGTAAATAGATTACAAACCACGGTGAATATAAGAGTTTTACAATATCCCAGGTGAAGTAGAAAGTGGAAAACTACGTACTCGAGTCTTCGACGAAAGGGAGAACATAATCGTTAAGTAACGACGTATTGTTTACAGGGGGTTTACAATCGTCGATTGTTACAGTGTGTAGACAATGAGGTTCGATAGACTCCCAGTCCTTAGATGTCTATTAAATCGAACTAAGAGACCGAGTCTCATAGAATGTTCAGTCGTTTGTTCCACTGAACAGGGGTTCCAGTTTCAGTGGAGGTCCAAGGTGACCCTGTCCTACATAAAGGTCCGAATGGATCCCTAATAACCGTCCTAAGTCGATAAATTCCTGATAACCTGATTTCCGGAGTCAAGGAGTGATCGACAACTGGTGTACCCGAAAAGGTATCTGGTCGAGTATTATACCTTCGACCGAAGTAGTTTCACTCGTTCACTTTCTCTCGTTCTCTATACCTCACACATTTGTGTTATCTTCAGTGTCACGAAATACTGGATTAGAGTCTTCACTGTAAAGAAAAAATCGAACCAAAGACAACGAATCTTCGTCTACCGATCTAGGTCAGGTGTTTGATTTCCTCACCTTATATGTTCCCTTCCTCTAAGGTGTTCTCATACTTATGGTCTTTTATCGATAGTAACCTCTCCCACCCCCTTAGAATGTTCTGATGGATGGTGTTGACAGGACATAACCCATACATCTTTTAAGACCCGAAACCCGAGAGAAGGACCTTATAGGGTTGAGTCACATCAAAATGAGTAACAGAGAATTCTGAGGACAAAGAAGAACTGGTCGTTAAAGGAAAAATCCAGTTATTATGTTGTCGAGTTGAGTAGGGTAGGGGTCTACAGAATACAAGAATTTAGACCGTCCTAAAGACTAGGAAGAGAAGTGTTAAAAATAAAAGACCCGAGGTTAAGGGAACGTCCTAAAAAAGATAGGGGTGAAAACAAGTTAACGAGAGAATCTTACTGGATGAGGGAAATGAAAGGTGGAAAATCATGAAGTACGGAGATACCTGAGACTGACAAGAAATTTTATTCGGTCTAAAGAGAATAATAACAAATCGTTGGTTTGTTGTAACTTAGATTTCAAGGAAGTATTGAAAATTAGGAAAAGAGAACTAATTTCTCTTTTGTGTGTGGTAATCAGTAGAGTGACTCCTCGATATACAGTAAATAAGGTTAAAGGACGTTATCTCCATCCATGAGAAAGATAAGAAATTAGTATTGTCTGAACGACAAGGTGACCCGTCACTTTGTGTTAGAGGTTTCCCTTTGTACGGGTAAATCGTACTCTACCTGGATCGAAACATAAACTACTTCGGTTTACTTTAGACAAAGATGTCCTCTCCCTGGCAGAGGTCAAAAGACGTCCTAAACAAAAGATAAGTGGTATTTCGTCCGTTAGTTACTTATAAATAATTCACAGATAGTACCCGGGTTGTAATAAGATTCATGACTCTCCTAGGTCTTCCCTTTGTATTCTGAACACTAACGGTATTCGCTCGACTATGGACACCAATGGGGTTTCATCCAGAGTAAACCTAACTCTGGTCCGTGTACTGTACTTAAAGTTGTTAAAACACCTCTATACACCTTGATCCGGAATTTTATACCTATCTTAAAGTATCCGTCACCCTTCATTCTTCCCTTTTATCGTACTTTCGTATACGTCTTGGTTCGTTCCCCACTCTACTATAGAAGGAAAGGTAACACAAATAGAAGTACTTACAGAAGGGTAATTTTTTTTTTTTAGAGTAAGTATCCGGTGTCCTCACCAAACTCAAAAGAACACTAAGAATGACCCACCGGGTTCTGTTGAAAGTTGAGTACACGACCCGTTCCGTGTAAAATTATGAAAAAATAAAGGTAAACAAGACGACATGTTGACGAAAACAGACCAAATCCGAGTTGACGACTACCACTGGGGTACCTGACATCGGGTGGTCCGAGGAGACAGGTACCTTAAGAGGTCTGTTCTTTCGACCTCACTCATCGGTAACGGAAGAGGTCCACTAACAGGGTCTAGTCCCTAACTTGGACCCAGAACACGTAACGTTCATCTAAGAAACGGTAGACTCGGGGGTCCCTTTGGGAGTTGACGACTATGAACAAGGGTCATACTTTCAAGAGGACGTAGGGAGAAGACAACGGGTAGAAAGATATAAGATGACATTTGGCCCGAAACCCGATACACGATGTTTATTTATTGTCTTTCCTTATTCTGTACCTGAGATCGGAGGCCCTCGAAAATTAGGTCACCTTATACCCTTGTCGATTCTACTGTTGTTCCTCAGAGTCACTTCTGTTTAACCGGTCACGATAACCTTTACGAAACCGTATCAGTTATTTCGTCTTTATCTACAAAAAGACCTTGAGAGAACGGAAAAGGTACTAGGTCGCCTACAACCGTTAAACTAGAGACCAAGGAGACTGAAAAGATTTTGGTCGAACTTGTAGACCTTCAAGTGCCTAGTGCATAACGACTTCCGACCGAACCTCTTAAAACTCGTAATGAAATGATCGCACACTCTACTCACCGTTAACACGCCATCAAACTCGTAAGAAACCGTAACGGAAAGAAACCCTAACTTTACTTTCGACTGGAAAAGGTCAGGTCACCGGTGACGACTCAAAAGGTTTAAACGACCGTATAACTCACGTTGTGAAAGTGTCGTAGTAGAAAGTCCTAAACTTTATCGAATTGACCTTAAGGTAGTGGAGGTGATCGAAACAAACATCACTACGAAAGACTCCGGGTGAACTGAAACGTAAGGTCCTACAGACCGAGATCCACTCACTAGTATGGTAGCACTAATAGAACCAGTACTTCTAGAAAAAACATGTCAAGAAGAACGGTGGAGAAGAATTATAGAAGACGAAGACAATCCAGGTCTGGTAATGACAGGAAATAGCTCGGGTAGAAACGTACTTTACAAGGGAACAACAGAGATTAAAAGAACTTCTCTAGAGATCAGAAAGGGTAAGACAAGAAAAGGAGATAAAGAAACGTGACTAGCGACTCCTTCCGAAAGAATAGAGAAGAACGATAAGAAACCTTGAGACGTAAGTCTACGAATATAGAAAGGAAAAGAGGAAACGAAAAGTGGAGAGATGAAAAGTGTCGATAAACATTCCGGAGGGGTCTGTCGGTACAACGAAAAAAACGTAAAGCAAAAGAAGCTCTACCAGAATTAGGGACAGAGGACATGTTACAGTACTTGGAGACAGGTATCAAGTAGTCCGTGAGATAGAAAGTCTAGATCAGGGAATTTAGATAAAGAGTGAAGGTGACATATTAGTATTCCCTAAACTAAATCCAGTATGGACTTACCAGATCACCAAAGGGGGTGAAAGAAGTTAAAGTCAGACTTAAACCGTTATTCCTCAAGTACTAGACTCGGTGTCAGTCGAGGACCAGAACAAAAACGACTACCATATCTCGAAGAGGTAGAAACCGACGTTTCTTATATTAGTCAGACTAAAACCACAACTGGTAGACCACTACAGGTACACATCTCAGAAGAGAATACAACAACCTTCTCCCACAAACGATACTGGTCACGCAAGAGAACCATTTCGAGATAATCGGAAACAGGACGAAGTAAGACATAAGGTTCCGGTTTAAACGGACAATGGGGTCCACAAAGAACTGAAGGATGAAAACGTAAGGTCAGGAGGGATTACTTTTCCTGTAGAAAAAACCCACAATCAAGATTTTGCAGAACATCCAGAAGTATCTTGGCAAGTTGAAGTCGAAGAAGTAACAATGACCAACCCCGTATCTGAACCTAATGACATTATAACTTACCAAACGGAACCTTTGCTTGTCTCTAGTAAGACAGTAAAAACTCTGACGTAGGTTCATAACGTAAAGCCTGTGAAAACAACTGGTACTACCGAGGAGGTAAAAAAGATTCCCTAAGGACGGGCGTCATCATCTATATTACCAGTAGACTCAATTTAAGTGGGTAAGGCCAGGTAAAATCAATCGACTAAGGATCTTACAGCTGCAAGTGAGAACGGTAGAGGACAAACTGGTGAAGGTTAAACGGAACTAAGTACCTGTACTGTAAGGTCCAAGGATACGTTATAACGAGAAATGTCATAGTCTGGAACGAAGATAGTGGTCAGTGTAGGTGTCGACCCATAACAAAAACAAAACCGAGGTAGGGAAGTAAGAAAGACCTCAATAAAGAGGTGACTAGAGGTCATCGTATAACCCGTGGATGACTGGACCCCTCAAGGAGAAAGTCATAGGATAGTAAAACGGAAAAGTATGACAAGTACCCCAAGAGTTCCGTTCTTATGACTTCACCAAACGGTAAGGGAAGAGGTCACCTGGTGTAAGAAACTGACACACGTAGTGTTATTTGTCACCTTTTAAGACTCTCTCTACTCTTATGGTCTGGTGGACTGTACTGAGAACCTTTTGGACATACGTCCAGTCCTTCGTTGTCAATCTTGACCTGTACCTTGTCGTCTGACCAAGGTTTATACCTTTCCCCATACGGTTCCCACATATAACAGTGGGACGAATAAATTGAATATACGTCTCATGTAGTACTCTTTGCGATCTGACCTTCTTTGTGTTCGACCTTAGTTCTAACGGTCCTCTTTATAGTCATTGGAGTCTATACGTCTACTGTGGTGGGAATACCGTCTTTCACTTCTCTTTGATGTTTCGAAGAACTACTTTCACTTTCTCCTCTCATTTTTTCAACCTAATTTCGAGTTGTAAGTCTTTTGCTTCTAGTACCGTAGACCAGGGTAGTGAAGTACCCTTTATCTACCCCTTTGTCACAGTCTGAAATAAAACCTCCCGAGGTCTTAGTGACGTCCACCACTAACGTCGGTATTTTAATTTTCTACGAATGAGGAACCTTCCTTTCAATACTGGTTGGATCTATCGTATAATTTTTCGTCTCTGTAATGAAACGGTTGTTTCTAGGTAGATCAGTTCCGATACCAAAAAGGTCACCAGTACATACCTACACTCGCAACCTGACACTTCTTCCGACTCGTGGTTTCTTAACTACGAAAACTTGACACCACAACCTCTTCTGAGAACTCTCAGGGGACCTGACGTTCCTCTAGGTAGGTCAGGTACGACTTCCTCTAGTCAGAACCCACAAGTACCCTCCTGACTACGACTTCGACTTTAAGGTCATGAAACCGGTGGAGTACACTTCTCAACTGAGTGACCTTTTCTGAGACTACGACCCTCCTTAACCCCCGTCCTCGTCTTCCCCTGCTGGCTCCTACTCTACCGACCTACCGTAGTGGCTGAGTTACCTGTACTCAAACTCACTTGAGACCCTCAACCACTACCTGTCCCTCCGGACCGCACTACGTTAAGTACCACAGCGTTCCTCAGTCTGTACTGACTCACTGACTTGACTTGACTAACCTTTACGATTTCGTGAAATGATACTCCTTACACTTAAGACTGAAGGAATCGACCCGTATACAATAAACAAAAGTGGATAGGCAAAACATCTGGAGTTAAAACGGTGTACAAAACTTTATCTTTCATATACATACACACTAAAAAAAAAAGGACTTACCGATAACACACCAGAGGTAACAGAGGATGGTCGTCGGTTAAGTAGAAACCTTACCGACCTTACAGTAAAGTATTATTTGACTTGTGAGACCAACTAAGAGGAAGTTTTCCAAAACGACCAAGACCCTCGTCCCCTCCTCCCTCCTTCGTTTCTGTTTCAACAAGAAGAACCAGTCCTTCGTAGGGAAACTGTGACGTGGACCTTAACCACCCTCCTTAATCGTTTACTTGGCTCCGTAACTGTCGTCTTAAGTCAGTCCGGAAGGGTACGTTTCCACAGGGAAAGTAGGAACGTCTTGACTCCTCTTGATCAGAGTAGTCTTATTCATCAAAGACTGTAAACCCAGTCTTACTTTCACACTATTCTGTCATCCGTCCTCCATCTCAGACCGACACGACCCGACTATTGTCGGGGTTCGTTTCTGACGACACACCGAGACCTTTTGTTCTGGACATTTGTGTCGGGTGCAAACTGTGCTACCGTCATCCCCTTAAAAGTCTTATACAACAATAGTCCTTTTTACTGCGTCGAGAGGTGGGTCAGAGGAGTCTCACCCTTCGTAATAACGTGTAATCACGGATGACTCCGTTATCGGTGTCACTTTCCTTTACCGGTGTCACCACGTCCCCAAATATCTCAACGAATGGTAACTACGTTTACCTCCCTTCTCGGACATCCTCTCCTCACCTTTCTCCGACCGATTCAACATCACTTCTTTGGATAATAGACGACTTAGTCCCATCTCTGTTGTTCTTTATCATACCTGTAAAATATTACCGGATAGAAAGACAAGATAAACGTCAAACTTTAAGACAGTATTATCAAGGGTAATACTCCCACTTCCCCCGATCTCGTCCGGTGGGGCTTTATACGGTGAAACATATTCCTAATAAAACTCGACTTCCGTCGACTTTCGTCGTTTGTGTCCTTCTCAAGAAATGGGAAGGGGTGGAGGGATTTTCTTCCCGTAGTTAAAGGGAAATACTTCCCCAAGGAGGAGGGAGAAGGTATGATCATCGTGTTTGGAGTAGTGGTCTCTAAAATTGTTTCTTTAACGATTTATTAGGAAACAGAAGGTAATCACAGAGGGTCCGAAGGGACCACCGAGTCGACCATTTCTTAGACGGATACTATGCCCTCTGGACCCAAGTTAGTGACCCAACCCTTCTAGGGGAACCCTTCCCTTACCGATAGATGAGGTCATAAGAACGGACTTCTTAGGGTACTTGTCTCCTCGTAGAAGGTACATAACCTAATCAGTTTTTCAAGTAAACCCTCAAATTTTTAGACTTTTTTACAAACCGGTTGGGTTATATATGGAAGGGGTTTAAAGGGTACGGACCTTCGGGTTGAGAAACTGAAAACAGAACAGTGAAGAAGTGTTAAACGTCCGGGGTCCATGTCTTAGATTTTCTCATCTCCTTTTCTAAAAAGGGAAGGGATTTGCCCGTTCCTTCACCATAACCTCTATGTAAGTCTACGAAACCTTTCAGTAAGTGGGGACTGAAAGATGGTTACTCTTGTTAACGAGATCCTTTTGGGATTTTGAACCCCGATTAGATCTCAAAACCAACTTACTGACTTCAGTGAACGGAAACAGAAGGACTGACTGGGACGAAGACGGGGTCACGATCACGTAGTCCGTTCGACAAAAAAGAGAAACTGGTTAGGGGACGAAGTATGGGCAAAGTCATTGACCCAAGAAAACGTCATAGGGACTGTATTCGAGAACCTTTCTCAAGAGTCTTGGGTGTAAAGAGATTTCCTACTCAGCAGATTAAAATCTCATATAACCTTAATACATATATGAGACGGTCTGTTTTAAGTCTAAAGTCTATTTATTGTTTGTTGAAATCATATACAACATACGTCATAACCCCTACATAAACATTCTTTTTACTAAACAATAACTAACCTTGAAGTTTAAAGGGACCCGAAGGACGTAAAAATAAAAGATTTAGACTGTTAATTATTATTGGACCCTTGAAACAATCTCACATCTAAAGACCAAGGATGAGGGTCTTAAGATTAAACTGTACTGACACCATCCCTTAAATAATTGTCCAGGTAATTCTTTCCATCAGTTTCTTGTGTGAAAGACTTTGGGATTGGACACGATTGTCTAGACACACGTCGGGGACTTTTTTTTTTCACTTTCAATCAACGAGTTAGTACAGGATGAGAAACACTGGAGTACCTGACATCGGGTGGTCCGAGGAGACAGGTACCCTAAGAGGTTCGTTTTTATGACCTCACCCAACGGTTAAGGAAGAGGTCCCCTAGTACAGGGACAAGGGACCAATTAAGACTTTGGACCTAAGAAAGGGGTACTGGACTCAAGACATGGACCCAAGACGAGGTTAAGGTCTGTCGTGTTTACGGATCGTAACAACTTCCATTCACAGTCAGCGAGTCAACACAGACTAAAATGCTGGGGTACCTGACATCGGACGGTCCGAGAAGAGAGATACCCTAAAAGGGTCCGTTCTTATGACCTCATCCAACGGTAAAGGAAGAGACCTCCTAGAAGGGTTGAGTCCCTAGTTTGGACCCAGAGAACGTAATATCCGTCTAAGAAATGGTAGACTCGGTACCCCGAAACGTAACAAGACAAATACGTTTCTTCGTTGAATAATGCTTTTGTAAAGAGTTCCGGGTACCGAAACCCCACATCTCTCTTTATCACTCGTACTAAGTCTTATGAGAGTTGACTTTTATTATTAATATCTTTATTGTCGTTGTTATAGATAGTGAATATGTGGTGGATGATACACGGTCTACGATAAAATTCACAAAATGTACTCAATTGAGAAAATTAGAAGTGTTGTCGAGTTATTGTATTCCTGGTAATAATAGGGGTAAAATTCTACTTCTTTGACTTTAATGTCTCTAACATTCACGACACGGGTTCCAGAGTGTCGTTAATTGACTGTCTCGGTCCGTCAACCTAGATACACTTCAGTGGAATTTAGTTTAAGAACCTCCAGTCATAGGTCATTACTGGGAGTTGTTTTGACATTTCATCCACCAGACGAAAGGAATGGGGGTGGAGAGAAGACCAGTGGGAAAAAAGGTAAGGGATCAGTAAAAAGTAAAAACATACAAGAGATTAAAGGAGAAGTACAGGTTGTTGGATTGAGTCGAGAGACATAAGGTGTTTGTAGTGAATTGTTTTTTTCTTTCTTTCTTTCTTTTTCTTTTGTCCTTTATAAATGATTATTCCGGCAAAAAAATAGACTTTTGATGACGTTGTTACTGTGGAAGGACTCGTTCTCTATTCCTTCCCCTCGTCCTTCCCCCCCACCAGACACAAGTACCGTCAAACTCTCCAGCATGGGTTCATTTTCAAAGATCCATTTACATCCGTCTTTTTCTTATTCTTACTGGAAAGTGGGAACTTTATAAACCTTGACTACGGAACAGAAAAACTGTACTAGGAACTGTATCACTGGGTACAAGGACACTTAAGAAACGACACCGGTAGAGACCTTTTGTAATCGAAGGTCACACCCATTTCTTAAGACTTCCTATCAACGAGGTCTAGAGTCAGGAACTCAAGGTTATCGTAATAAGAAAACTTGACTCTAGAGAGGTAGAGTCGTCCTTAAAAGACGATACAGTCTTTGTCCCATCTTCTCCGTCAATAAGAGAACTCTTTTATGAATAGTAAAGTAATAAATTTCAAATTGATCTATTTATGTGTTTATAAACAACTTACTTACTTTAAACTTCGTACTTTAACTAACTTACATAATTTGTGCCAGAACTTTCCTGTCTAGAAAAGAATCCCATTTTACCACCTTCTTAGAAGAAAGAAGGTCACTCTCTTACATCACACCATCTGAGTGGGAACTATCTCTATCCAACCAGTGAATCTTCACTTAGTCCCTGACACCCCTTCTCAACCAACGTGATATTTTATGGTCACACTCCGAGGAACAAGTTTCCCGTGAAGTCAAGTCAAACCAAGTCAGTGAGTCAGTACAGACTGAGAAACGTTGGGGTACTTGGTATCGTGCGGTCCGGAGGGACAGGTAGTGGTTGAGGGGCTCAAGTGGGTTTGGGTACAGGTAGTTCAACCATTTCCATCATTTTATATCTTACGAAGGAAAAGTTTTTTTTTTTATTTACATCCGTCGAGATTCCTTTTGACAACAAGTCGATAATAACAGTGTCACTTCATCCAGACTGGCGATTCACCTCATTTGTACTCCGAACAGGGAGAAATTTTTTACCCCCATTTTAACGGACAACTGATATCTTAGTTCGGACTACAATAATTTGACTTGATATAGAGAAGAAAACAGAGACTTTTGTCTGGGACTACGTCTCTTTTGGACGGGACAATTGACGTCTAGAGACTTACCTTATATAGGACAGATACAGGATTAGTTATGGAGTCAAGACGTCTCACATTAACCGGACCTTACATCTCGACACAAGTCACAGAGAACCCGACCAACGTGTTATTCTCAATTTGACTTCGATGTCTTCTTGAACAGTCGTCGTTCCACCCTCGGATCCTTTAGTCCCATAAAGTGTTTCACATCCTCTCGTTAGCTCATGAAAACCTTGTCCGTCTCGTTCTCTTTTTAATTAAACCACTTCAATCCTTCCAAAATAAAAAATAAAAAACAGAAAAAGGTTTTCCTCTCTCACAACCTTTTCTAATTAATTAAAAAAGTAGGTCCATAAGTCGGTAAGTAAGTTGTTTATAAATTATACCCAGATAAAGGTACCACCGAGTCTACCATTTCACAGACGGATGTTACACCTTCTGAACCCAAGCTAGGGACCCAGCCCTCCTAGGGGACCTCTTCCTTTACCGTTAGTGAGGTCATAATAACGGACCTTTTAGGGTACCTACCTCCTCGGACCATCCAATGTCAGGTGCCCCAGTGTTTCTCAACCTGTGTTGACTCGATGAAGTGAAAATGAAAAGTGATGAGTAATTGGTGGTAAATTGTTTGATCACTATGTACGAATTTTTCCCTTTTAAAGGTCGAAAATACCTCAAATGTAAGATCACTACTTTCTAGATCGCGTCTTAAGACGTCAAACCTAAGTCATTGTACCTAGTCCTCTGTCCCTAGTTCTGGTAGGGGTACCTTTTCTTTACGTTTTTTTCGTTTTACCGACAGACCCCTCCGGACTGTTTATCGACACTTTTCTTCTCTTCACTTTTCGTTTCCTCTTTTCTTTTCTATATTAGTAGACTTACGTCTCAAGGTTTCTTATCGTTATTCTCTATTCTTTCGGAAGGAGTCGCTACTTACGTTTCTTTATCCCCTTTTGTTGTCTTATCCTTTCTGATCTCTAGAGAAGTACCTCTTCCGTTACCGTGGGGTGAGGTCATGAGAACGGACTTTTTAGGGTACCTACCTCCTCGGACCACCCGACGTCAGGTACCCCAGCGATTCTCAGCCTCTGCTGACTCGTTGAAGGGAAAGTGAAAAACGAAAGTACGTAACCTCTTCCTTTACCGTTGGGTGAGGTCACAAGAACGGACCTCTTAGGGTCCCTACCCCCTCGGACCGCCCGAAGGTAGATACCCCAGTGTGTCTCAGCCTCTGCTGACTTCGTTGAATCGTCTTCGTCGTCGTCGTCTCTAGAGAAGTTCTTTTAATCTCTATGTTTCCCTTGTAAAGTACGTTTCTACCCGAGCTATTGCCTTTCTTTACCAGCCCTGGATTGTCTTCATCTTCTATAATTCTTCTCCACCGTTCTTGTGTGTCTTCTTGACATGTTGTTTCTAGAAGTACTGGTTCTATTAGTACTACCACACTAGTGAGTAGATCTCGGTCTGTAGGACCTTACACTTCAGTTTACCCGGAATCTTTCGTAGTGATACTTGTTTCAATCACCTCCACTACCTTGAGGTCAACTCGATAAAGTTTAGGACTTTCTACTACGACACTTTCACGACGTGAGTCATACGGTCGTTTAGACCTTTTGAGTTGTCACCGGTGTCCTGACCTGTTCCAGTCAAAAGGAAGGTTAGGGTTTCTTTCCGTTACGGTTTCTTATGAGTTTGATGGTGTGTTAACGGTGAGTAGAGTGTGCGATCATTTCATTACGAGTTTTAAGAGGTTCGGTCTGAAGTCGTTATACACTTGACACTTGAAGGTCTACAAGTTCGACCAAATCTTTTCCGTCTCCTTGGTCTCTAGTTTAACGGTTGTAGACGACCTAGTACCTTTTTCGTTCTCAAGGTCTTTTTGTAGATAAAGACGAAATAACTGATACGGTTTCGGAAACTGACACACCTAGTGTTATTTGACACCTTTTAAGAAGTTCTCTACCCTTATGGTCTGGTGGATTGGACGGAGAACTCTTTAGACATACGTCCAGTCCTTCGTTGTCAGTCTTGACCTGTACCTTGTTGTCTGACCAAGGTTTATCCTTTTCCTCATGCAGTTCCGACATATAACAGTGGGACGAATAAATTGAATATACGTCTCATGTAATACTCTTTGTGACCCGACCTTCTTTGTGTTCGACCTTAGTTCTAACGGCCCTCTTTGTAGTTATTGGAGTCTATACGTCTACTATGGTGGGAATACCGTCTTTCACTTCTCCTCGATTTTTCGGAGAACTACTTTCACTTTCTCCTGTCACTTTTTCAACCGAATTTCGAGTTGTAAGTCTTTTGCTTCTAGTACCGTAGGTCAGGGTAGTGAAGTACCCTTTATCTACCCCTTTGTCACCTTTGTCACAGTCTGAATTAGAAAAACCCGAGGTTTTAGTGACGTCTACCACTGACGTCGGTACTTTAATTTTCTGTGAATGAGGAACCTTCCTTTCAATACTGGTTGGATCTATCGTATCAGTTTTCGTCTCTGTAATGAGACGGCTGATTCCAGGTAGATCAGTTCCGATACCAAAAAAGGTCACCAGTACTTACCTACACTCTCAACCTGACACTTCTTTCGACTCACGGCTTCTTAACTACGAAAACTTGACACCACAACCTCTTCTGAGAACTCTCAGGGAACCTGACGTTCCTCTAGGTTGGTCAGGTAAGACTTCCTCTAGGTGGGACCCTTCCTTACTACGATTTCGACTTTCAGGTCATGAAATTGGTGGAATACACTTCTCAACTGAGTAACCTTTTCTGAAACTACGACCCTCCATAACCCCCGTCCTCCTTTTCCCCTACTGTCTCCTACTCTACCGACCTACCGTAGTGGTTGAGTTACCTGCACTCAGACTCACTTGAGGCCCTCTACCACTACCTGTCCCTCCGGACCGCACGACACTAAGTACCCCAGCGTTTCTCAGTCTGTACTGACTCGTTGACTTGACTTGACTTGTACCTAGTTTTGCTACCGGATGACTAAGCGACTCCAATGGTGTTCGCACTCGGATACCAGTGCTCACCGATTTCAAGTTTTGATCCTCCCATTCGACAGAGGTTGACCTACAGGAAGAGGAAGTAACGAAGACGTAGTTTTGGATGAACAGGGAGTTCAAGGGGATAAGGTGACGGAGGTACTTCGGAAGATATTTCTGACGACGACGACTGTTCACAAATGAGTACAGACTGAGAAACATTGGGGTATCTGGCATCGGGTGGTCCGAGGAGACGGGTACCCTAAAAAAGTCCGTTCTTGTGACCTCACCCAACGGTAAAGGAAGAGGTCCCCTAGAAGGGGTGGGTCCCCAACTTACGTGCAGAGTACAGAGAACGTAACTGTCCGTCTAAGTAATCGTGGTGGACCCTGGGGGAGATATTACTGTTGTCAGGTGTTATCAGAGGAAAGGAACGAAAGGTACAGACATGAGAATATGAACTAATACGTTCCAGGTAAAGGATCGGTGAAAAACACACAAGAATGGAACGACCACCATTCGTATCCCACTACCTCACATCGACTATTTTCTTCTGTCTCGGAATAAGTAAGGGTACCCCTAGGTCCTAGGGAGTTTCAGAAGGAGACAGTCGAAGGACTGTCATAGCTCCCTCAGTCTTTCTGTTAGGTGAGAAGGTTTCCTCGGTCCTTAAGAAATAGGTCAGAAAAGAAAGACAGGATTACCCTCCACGGTTAGAGACATCAAGACCCTCGACCCCTCCCCCCGTCTCCTATACGTGTAGTCAACCCAAAGAATCAACATTTCTCGATTTTGGATTTACACCGATGAAATCCGGTCCTTTTTAATAGACTCCGAACAATCTTCGAATATATTAGGGTCTCTTTCGGTCTCTCGGTTGAACCTCCGTTCCCTCGTTTTTTATTGTGAGTTTTAGTGTTTTGTTTTTACCTCTGGGGGGGACAGTGACGACGATCCGTGTTTATGGTATCGTGCTTGACACTCTTTCTCTTTCCGTCTGGAACTACACTTCCTCGACCGGACTAAGATAGGGGTTTCGGAACCACGACGATCCTCGACTAGACCGTGAGTGTCAACCCAGAATCATAAGAGGACAATTTGTTGTTAAATTGTTCTGTCGGTGTAATCTGTCCCAGTGGAACACTACCACTACCTAGTTCTGTATTTACATTTGTAACGGGTCTCGTGTCTTCACTGGTCTGTAGGGGGAGGTGACCGATTACCTGTCGTGAGGGAGGAGGATCCATTCTAAATAAATCTATGGGTTAGTACCTTAATGGAGACGAAGGATTATCGTAGGTTAAGTCTTGTTCAGGGTGAACGAATTGTTCGGGAGTGGAGTTTAGTGAATCACATCACAATCAGCGAGTCAGTACAGGCTGAGAAACACTGGGGTACCTGACATCGAGTGGTCCGAGGAAACAGGTACTTTAAGAGTTCCGTTCTTATGACCTTACCCAACGGTAAGGGAAGAAGTCCCTTAGGCGGACTGGGTCCCTAGTTTAGGTCCAGAACACGTAACGTCCGTCTAATAAACGGTGACTTGGTGACTTAGTGGATTGTGCTCAGGTTTAGGATTTTACGACGACGACGGTTCAGTGAAGTCAGCACAGGCTGAGACATACTGGGGTATCTGTCGTCGGGTGGTCCGAGGAGACAGGGACCCTAAGAGGTCCGTTCTTATGACCTCACCCAATGGTAAAGGAAGAGGTCACGTACGTACGTACGATTCAGGGAAGTCAGCACAGACTGAGACACGTTGGGATACCTGTCGTCGGGTGGTCCGAGGAGACAGGTACCCTAAGAGGTCCGTCCTTATGATCTCACTCAACGGTAAAAGAAGAGGTCATTTAGGATTTTATACAGGAGAGATTATAGGAGGGACAACATACGTAAAAGAGAAAACTGTTACTCATGATTTGAGATGAACGATTTGATACTCTACACGAGGACCATCAGAAACAGACCTCCCGTAACTGTCGACGGTCATAGTAAGGGACACCCGTGGTCTGTGAAGAGGACCTTGGAGACGTTGACGACGGAGACTTTTACTTTACCTTGACGGGGACGGAATTGGTCTTACGTCAGTTATATTATAGACGACGAGACGTAGTGATCGAAGGTCAAGATCCAGACTCATCCTTTTACACTGACTTTCTCGGATCCAGTGTACGGACATGACCTCGTCATCCCTCCGAATCTTTCGTTCACAGAAGAGACCCCCTCAGACCCTGAAGATTCCACTCCTTAAGAGTTTTGTATCCTTCCCACAAGTTTTCATCACTGATCAACAATATCTGTGACATTCAAGAGGTAAGTCTAGGGGTCCCTAATAAAAACTACCAAACGACGTAGGTACGGGGCCGATGATACTCACGACTACGTTCGAGTGTACATATTGGAAGAGACACCCTGACGGGAACCCGTTAGTTTTGGTGGGTGGGTCCTCAAGAGACAGAGGATTCTGACTGGCATCGGTTACTGACTAAACACGTCGTCGTTACACTTTAGGGATGGGGGAAACAGAGTTCCATCCTTCCTGGGAAAACTCGGTAAATATGTATGGTTCTCGATGGACACACTAGTCCATTACCATCTAAAGTACACTTCATCGTAGGAACGAATCGAAATAAGTAGTGAGAGGGAAAAAGGGAAGTGTCAAAAGAGAGCTTTTGTAAAAGGATTTTTTTTAGTGAACGTATCCTTAGGTAAGACTCCTTAGTTAGAATTTTACTGTAGATTACAGGTATGGAAACCGATGGGTTATAGTGGTATATAGGAAAAGGTATCTATTTGAAGTGTTGTTGTTTCCGGAGACACATTATCTTGATAAAGACTATATTTACTTTCGTACTGTTTCTCACCGTAGAGTTTGAGACTAATCAATGACATAATAAGTCTAGAGTTAGGTCCCAGAAACCCACTACACGTAAATAGGAGACCAAGGTAGTGTAAACCTATAAGATGTTTACTCCCTGAGATATTGTAATTGGTGATACACATCATCTTAACCTCCCCCTCTACTTTATACAGTATACATCCTTCTTTGAGACCCGTCTATAATGTCAAATGAAAGACTTTGAAATGGACAAGATAAGTCAGATATAAAGAAAACGGGGAGGAATCAGTCGTCGATTCGACTATTTCAAAGGAATGGCCTACTGGATTTGGAAGTAACGACTCCACAGTACCAAAAAGCCCCGGACGGACATACACCAATAGATTCAGAGGGAAACCGTGACTTTACCGTCACTTTCACGGAGTTTCCTAGGAGACACACAGGGTCTCTATGAGGACGGGTTAAAGTGAGATGTCACCGTCGGGATGTAGTACTATAGATCGAGACTTTGAGGGTAGAACTCACAGTAAGACCACTGTGTTTGTCGGGTTTTATAAGTCTACCGACAGAGAAGAAAATACATTGTCTGTACGGTAACACACAGACAGATCTTCTTCATATAGAAAGAGTTCAAGACTTTGAAGATTTGATCTTCTTGGTGTGTTAAAACACTCCTCCGATCGTCTACAGTATCACCCTACTAGGTGAGGTTGAAGGTCGGGAACCAAGGATCCCATGACCTAGATTGTCGTCGTGACAGATGACCAGTGATCAAGTCTCGTATACGGTGTTGGATATCCTATTGTATAGGTCACAAGTCTAGAACGGGTCACAAGTGTCTGGGACACTAACTCAAAAATTATCTGAAGACGTGACCTGATGGTCCTATTGACGGGGACCGAATACTACAAACACCATTCTAGTCACTCAGAACATAATCAGGTAATAAAAGTGAGAAACAGGTATTTTACTCAAAGAACACTCGCTATGTTACCGTCACTTTTCTTGAAAGTTATTTAGATAATCATCATCTCGACCGGCTTGGTAACGGTCAACCTTTTCGTTTAGGTACAGTCTCATGCATAATAAAGGTCTGTCCTATTTGTCGAAAGAAAAGGGATTACCTCCTTTCGGTTTCATTGACTGGACGATGGTCTAGAGAAACACCTTACCCTGGTTTAGTCCGTGAATCGGACCCGGAGACGACGACTGTCAAACCCATGAGTCGTCTATGTCATCGGGTCAGTCGCAACCACTCCCCCTTAGGCACCCTAACTACGGTACATAGTGGAGATAGAGACGGAAGTACCTCGAGTGGTGAAATACACTCGGGACCTCCCTGTCCCTTTTCTCCGACTGACTCTAGGTATACTATCCTTGCAAAACAAGTGAACTAGTAACTGTCTAAAGACATCTCACCACCGGAAAACCACTCGGTAGTATATCCTACATTTATGAGAGTACTTGATATTAATTATGGCCAGGACATTTCAACTCTACTACGACTCCCAGTCCTCCGTGTTTTACTTTGTCATGTCCCCTTTGCAGGTTCACTTAAAATTTCATACCAATCGTGTAGATATGAGTCGGGGAACGTTTACCAATTCGGTCCTTAGAAAGTTCACCACTCACTCCAGATTGTGGACTGACAACTTCAATATGGAGACTTCTCTCCTTCGAAGACTCTCCGTAAAGTGACTGTCTCTCCATCTGTCTCGGATCCTGAATCTTAGACTTTTGGACTGAAACTGAAAGTCGAGACAGTAAATTCGACATACTGGTACCCGTTGTACGAAACGGAGAGAACCAAATTGGAAGGAAAAGATATTTTGTCCCAATTATTATCAAAGAAACGGTTGGAGTACCTTAAAATTCCAGGTTTTATACTACTAAGTAAACCTACATGAATTGTTTGATACTTCAAGGTATGTTCATATTTTAATTAAAAAGGGTATTTCCTTCCTGAAGGCGTTTAAGATAACTTGAACCTCCTCTTTCGTGTTCCTGGTCCAGTCTACGACACTGAAGGACCCTCGTACCTGGTCCGACTACCTGTCCAGGTATTGACGGTTAGAGTAACCGGAAGACGAAATCTGGTTCTCTGGACACCTCGTCCGTCTGTATGGTATTAGACCTTCTCGGGTAGACTCTCTTCCGAATTTCAGCTAAAGGTCGACACCGAAAACTTAAACAGAGTCTTTGTCTTTTAGTCGTACATACGTGTACAAGTTCCGATTATTGAGGGAGTTACCAACTGAAACTTTTAGTACCCTCGTCTATTATTCCTTCGGTGTCTCTCAAAAATAACCGAGTCCTCGGTTTCCTTAATGAAGACCCCCCATTTTTTTTTGTCGCTACAAGACTTTGTTTGGGGGAAAGAAGGGATGGATTTGGAACCTTATAAAGAGGTCTCATGTCTTACTCTACCCATTTACTACTCAGACAAAGGAACCTAAGTACATCTACTAGTTAAATTTATTAGGTGTTTTTATCAGGTGAAACCCCGAGTCACATACGCACACACAAACATTCATTAGGTGTGAGACACACGTGAGGCGTAGGGATTTTGTTTTGTGTCTGAGGATATGGGAACAGTACGGTACAATTAACAATCTACTCTTTCGTCTTCCGGGGTCCCTTGTTACCCTTTCTTACTAGGACGTCTTCTTCCCTCCGAACTAGTCCCTACGTATCTCGGACATTATACAATCAGTGAGTCAGCACAGACTGAGAAACACTGAGATACCTGACTCGGGAGGTCCGAGGGGACAGGTTCCCTAAGAGGTCCGTTCCTATGACCTCATCTAACGACAAAAGAAGAGGTCGTCTAGAAGGGTTGGGTCCCTAGCTTGGGTACAGAGAACGTAGAGAATGTAGAGGACGTAACCATCCGTCCAAGAAATGGCGATCACGATGGACCCTTCGGGACCTACTCGGATTTCCTATTTTTATGGAAACCGATTCTGACGTCCCAAACGACAATACAACCATCGATATCTATTAGAAGGATTATTACGTTACGACTTAAGACGTGTTAATGTTTCACACTCCCCTCTTGTGAACAAAACCGTGAAATAGTGTATAGGAACTGTACGGAAAGAGTTCCAGAATCGAAGGACCGTCGAATGTCACTCTCGTCGTCTACTGTAACAGTATGTATAGTCTATTATCTCCGATAACTCGGTTTCGGGAGACACAAGAATTACAGTCGTAGACGAAAGACTAAGAAGTGAAGAAGAAAGGTTTTCTTTCTAGTGTATTAATAGTTCACCGTCTCGGTCCTAAGTGTGTGACCGACTGATCAAGGTCTTGAACTTAAATCTACTACTGTGTGAGAGACGAACGACCCTAACCACTGTACCATACCTGACCCTTGGAGAAGGTAAACCGTCTGGAGAGGTGGGTCCGAATCATTTTTCGGACCTTGTATAAAAAGACTTTATCTGGTAGGGAATAATGAATGGGGTTGGTTGTGATAAGGGAGGGTAGAGGATATGGGTTTAGGACTCCATAAAGGTAGTAAAAAATTTAAGGACCTTAATGTAAAGTCTCTTAGTTATGGAACATGTTGATCGATTCCCAGTAACCTCAGATCTACACGTCCAAAACACACGTCTTCTAACTTAAGAGTTAATGTAAGACAAGGGACTTATGACTTTCTTAGTACTTCGTGTCCGGTACTTCGTTCGGTGTCTCGAAGACCTCTAAACCAATAATCAACAGTCCCGACCTTCGAAATTATACTGAGAGACATCTCGTTACCCTCCACTACTTCTGGAATTCAATAAAATTTTCTACGATTCCTAAGAAAGACTGAAGGTAACGGACTCCGATCACACGTCAAAGTTATGTGTTCCTAACCAAACCGATCGTGGGACACGGGTCGTTGTACGATCTACAATACTCTCTAACTTTCGGGTTCTTTACCAAGGACAAGGATCCTAGAAAGTTAGATCAACTCTTCTGTACTATTATATGAATTGTCTAGTTATGTCTTGAAACATATTAATACAATTTTTAATGTACATTAGATTATGGTCATACTTTTCACTTTCATAGTCAGCGAGTCAGTACAGACTGAGAAACGTTGGGGTACCTGAGATAAGACGGTCCGAGGATACAGGTACCCTAAGAAGTCCGTACTTACGACTTCATCCATCGGTAAGAGAAGAGGTCACCTAGAAGGGTTGGGTCCCTAGTTTGGGTCATACTTTCCGCAATACCTTTCAGTCTCTTTTTTTACTTTGTTTATTATATTATGATGGATGATAAAATAACTCGTGATTTACATACTGTCTATAAAGGATTCATGAATCTTCTTAAAATTCGTTCAGTCCATTGAACGAGTACCAGTGTGTCTATCACTCACCGTTGGGACCAAAAGTTGGGTCCACCATACCTTGGTGACAATGGATCACAAGATAAGACAGTTTTAAAGTCAATAACCTTGTCATAAGTACTTACGACACTCTGACAGAAAATCGAGATTTTAGATGTGACACTGTTCCGAACTCCCTACCACATCGAAACCTTCTAGTACCTCATATGACGTCAAATTTTTATCATATTACGGCAGTGTAACCAATATTGAAATGTAACTCGGGGATAAACTGTCAAAAGAAAACGTCATATCACCTAACAAACATACAAGTCTTAGGATATCGCTATCATACTATATTATACTCCTTATACCCGAAACCTCGGTCTGTTTGGACCGAAACCCAGAACCGAGACAGACATGATCGATACATTGATGCCGAATCAAAGAATTGGAAAGACTCAATTTATGTTTTAGTGTAACCAAAAAGAAAAGACAGAGATAAGTAGAATTTTTTTTTTTTCAAAATAAAACGTAACCCCATACCCGTAGGGACCCCCGAGTCTACAATTTCTTAGACGGACGTTACGTTCTCTGGGTCCAAGTTAGGGACTCAACCCTGCTAAGGGACCCTTTTCCTTTCCGATGGGCGAAGTCATAAGTCATAAGAACGGACCTCTTAATGTACTTGTCCCCTTGGACCGCCCGACATCAGGTACCCCAGTGTTTCTTAGTCTGTGCTGACCCGTTGATTGTGTGTATGTGTGTCGACTAATTGTCTGGTACAACACTATCAAAGTCTATTTGTCGTTACCTGAGTCGGTATGCATATGGACATAGGTAAGAGAAGATTTGAGGGAAGGGTAGGTCCAGTGCATTGTAACTCGTCTCAAGGTGTTTTAGTATGACCAAGATTGGTCGAGAGAAAGTAACGTGTGAATTATCTCTGGTACTAGAAATATACGTATTGGAGTAAATTGGGAGTACCGTTGAGGTACTCGATCCTTAATGATAGGACTAAAATGTCATCTTCCTTGACAGGATCCAGTTGACTAATCATTTATCATCACATCCCTAAGGTCAGGACCGAACATAATACAAGACATTGACTGTGGTGATGTCTGATCCGGTACTAAAATCGACCTACAGGATTCAATTCTGAGTTAAATTTGTATGTCTTGTAACTTTGTATAAGAATCGACCATGGGGTCACGAACCGGTAAAATAACGTTAAAGTGTGTTTAATTTTCTTGTAGTCCTTGTACTATGAATACTTTCCAGGAATTCATGAATTTATAACACTTTCACAATCAACGAGTCAGTACGGACTGAGAAACGTTGGGGTACCTGACATACCTGACATCGGGTGGTCTAAGAAGACAGGTACCTTAAGAGGTCCGTTCTTATGACCTTACCCATCAGTAAAAGAAGAGGTCCCTTAGAAGGGTTAGGTCTCTAACTTGGTCCCAGAGGCCGTGACGTCCGTCTAAGAAACGAGAGACTCGGTAGTCCCTTCGGAAGAATTTATAATTTATTGGAATAACCACCGAGTCTACCATTTCACAGACGGACGTTACAACCTCTGGGCCCAAGGTAGGGACCCAGTCCTTTTAGGGGACCTCTTCCTTTACCGTTGAGCGAGGTCATGAGAACGAACCTTTTAAGGTACCTACCTACTCGGACCATCCGTCAGATATCCCAGTGTTTTTCAGTCTGTGCTGACTCGATGAAGTGAAAGTGAAAGTACGTATATTAATAATTAAACGTTCATATTTGTCCACTATTACGTCACTGTCCCTACCCCCTCTTCTCATCACTCTTTGTCGGACAAGATGGTCTATAATTTTGTCTACAACATTTCACTGTTCTCAATTTTGTAACACCATACACTCTCTTATTCGTTTAGTTGTTATTGTTTTTATGCATTGTGGACTTATCCAGGAACATCTTTTTAATGATCTATATACTAGTATCTATATACGACTCTATAAATCGTTGACAGATAACTTACTTACTTACTTACTCCGTAACGGTTAGTCATTCCACAATTTACGAATATACTTTTGAAGTGACATACACAACTCGTAGAAATGTGTATAATAACGGGTATTTAAAGTGTTGTTTGGACACTTCATCTATTGTGAAAGTGACACACCTATTCCTTTGTCTCCGGTTCTCCACAATTCTTTTTTATTTCTGGTTTCAGTGTGTCGGGTACTTATTGTTTGGACCTGTACTTGGGTTCAAATATACCAGGGTATAGGGCAAAAGGAGATAATGTAGTGTGACAAAGTTTTAATCATCATCACAAGTACATTCCCTCCAACGGAATACCCAAAATTAATCCTCAAAAAACGATAAAGATTATATATATATATATATATATATATATATAAATTTTGGGGACAACATATGCTTTATTATTTCTCTGGTGGTTACACTGTCTTTCTCTTTCCAAAGGTAGATATTCCTTCCAAGAGTTCCTGATATTGGTACGTAGTGATTCGACTATGCAATTTGAACTAATAATCTTAGAGTTGGAATCCCGTTGTCTCGAACGTGACTTTCACTTTCACTTTCAACAAGCCAACACAGGTTGAGAAACACTGGGGTACCTAATATGTCAGGTACCTTAAGAGGTCCGGCCTTATGACCTTACCTCTTAGGTAAGAAAAGAGGTCCCCTAGAAGGGTTGAGTCCCTAGTTTGGGTCCACAGGGTGTAACGTCTATCTAACAAATAGTCGACTTGGTAGTCCCTTCGGGTTCTTATGACCTGACCCATAGGATAGGGAAGAGGTCGTTTAGAAAGACTGGGTCCTTAGTTTGACCCCAGAAGACGTAACGTCCACCTAAGAAATGGTCTACTCAGTAGTATCACTCACCAATTTCCTCGGACAAATTCCATCGGATTGGAACGAAACAGGTGACGGGTCTGTTCTCAGAGTCCTAAAATGAGTCTCGGACCTTTCTACTGTCATACATGGGGTCGATCGTTGTGTGGATAAGTACTCAGTCACTTGGTTGAAAAAGTTCATACGGTAGTCTTTGTTCAAATTATTACGGGGAACCGGTATTAGGGAGTCTTCCCTGTGACCCTCCATCAAATAGGATGTGTGTGTGAGATTTTATCGTCCGGTTCTGAATATACGAGTGAGACGTACCACTTTTATATCAGACCAACTTTACTAACTAACCAACCATTAAAAGTCGTGTTATCTGGTTATGTCTGGAAGAAGTTTCGTTTAGTAGAATTACAATCGTCGTCGTCGTCATATTTGAATACAACTAATCCATTAAATGTACAGTAAATTCGTAATGTTGTTTAGAACATTACAGTCATGATAATAATAGTAGGAACAACATGTCTCCTACTTCAACTTTCTGGTTCCTTGAACGGTTCCCGTGTGTTGGAGAATCATTCACATCTTTTTAAGGAAGGAGATGGCACTAATAACTATTTCTAATAAATAATGGAATGACGTAGACTTAATTTAAACTCTCCTCCTAAAGGTAGGAGGAGTGATCAGGTTCGGACATCTTAACGTAAAATACACGTTTCTTTACCACCTCTTTCCGTACTTCTAAATTCTAAATCTGATAATTCATAATCGACTAGAAAGAACAAACACGACACACGAATCAGTGAGTCAGTACAGACTGAGACACGTTGGGGTACCTGATATTGGGCAGTCCGAGGAGACAGGTGCCCCTAAGATGTTCGTTCTTATGATCTCACCCAACGATACGGGAGGAGGTCCCCTAGAAAGGTTTGGTCCCCAGCTTGGGTCCAGGGGGTGTAACGTCCGTCTAAGAAATGGTAGACTCGGTGGTCCCTTCGGGTTCTTAGGACCTCACCCATTGGTTAAGGAAGAGGTCCCATTGAAGGGTTGAGTCCTTAACTGACCCCAGAGGACGTGACCTCTGTCTAAGAATTGGTCGACTCCACAGGTCCTTCGTGGTAGAACAGACTAGGTACGGATTTAACTACTATGGACGTATGAAGCTACCGTGGGGTGAGGTCATGAGAACGGACCTTTTAGGGTAACTACCTCCTCGGACCATCCGACGTCAGGTACCCCAGCGTTTCTCAACCTGTGCTGACTCACTGAAGTAAAAGTGAAAAGTGAAAGTACGTGACCTCTTCCTTTACCGTTGGGTGAGGTCACAAGAACGGACCTCTTAGGGTCCCTACCCTCTCGGACCACCCGACGGTAGATACCCCAGTGTGTCTCAGCCTGTGCTGACTTCACTGAATCGTCGTCGTTGTCGTCGTATAAAGGATGGACCGAGAACCCTTACAAGAAGGTGTGTACTAAGAGACGCATATAGTATCAGACAAAGTAGAGAACTTTTCTGATTAATAGTCAGTTCTAGTGACGGGAACTCTACGAATGGTAGATGTTTTTACTATTACAATACACACCCGTCGCAGTGACGACCATACCAATTTTAATAACTTTTACTGTGTGTCTAAGTTAGAATTTACGAAACGTCGTTTCTTACTTGTATATGTATATAGTTTTCCAAATACCCTCACTCACACTTCCCCCAAATTAGACAAACCGTTCATGGGTTCTTCTAAAACGTGATTGAAAACTGACGTGCCTCCAGTTAACATTCTCGATAAACCTTTTATCCTTGCCTACCCCCACTTGTACCACGTATTTCCATACTCTCTTTTCGGACTATAACCCTTACAACTCTCTTCTTTCTTCTTTACCTTTCGGACTGAGACCCTCATAAGCCCCTCTTGTGTATATCGAGACTTTAGTGACTAGTCATTCTTGAATCCAAATACATTCTCTCTCGTCTATTTTTCACTCTTTGTCAATTTCAAGATGAGTCCGACCCTCCATTGATACCAATAAACTACAAAATATTATCTTTCTTTGATTACCCCGAGAGACCTGACTTGTCTAGTCACCATAATGACGGAGACTCAAGAACGTCCAATTCCGGTCGAAGAACATGACTTGTATTGACGTACATACTAGATGAAAGGTACACGGTCTTAGACCGATCCGGGTAGTGTATATAATAGAGGACAGAGGAGTTTTGTTGAAGTGTTTCATGTCAGGGATTGTCTACCCTTTACATGACGGGTACCTCTATTTCACTGTTCAGGTTCAAATGTGTCTAACATTCACCGACTCGAGTCCAGACGAACTGAGGTTTGGTGTGCACGAAAGGGTCTACGAGGTAGAACCCGTCACATGACTAGAAAAGTAGGAAATGTTATACCCTGTCTTGAGTTCTTTGATCGTACCGACCGTCCGTCTGATCATCGAGAGAGTACTCAACAGAACATTTCCTGTATACGTTAGTAAACACTAAGGTGAACGGAGATAACTTTAGATGTGTATTAGACTTCATTGTTACAATAAGAGGAGAGAGATGATAATTTGAAGAATGGTCCGACTAAGTATTCCCTATTAGTCAATAGTCATAGTCAAGTCAGTGGGTCAGTACAGGTTGAGAAACGCTGAGGTACCTGACGTCGTTCGGTGTTAAGGGATAGGTAGTGGTATAGGACCTCGAACGAGTTCGTGTACAGGTAACTCAGCCACTACGGTAGGTTGGTAGAGTAGGGGACAGTAGGGGAAGAGGAGGGTGGAAGTTAGAAAGGGTCGTAGTCCCAGAAAAGGTTATCCAGTCAAAAAACGTAGTCCACCGGTTTCATAACCTCGAAGTCAGAGTCGTAGTCAGGAAGGTGACTCATAAGTCCTGACTAAAGGATCCTAACTGACCAAACTATCGGAACGGTAGCTTCTCTGAGAGTTGTCAGAAGAGGTTGTGGTGTCAAGTTTTCGTAGTCAAGAAGCCGTGAGTCGAAAGAAATACCAGGTTGAGAGTGTAGGTATGTACTGATGACCTTTTGGTATCGAAACTAATCTACCTGAAACAGTCGTTTTATTACAGTCCCAAGCAGTATCAAAAAGAAGATTCCTCGTTCATAGAAAAGTAAAGTACTGACGTCAGTGGTAGACGTCACTAAAACCTCGGGTTCTTTTATTTCAGACAGTGACAAAGGTAACAAAGTATTCCCTATTGTCACCTATCCCTATTATCACTAACTATTCCCTAACTATCACCTATTTAGTGAAGTACCCTTTATCTACCCCTTTGTCACCTTTGTTCCGGTCCGAAATAAAAAACCCCGAGGTTTTAGTGACGTCTACCACTGACGTCGGTACTTTAATTTTCTGTGAATGAGGAACCTTCCTTTCAATACTGGTTGGATCTATCATATAACTTTTCGACTCTATAATGAAACGGTTGTTTCCAGGTAGATCAGTTCCGATACCAAAAAGGTCACCAGTACATACCTACACTCGCAATCTGACACTTCTTTCGACTCGTGGCTTCTTAACTACGAAAACTTGACACCACAACCTCTTCTGAGAACGCTCAGGGAACCTGACGTGCCTCTAGGTCGGTCAGGTAAGATTTCCTCTAGTCGGGACCCACAAGAAACCTTCCTTACTACGATTTCGACTCTGAGGTCATGAAACCGGTGGACTACACTTCTCGACTGAGTAACCTTTTCTGGGACTACGACCCTCCCTAACCCCTGTCCTTCGTTTCCCCTGTTGACTCTTACCCTACCGACCTACCTTAGTGACTGAGCTACCTGTACTGAAACTCACTTGAGCTTCTCAACCACTACCTGTCCCTCCGGACCGTACGACGTTAAGTACCTCAGAGTTTCTCAGTCTGTGCTGACTCACTGACTTAACTTGACTTGATTTTCCTATTATCACTAGTTAAAAACGAATAGTAAAGAAAACCACCTTCTTATAGACACGTCATTTAGTCAGCTATTTGTCTTTTGTCCTTCTGTCCTCCGCTTATTTCTTCGGCAGGTTGGTAATGCCAAGGTGATCCGTCAATTGTGTACTTAAGTAGGTACCGAGGGGTAATTGATGTCCTTTTATATTTGTATCTAGATCTTTTAAACCCCATGAAGGACCAGGGTCCATTGTAATCAATGTACCCCACTCTGTTCACTGAAAAGAAGATTCTCTAATCCAATGTTCCAAAAACAAAAACAAAATTTATTTATGTAAATATTTTGATATATTTAGACATCATCACGGTCTTAGAGATCCTAAGGTAGGGAGTCTATGGTATATAAATATACAACAAGTTTACACCACTTTTGTGTATCGTATCTTACATAGTAGAATTGGTACAATTCACATGTTAAGACATTACAATTGATATAAGTGAGACGATACGTAGTTTAGAGACCTTGAAAAAGTAAGACGTTTTGTTTTTGAGACATACGTGATTTGTTTTTAAGGGATGAAGGGGAGGGACGTCGGACACCTTTAGGGGTTAGATGAAAAACAGAGATACACAAACTGATCAATTTTATGAAGTATATTTACCGTAGTATCTCAAGAACAGAAAAACACTGACCAAGTGTAGTGAAAGGACCTCCGAGTCTCCCATTTCGCAGACGGACGTTCCGCCCCCTGGAGTTAAGATAGGAACCCAGTCCTTTTACGGGACCTCTTCCTTTACCGTTGGGTGAGGTCATAAGAACGGACCTCTTAGGGTGCCTACCTCCTCGGACCATCCAATGTCAGGTGTCCCAGTGTTTCTCAGCCTGTGCTGACTCCCTGAAGTGAAAAAAAAAAGAAAAAGTGTAGTGAATCGCATTATAGTAGTTCCAGGTAAATCTAGGATATAATTTTGAAGAACTTCCGGGAGGAACATATTCACTCTCAATAATGAAAAAAAGTAACAGCACTTTGTGTATATTCCAAATTGAAATCACTGTAAATCATATAAGTGTTGTAACACGTCAATAATGGTGAAAGATGAAGGTCTTGTAAAGTGATGGAGGTTCAAGTCTAGTCAAGTCAGTGAGTCAGTACAGGCTGAGAAACGCTGGGGTACTTAGCGTCGTACGGTCCGGAGGGACAAGTTGTGGTAGAACGCCTCAAGTGAGTCTGAGTGCAGGTAACTCAGGTATTACGGTGGGTCGGTAGAGTAGGAGCCAGCAGGGAAGAGGAGGACGGGGGTTAGGGAGGGTCGTAGTCTCAGTAAAGGTTACTCAGTTGAGAAGCGTACTCCACCGGTCTCATGACCTCGAAGTCGAAATCGTAGTAAGGAAGGTTTCTTTAGGGTCCCGACTAGAGGAAGTCTTACCTGACCAACCTAGAGGAACGTCAGGTTCCCTGAGAGTTCTCAGAAGAGGTTGTGGTGTCAAGTTTTCGTAGTTAAGAAGTCGTGAGTCTGAAGAAGTGTCAGGTGGAGAGTGTAGGTATGTACTGGTGTCCTTTTTAGTGTCGGAACTGATCTGTCTGGAATCAACCGTTTCATTACAGAGACGAAAACTTATATGATAGATCCAACCGGTATTGAAAAGAAGGTTCCTCATTCACAGAAAATTAAAGTGTCGACGTCAGTGGTAGACGTCACTAAAACCTCGGGGTTTTATATTTCAGACTGTGACAAAGGTGACAAAGGGGTAGATAAAGGGTACTTCACTACCCTGGCCTACGGTACTAGAAGCAAAAGACTTACAACTCGAAATTCGGTTGAAAAAGTGAGAGGAGAAAGTGAAAGTAGTTCCCCGAAAAATCGAGGAGAAGTGGAAGACGGTATTCCCACCACAGTAGACGTATAGACTCCAATAACTAAAAAGAGGACCGTTAGAACTAAGGTCGAACACAAAGAAGGTCAGGTCGTAAAGAGTACTATATGAGACGTATATTCAATTTATTCGTCCCACTGTTATATGTCGGAACTGCATGAGGAAAAGGATAAACCTTGGTCAGACAACAAGGTACGGGTCAAGATTGACAACGAAGGACTGGACGTATATCCAAAGAGTTCTCCGTCCATTCCACCAGACCATAAGGGTAAAGCAATTCTTAAAAGGTGTCAAAGAACACTAGGTGTGTCAGTTTCCGAAACCGTATCAGTTATTTCGTCTTTATCTACAAAAAGACCTTGAGAGAACGAAAAAGGTATTAGGTCGCCTACAACCGTCAAAGTAGAGACCAAGGAGACGGAAAAGATTTTGGGCGAACTTGTAGGCCCCCAAGTCTCAAGTGCATAACGACTTCGGACCGAACCTCTTAAAACTCGTAATGAAATGATCGTACACTCTACTCACTTTAACACACCATTAAAGTCGTAAGAAACCGTAAAGGAAAGAAACCTTAACCTTACTTTTGACTGAAAAAGGTCAGGACACCGGTGACGACTCAAAAGGTTTAAACGACCGTATAACTCACGTCATGAAAGTGTCGTAGTAGAAAGCCGTAAACTTTGTCGAGTTGACCTTAAGGTAGTGGAGGTGATCGAAACAAGTATCACTACGAAAGATTCCGGGTGAACTGAAGTGTAAGGTCCTACAGACCGAGATCTATTCACTAGTGTAGTAGTACTAATAGACCCAGTACTTCTAGAAAAAACATGTCAAGAAGACACATAAGAACGGCGGAGAAGAATTATAGAAGACGAAGACAATCCAGGTATGGTAAAGACAGGAAATAACTCTGGTAGAAACGTACTTCACAAGGGAACCATAGAGGTTAAAAGAATTTCTCTAGAGATCAGAAAGGGTAAGACAAGAAAAGGAGATAAAAAACGTAACTAGCGACTACTTCCGAAAGAATAGAGAAGAACGATAAGAAACCTTGAGACGTAAGTCGACGAATATAGAAAGGAAAGGAGGAAACAAAAAGAGGAGAGAAGAAAAGTGTCGATAAACATTCCGGAGGGGTCTGTCGGTCAAACGTAAAAACGTAAAGAAAAGGTACCCCTACCAGAACTAGGGACAGAGGACATGTTACAGTGCTTGGAGTAAGGTATCAAGTAGTCCGTGAGATAGATAGTCTAGATCCGGGGATTTAGATAGAGAGTGAAGGTGACATATTAGTATTCCCTAAACTAAATCCAGTATGGACTTACCAGATCGCCAAAAGGGATGAAATAAGTTAAATTCAGACTTAAACCGTTATTCCTCAAGTACTAGACTCGGTGTCAGTCGAGGACCAGAACAAAAACAAATGACATATCTCAAAGAGGTAGAAACCGACGTTTCTTATATTAGTTAGACTAAAACCACAACTGGTAGACGACTATAGGTACACATCTCAGAAGAGAACATAACAACCTTCTCCCACATACCATACTGGTCACGTAAAAGAACCGTTTTGAGATAATCAGAAAAGGGACGAAGTGAGACATAAGGTTCCGGTTTAAAAGGACAATGAGGTCCACAAAGAACTGAAGGATGAAAACGTAAGGTCAGGGGATATTACTTTTCCTGTAGAAAAACCCCACAATCAAGATTTTCCAGAACTTCCAGAAGTATTTTGGCAAGTTGAAGTCGAAGAAGTCGTAATGACCAACCCCCGTATCTGAACCTATTGACACTATAACTTACCAACCGGAACCTCTGCTTGTCTCTAGTAAGACAGTAAAAACTCTAACGTAGGTTCATGACGTAAAGTCTGAGAAAACAACTGGTACTACCGATGAGGTAAAGAAGACTCCCTAAGGACGGGTGTCATCATCTATATTACCAGTAGACTCAATTTAAGTGGGTAAGGTCAGGTAAAATCAAGCGACTAAGGATCTTACAGCTGCAAGTGGGAACGGTAGAGAACAAACTGGTGAAGGTTAAACGGAACTAAGTACCTGGACTGTAAGGTCAAAGCATACGTTATAACGAGAAATGTCATAACCTAGAACGAAGATAGTGGTCAGTGGAGGTGTCGACCCATAACAAAAACGAAACCGAGGTAGGGAAGTAAGAAAGACCTTAATAAAGAGGTGACTAGAGGTCATCGTATAACCCGTGGATTACTGGACCCCTCAAGGAGAAAACCATAGGATAGTAAAACGAAAAAGTATGACAAGTACCCCAGGAGTTCCTTTCTTATGACATCACCGAACGGTAAGGGAAGAGGTTACCTGGTGTAAGACAGTCTGGAGAGGTGGTACTGAACGGGTAGAACCTAACGGGGTGTCCGTACCAAATCAAAGCAACTCAATATGTTCCGACACCAGGATCACACTAATCTAACTGATCAAAAGACACTCATACCAAAGTCACACAGACGGGAGACTACGGGAGAACGTTGTGGATGGCAGAATGAACCCAAAGAGAATGGAACCCGCACCCCACAGAAAAGTGTCGACGACGTCGTTTCGTGTCGGCGACGAGGAATGGAACCTGTTCCCCATAGAGGAATGGCGACGGCAAGTCTTTTGGGGTATAGGTACTTCGTCAGTCAGAGGTAAGGAGGGAGTAAGATTGAAGACCGTTGGTGATTTAACTGAAAGACAAATATACCTAAATGGATAAATTCAATAAAACATATTTGTCGTAGTATATCATACAGTGGAAACCCCAGATCAAAGAAAATGAGTCGTCTTACAAAAATTCAAAGTCGGTATAAAATCGTACACAGTCTTAAAGGAAGGAAAAATACCGACTAATTATAAGGTAACATACCAATATAATGTAAAACAAATAACTGAATAGTAAACCTATAAACCCAACAAAGATGGAAAACCGTTAAAATAAAAATTTAAATAAATAAATAATATTAACTTCTGATTAATGAAATGTTATAACACCACCAAAACGGTGTGTAACTGTACTTAGTCAGTACCCACATGTACACAGGGGGGTAGTACTTGGGGAGAGGGTAGAGGGAGACGTAGGGTACGGAGACCCAACAGGATAACTTGACTGAAACTCACGAAACAAAGTACGTACCTTGAACCTGATCAATAGACAAAGTATATACTATTATATGTACAAATTTACGATAAGAGAGTTTAGTAGGATGGGAGCGGAAGAGGGTGTCTCAGGTTTTCAGACAAGAAATAGATACAGAGAAAAAGACAGAGTGTATATCTCAGTAGTAAGGGTAGAAAGATTTAAGGTATATATACGTAATTATATGATATAACCACAAAAAGAAAGATTGAATGAAGTGAGACATATTATCCGAGTCCAAGTAGGTGGAGTAATCTTGACTGAGTTTACACAAGAAAAATTATCAACCCATTATAAGGTGACACATATACATGGTGACGAAAGAATAGGTAAAGAGACGGTTACTTGTAGATCCAACGAAGGTAGAGGATAGATAACATTTGTCACGATACTACTCGTAACTCCATGTACACAGAGAAAGTCTAGACCAAAGGAACCACACATACGGGTCGTCACCCTAACGACCCAACATACCTTCAAGATCAAGGTCAAAAAATTCCTGAGAGGTGTGACAAGAGGTATCTCTTACGTCGATAAGATCAACGTAAGTGTGGTTGTCGTATTCTCCTAAGGGAAAAAAAGGTGTGGGAGAGGTCGTAAATAACAAATATCTGAAAAACTATCGTCGGTAAGACTGATCGTATTTGGTAAGACTGGAGTAATACTAAAACTAAACGTAAAGTGACTATTACTCGTTATAACTCCTAGAAAAGTACACAAACAATCTGTAGACATACAGAAAAACCTCTTTACAGACAAATCAAAAAACCGGGTAAAAAACTAACCCAACAAGACCATAACTCGATGTACTCGTCGAACATACAAAAACTCTAATTAAGAAACCGTCAACGAATCAAACAATAATAAAAAGAGGGTAAGAGTTCTGCAGAAAAGTGGAACGAATATCAAAGGAAGCGACACCTTTTCTAAAATTCAAATTAATCCAGGGTAAACAAATAAAAACAAAGATAAAGGTAATGAGACACTCCACCCAGTATTTTCTAGAACGACACTAAATACAGTCTCTCACAAGACAGATACAAAAGGAGATTCTCAAAATATCAAAGACCAGAATGTAAATCTAGAAATTAGGTAAACTCAAATAAAAACACATACCACAATCTTTTACAAGATCAAAGTAAGAAAATGTTCACCAACTGGTCAAAAGGGTAGTGGTGAACAATTTCTCCAACAAAAAAAATATAACATATAAAAACGGAGGAGACAGTTTCTATTCCACAGGTATACACGTAACTAAATAGAGATCCGAAAGATAAAACAAGGTAACTAGATATAAAGACAGAAACACGGTCATGGTGTGACAGAACTACTGACATCGAGACATCATATCAGACTTCAGTCTGTCCAACTAAGGAGGTCATGTTAAAAAGAAAGAGTTCTAACGAAATCGATAAGTTCTGAAAGACATAAAGGTACGTTTAACACTTTAATAAACAAGATCAAGAAACTTTTTATGACAACCATCGAACTATCCCAAACGCAACTTAGATATCTAACGAAACCCATCATATGAGTAAACGTGATATAACTAAGAAGGTTAGGAACTTGTACCATATAAAGAGGTAGATAAATACAGTCGAAACTAAAGAAAGTAGTCACCAAATATCAATACATATATATCCAGAAAACAAAGAAATCCATCTAAATAGGGATACATCAAATAAGAAAAACAACGTTACCACTTACCTTAACAAAGGAATTAAAGAGAAAGATAAAAGAGTAACAATCACACATCCTTACGTTCCCTAAAGACACATAATTAAAATATAGGACTTTGAAACGATATGAGTAACTAATCGAGATCATTAAAAGACCACCACAGAAATCCCAAAAGATACATCTCCTAGTACAGTAGACGTTTGTCACTCTCAAAATGAATGGGAAAGGTTAGACCTAAGTAAAATAAAGAAAAAGAAGAGACTAACGACACCGGTTTTGAAGGTTTAGATACAACTTATCAGTACCACTCTCACCTGTAGGAACAGAACAAGGACTGAAATCCCCTTTACGAAAGTTAAAAAGTGGTAACTCCAATGAAAAATGAACCCAAATAGTATATACCGAAAATAAAACAACTCTGTACAAGGAAGATATGGACGAAAGACCTCCCAAAAACAGTATTTACGTACAACTTAAAACAGTTTCCGAAAGAGACGTAGATAACTCTATTAGTATACCAAAAATAGAAAGTTAAACAACTACACCATATAGTGTAACTAACTAAAGACTTATAACTTCTTAGGAACGTAGGGACCCTATTTAGGGGGAACCAATACTACATACCAGAAAAATTATACAACAACCTAGGGTAAACGTTCTTAAAACAACTCCTAAAAACGTAGTTATAAGTAGTCACTATGACCAGACATCAAAAGAAAAAAACACCGTGGAAACAGACCAAAACCTAAATCCCACTACCACCGGAGGATCTTACTCAAACCTTCAAGTGAAAGGAGACGTTAAAAGACCTTCTCAAACTCATCCCGTCCACAATAGAGAAGAGATTTAAAAACCATCTTAAGTGGACACTTCGGTGGACAAGGACCCGAAAAAAAAAAAAAAACCTTCTAAAGAGTAATGTCAAAGCTAAAGATACAAACACTACCCAGACAATTCTAAAATATAAAGAAGGACCAAGTCAAAACCTTCCAATACGAAAAGATTCTTAAACAGGTAAAGAAGGTTCAACAGGTAAAATAACCGTATATCAACGACTATCATCAGAGAATACCAGGAAACATAAAGACACAACAGACAACACTAAAGATGTAAAAGTAAAGATTAAAACAACTACATTAAGAAAAGGAAGAAAAAGAACAACTCAGAAGGATTACCAAACAGATAGAATAAATAGACGAGTTTCTTAGTCGAAAATCAAAACAACTAAAAACGATGTCAGAGGAAACAAAGAAAAAGGGAATAAAGAGGAGATTAAAAATACTAAAGAAAGGAACATGATTAAAACCCCAAAAAGGGAAGAAGAAAAAGATCAACAAAATCTACATTTCAATCCAAAAATAAAAATAAAAAGAGACCAAATAACTCCATTCTAAGATAACTATACTTGGAAGGAGAATTGTGTAAAAAATGACTTAAGGAATCCAAAACCCAACAGTACAAAAGTAAAAGTAAACAAAGATACGTACAAAACTAAAGGAAAAACTAAAGGAAAAAGTAAATAAGGTACTAAACAACAAATAAGTCTTAGCACAACAAATCGGAGGTACTGTTTTATTTACCGTTACCCTAGTATGCATAGTTATTAAAGGAATTTACATTTATCCAACTTACAGGGTTAGTTTTCTGTTTCTGACCGGCTTACCTATGTTTATGTTCTGGGGATATATACGACAGACGTTCTCTGGGTGGAGTTTGGTTCTCTGTGTTTGTCTGACTTTCACTTCCCGACCTTTTTCTATAAGGTGTGTTTATCTCTGGTTTTCTTTCGTCCTCATCGTCATGAGTATAGCCTATTTTATCTGCAACTTTGTTTCTGGTACTTTTCCATGTTTCTTCCTGTGATGTATCACTAGTTTCCTAGTTAGGTTCTTCTTCGATATTGTCAATATTTATATATACGTGGGTTGTATCCTCGTGGAGTTAAGTATTCCGTTTACAATTGTGCATACTTTCCCCTTTAATTATCATTGTGTCATTATCACCCTCTGAAAGTATGGGGTGAGTGTGGATACCTATCTAGTTGGTTTGTCTTTTAATCGTTCCTTTGTGTTCGAAATTTACTATGTTACCTGGTCAATCTGGATTAACTATAGATGTCCTGTAAAGTGGGAAAACCGATAAAATTTATCACAACAACACTTGTAGACACATGTTCACAAACATAGTTGTGTAAAATAGTTAAGAAATAACATATATGGACTGTCAATACTGTAAAATAATCCCCTATAAAAAGAAGACTGACGGAACGGTCCTTTGACATATTGAAAAATGTAGGAAAGTGAGAATTCTATCAACAAAGATACAAGGATTCCCCTATGAGGTCGTTTACCAAAATTCTTCCATTAAGATATTCGGTTAAATCTTGTTATGATTTTGATACTATAGTATTGATATCTAATAGATTGTTGTCTATTAGTTCATTATTGATACTGTTAGTGACTATTGACGACACCAAGTGCCCCAGTGTTTCTCAACCGGTACTGACTCGCTGACTTGACTTGACTATCTAGTAGATTGATAATCCACTAATTATTGGTACTATTGGTTACGGATGATGGAGGATTTATGATAAGAACAGAATGGTCAAGGTACTTAGGAGGAGGGTATCATGATTGTATTGTAGGGCGTGTAAGAATACGGATTTGTATCACATAGTGTAGTATACACCTATAGATCGAAAACTTTGATCTTCGGTTAGTTAAGGAAGGTATCGGTCTTAATTAATAGAATAGAGAGTATACAGGAGTCTACGTGTATCTGACCATAGAACGAGTTTTATAATCCATTCTTGTACTCAAATACAAGGTTGAAGTAGTGGTCGACACATTGGAACTCGTTTAAAAACGAATTGGGTAGACTCAGAACCAAAGAAGTAGATATTTAATTCCTATTGTAATCGTAGATAGAGTAACCACAAAACACTCTTGTTTACTGAATTACACTTTCTCAACCTGTACTGACTAACTGACTTATTGTTGTTTTCAAGAAATCTTATTATGGACCCTGTATCATTCACTAGTCGTTTGTAATCCAAAATAATAAGTATCATCATCATCATGAATCTCAGTCCACCCTGACTCAATTTTTAGAGTGAAGACAGTCACTAATTATGATACATACCGAGGTTGAACGTATGAGACAGTAACGTTCGAACAACGAATGTCATGTGTATACAGATATGACCACGTCAGAGGACACAATGTAGAGACACTGTCTCTGTACAATTAGACAGTGGTTGACGGTAGACATAAAAGAGGAAACCATAGAACATTCTGTCTTAACTATCGAGTCAACCATTTCTTAAACGGACGTTACACCCTCTGGACCCAAGGTAGGGACCCAATCCTTCTAGGGGACGTCTTCCCTTTCCGATGGGTGAGGTCATAAGACCGGACCTCTTAAGGTACCCGATCAGGCACCCCAGTGTTTCTCAACCTGTACTGACTCACTGAAAGTGAAGTGAAGTTCTGACTTAACACAAGACAGGTTACCTTACATCTCTCTTCAACACGCATACTAAAGGTCCGGACCGGGTATTTTAAAGGGGACTTCAGGAGGAGTGTAAGGAGAGGGAAATAGAGGACTAACCTACACCTCAGATATCGTCCCCTACGATTCGGTGATCTTCTACTACCCTCCTCTGACCCAGATAGACGGTTTGTGTACTAACCTAATACCTCACTCACTCTTTATTTGGAAAAATGATACAATTCAGGGTTTCTACAACTCCAACAAATAATGTCGTTAATCGGAGATTCTGTTTATATCATTAGGAGATGAAACGTACGAGTTATGAGTTGATTTAATTTTACTATCGTTGGCGTTGTCTTTACGTGTTTAAGTCCACATTTTAAGCAAAGGTTGTATACCGGAAAAGAGGTCAAGACGTGTCTGATTAAATAGGTTCGACCTGATCTAACTACTTCTTCGTTCACCCGACGGGTCCCGAGTGTGAAATTCTTCCGCGAGTAAGGATCGTAACACGTTCCCGTCTCAGGAGTGAATTCCCACAACGGAGGAATTTCAACCGTGGGATCCGTGGAGTGAACGGAGTGGACTTAGAACTAGGACGTAGGGTCATGGTGATCATTACTACAGTGGGATATAAGACGAGGTGAAGGATTGTGACTAAGATTCGGTCTGTAGAATGACTTTCGACTAAACAGGTGATTAAATAACAATGACCTTTGTTCAATTAACTGAAGAGACCCGGAGTGAAAGTAGAAGACTTTTCTTGTGAACCAAGTATCACATGTTATTCACCATGTTAACTATGATAACACACAAAAAAAAAGTATATCACGTATAAATAACTTTTTTAGACGTGTATTTCACCTGGTCAAGTCAAGTCAAGTCAGCGAGTCAGTACAGGCTGAGAAACACTGGGGTACTTAGCGTCGTGCGGTCCGGAGGGACAGGTAGTGGTAGAGGGTCTCAAGTGAGTCTGAGTGCAGGTAGCTCAGGCACTACGGTAGATCGGTAGAGTAGGAGACGGCAGGGGAAGAGGAGGAAGGGGGTTAGGGAGGGTCTTAGTCTCAGTAAAGGTTACTCAGTTGAGAAACGTACTCCACCGGTTTCATGACCTCGAAGTCGAAATCGTAGTAAGGAGGGTTTCTTTAGGGTCCCAACTAGAGGAAGTCTTACCTGACTAACCTAGAGGAACGTCAGGTTCCCTGAGAGTTCTCAGAAGAGGTTGTTGCCTCAAGTTTTCGTAGTTAAGAAGCCGTGAGTCGAAAGAAGTGTCAGGTTGAGAGTATAGGTATGTACTGGCGTCCTTTTTGGTATCGGAATTGATCTGTCTGGAATCAGCCGTTTCATTACAGAGACGAAAACTTATATGATAGATCCAACTGGTATTGAAAAGAATGTTCCTCATTCGCAGAAAATTAAAGTACCGATGTCAGTGGTAGACGTCACTAAAACCTCGGGGGGTTTTATTTCAGACTGTGGCAAAGATGACAAAGGGGTAGATAAAGGGTACTTTACTACCCTGGTCTACGGTACTAAAAACAAAAGACTTACAACTCGAAATTCGGTTGTAAAAGCGAGAGGAGAAAGTGAAAGTAGAAGTTTGGACATCAAAAGTTCCCAGTTGACATCAAATGAACACTACATGATCAATAGAAGACTCAGAACAAAACATCCTTGTCAGGGTTTAATGTAGACAAAACACCATATACTTCACACACGAAACCTGAAACTCCTATAAGAATCCATCAGACACCGAAACTTAGAAACATCAACAACCGATAACAGAGTAATAAAATCTTGTAATAGGAAGAACTTTATGTCAGTAAGAGTCAAGTGACGATAGAAGGACCAGGTTACTTTTGACCTGTAAGACAAGTTAAAACTAGATTACGTTTCTAAACCTTTGGGGTTTACTATATTGCAACTCTTCCGTGACTCCCGAAAGTAAAAGAGAAAATCTTTTATTCTATGTGTGGATGTATCTAAAGATCTCTTTGGGCTCCGATACTGTCTAAGACTCTTAGGGTACTACTTTATCATGATAAAATCTCACCTCTTCGTAGTCTGTCGAATACCTACCTAAAAGAGGACCAATCGAGGAGGTCCAATGTCTTCACGTGTGTAATTTCTACTCGTAAATACATATCCGATACAACGGTCAAACCCGTAATCATCTTTAGGATTCGGACTTAAATTAAGGGGGAAAAGAAAAAGTGATAATCTATCATAATAATAAGAGTGTTAACGACTCCTCTTACTCACTTAAGGAAACGAGTGTAGAAGTCATTAAGAGACGAGGGTGCTGACGAAGGGAGATCGAGAAGACCAGTAGGGAACCGTAGATATACTCGATCCTGTGTATACGGGTGTCTAAGGAATTTACCCTCTCGATACCGATGTTTGGGTTTCTTTAAAACAAACCTTTGGGTACACTAAAAGTCCCGATTGGTCTGTTTTCCTCGAACGATTCGTTTTGGTCGGGTGCACAAAGGTAAAGGTGGTCCACGAAAGGAAACGACTCGACCGACTCGACAGGACTGGAGAGGTATTTCTACCAGACGGTACTAAGGAAACCCCTTAATTGAACGGGAAAAGACACCGAATGACCGGCAGAGACAGAGTCCCTGTACACAAGTTACTGGGATAAACCGGAACCTTGTCCGATGTGTAGGTCGGAAAGTCCTGACCACTATTTCGTTTGTATCCCTCGACATCGGTAGATCATGAGGGGTGAGTGGCGTACCGGGGTTGGGTGGGTAGATATGTATCATGGAGTACATGGACAACGGTTTTACATTGGACATGTCCTAAGGTCATCCTCCATGAAGGATCTAATTGAAAAGGTTGAGAACGTGGAGTATAATCTCCAGATTCCCTAACCCAAGGGTAGGTAAGATTAAACTTTATTCTCTTTGACCTTTGCCCTTCTCCTCTCTTTCGTACCTCCTACCACTACGAGACGATGATTTTTGTTACAATTAATACTCTCTCTTTGTCTTTTGCCCTTTCTCTCTCTTCTCTGTGACAATAAGGTCCCCTATCCTTTGGGTACCATAGTTATCTTTCCTTACCCTCTATGATGTCACCTACTCTTGTCTTCCTCTTTTCCTTTCTTTTTGAAACACTGTGTTTTTCTTTCCCTTTGTATTTATCTCTATAATCTTCCTTCTTTAAACTTTTCATCGTTAACCCCTTATTCTTCCACTGTTGGGTCCTCGGTCGCCCCACCCCCACCCCTTTCGTCACCGTCTCGAGTACGGAGTCTCTCGAGTCTATCACGGTCTCCTCTTTCCGGTCAAGACCGCACCGGTCGGAGTCACATTTGAATCACATTTGGTACCAGAATGGTGAATGACCGAGACTCAGACAAAGTAACCGATATGTTACCCGTGTCGTCATGTATGGAGTAATCTAACCCTCGGATGAGATTCCGATACCACTGGGTGGACCCTGGTAAAGGACTTACAAGAGTCGTTAAAATTTCCGAGGTAGTGTTCGAACGATATCGAAATACAGTAAGTTATAGACAGTACCCACGACCAAGTTTACTCGTTTATTCCTTTTGTTGACAGGGAGTGGCGACGAGAGGGTGTCAGAAACGAAACCCCCGAACTCTAAAACCTGAGATGAGAGTACTGTTATCACGTACTTTCTTCCCTTGATACTTCCTTCAATAACCCATGTCTTCCCCAAGACCCAGTTTAACGGTAGGTAAAGTTACAGGGGAAACAACGAGGTTCCCTAAGTCTATCGACACTAGTAAATCCTCTTTTCGTATCGTACTTCTTCTCTCCTTGTCATCTCGGTCCTGTGGTACCCTTCGGTACAATGGATGGGTAAGACCTGGAGGAGAACAACTACGACCTCCGTTTCTCCTTCGTGTACAGTCAAACCTTTCAAACTCTCTGAGGAGAAGACGGAACCGGCTTCGGACGTCGGAGGGCCACAACTACGGTTGAGGAGTTCCGTGTTCCCGGAGGGTTTTTGTATTTCGGACTGTTTCGGTGACTATTAGGATAAAAGTCCAACTGACACATCTTGTTCATCCCGACCACTTCTCAACGACCCCTGGTTCCCACTCACCCCTTGTAACATTCAATTTATTGTTGAGGATTTAGAAGGGTCAAGGGTTATAAAAGACAGAGGAAGGGATAGGGAGAAAAAGAAAAAAAAGACAGAGAGAGAAAAAAGAAAAAATGTAATCCATGTCAACCTAATGAACATATTAGGAACCAAGTATTATATAATAGTAGTAACCACGTATACACTGAAGTATATAATAAACATCTAAAAAACTACTACCGATAAGACTGACGACACTCCACTATTGAGTAACATCAAAAAAAAAAAAAAACTAAACTTAAAGAGATTTTATAGGGTCTCTTCCGTTACCGTTGGGTGAGGTCATGAGAACGTACCTTTTAGGGTACCTGTCTCCTCGGACCACCCGATGTCAGGTACTCCAGCGATTCTCAACCTGTACTGACTCGTTGAAGTGAAAGTGAAAAGTGAAAGTACGTAACCTCTTCCTTTACCGTTGGATGAGGTCACAAGAACAGACCTCTTAGGGTCCCTGCCCCCTTGGACCATCCGATGGCAGATACCCCAACGTGTCTCAACCTGTGCTGATTTCGCTGAATCGTCATCGTCGTCGTTCTATACGTCTACTGTGGTCGGAATACCGTCTTTCACTTCTCCTTGATTTTTCGGAGAACTACTTTCACTTACTTCTCTCACTTTTTCAACCGAATTTCGAGTTATAAGTTTTTTGCTTCTAGTACCGTAGACCAGGGTAGTGAAGTACCCTTTATCTACCCCTTTGTCACCTTTGTCACAGTCTGAAATAAAACCCCCCAAAGTTTTAGTGACGTCTACCACTAACGTCGGTACTTTAATTTTCTGCGAATGAGGAACCTTCCTTTCAATACTGATTGTATCTATCGTACAATTTTTCGTCTCTGTAATGAAACGGTTGTTTCCAGGCAGATCAGTTCCTATACCAAAAAGGTCACCAGTACATACCTACACTCTCAACCTGACACTTCTTTCGACTCGCGGTTTCTTAACTACGAAAACTTGACACTACAACCTCTTCTGAGAACTCTCAGGGAGTCTGACGTTCCTCTAGGTTGGTCAGGTACGATTTCCTCTAGTCAGGATCCACAAGTACCCTTCCTGACTCCGACTTCGACTTTGAGGTCATGGAACCGATGGAGTACGCTTCTCAACTGAGTAACCTTTTCTGGGACTACGACCCTCTCTAACCGTCGTCCTCCTCTTCCCCTACTGTCTCCTACTCTACCGACCTACCGTAGTGGCTGAGCTACCTGTACTCAAACATCTTTGAGACCCTCAACCACTACCTGTCCCTCCGGACTGCACGACGCTAAGTACCCCAGTGTTTCTCAACCTGTGTTCACTCACTAACTTGACTTGACTCGACTTATTAATCACTACAACTCGTAGAAAAGTACACGGAAAACCGGTAGACATACAGAAGAAACCTCTTTTCAGATAAATACAAAAAATTTACAGGACTAAAAATTAACCCAACAATCAAGAAAACATATAACTCAACATACTCGACAAACATATAAAACCTATAATTGGCGAACAGTCAGTGTAGGAAACGTTTAAAAGACAGTGTAAGACATCTACTAGAAAAACGAACCAACTACCAAAGGAAACGACACGTTTTCGAAAGTCCAAACTAATCTAGGGTAAACGAATAAAAGTAAAAATAGAGAAAACGGAACCCTCTGACTGGATTCTTTTATAACGATACTAAATACAGACTCTTACAAAACGTAAACAACAAGAAAAGATCCTCAAAATATCACAATATATAATAATGATATATTGACAGAATATAAGACGAATAACAAAGGTACTAAAGTACTAAAAGTAAAAGTATACACACACACATACATATCTCTCATAAATACAAATATACATACACACACACACACACACATACACACATATCTCTCTCTCGTGTGTAATACACTGGTTCGACACACTGGATTCCGTTCAAAGAGTTACAGAAATCCAAAGTCAAGAGAGAACGTATGTTGTTGTTATTATTATAGATTGAACCTCCCAACAACACTTTTAAGTCACGGAATTACATATCTTTTGGGGATCTCTTCGTGAACCTTATACGATACGAATACCCATCACCCTCACCATTATCGTCATCATTATTACCATCATTGTGAAAAATGAGGAAACGATCGAGTACACGGTGGGGGAGATCCTTCTGATTGGACTAAAGGAGACAACTTTCGTTAATAATAAAAAAAATGTAAAGCTACCATGGATAAGTGTGGAAATAAGACCGGGTATAAAATATGATCCAGATAATCATTCAGACAAAGGGGAATTTCGTCGGTAAGAATTATAATAGTTGTGTAATTTTAGTAGACCCTTGAAAATTTTTCAGTACTAGATGCCGGACACGGTCTGGTCAAACTCTTAAAGACTCCTACACCACATCTACAATCGTAAAAATTTCGAGAGGTCCACTAACATTACACATCGGTTTCAATTCAAGGTGAGAAATTCAAGGTGAGAAATTCCGTTCTCAACCGTGTGAGACCGGGTGTCCAGTTTAAGTCTAGTGACATAAAGACATTTATTTCAATATAACCAGATAAACGAATACAATAGATACCGATTAAAGTGTGATGTCATCCTCACAACTCATCAATGTTGTCTCCAGGAGTTTCGGATTTAGTCCATGATAGACCTAGTAACGTCTTTCAAACAACTAGGGACGGAAATCTTGTATTAGAGTGACTCATATCCCTAGTACAGAATAAGTAGAGAGGAAACAGATGTATACGGATCGTGTCACGGAACGGGTATCAGTGGATTATTCACTAACAGGTTCCTTGTCTATCTTTATTCCACCCTACAGGACAGACGGTTTAAGGTCGGACTCAAAATAACCCAACCGGTTTCTCGAACAAACCCAAAAAGACATTACTTGAAAAATCGGTTGGGTTATAAAAAGATCATCGTGACTGTAATCGGACACGTCAACAGGGAGTCATAGATGTCCCCTAACCAAGGTCCCCGGGGACGTATATGGGTTCAGGTGGTTACGAGCTCAGGGTATCACCCGGGAAGTGTAGGTACCAAGGTGGAGGTGTCTAAGTTACTCGATGTGTACCATATCATGACCTACATAAATGACTTCTTTTAGGTACATATTCACCTAGGCACGTCAAGTTTGGTGACAGCAAGTTTCCAGTTGACACAAAACTTCCTACACTTAAGGTCAGAAGAAACTCCATCCCTCTTCTACTGGACCTCTCTCGTGATCTTTGTCCTTCAATCCCTTCGATCGAACGAAACGAGGGACGTACCTAAGATCGTATCACGACCGGAGTACCAGTATTCGGATAAAGTAAAAATCTTAGAGATTGACCAAAGGTAGAGAGGGTTCAACGAAATCCAACTCTTTGTGAACTTAACTAACTGAAAACCGTTAGAGAAGGTTTATACAGAATACCCTACAGAACACCAAATTAACAAATCCAGTGTCGCCAATTTTCAACTCCGAAATCTCAGTCCGTGTCAGCCCACACTCAGAACCGATACACTGGGACCAGAATTGACGAATGACCGAGACTCGGAGAAAGAGACGTCGATATTTTACCGTGTCGACATGTATGGAGTATCCCAAGAACCTCATTTACTCAATTACGGACATTTTGAGATTCGTGTCATAACCCGTTTATGATACGTGAGTCAATTTCCCATCGATAATGGTAAAAGTAATGTCGACAGAAGTGGTTTGTCTCTAGATAAGCTGGGACGGTACAATGTTTTGGGGGAACATCCGTTTCCGATATAGGATCGGTTAAGACATAAAGACGGTGTGGACCATGTATGTATCACCCGAGAGTCACACGTAGTCAACAAACTTAACATAAGACAGTTGGGGTTTATTCCGATACCGTTACTACGTCTACAGTTTGAGGTGGAAGAGAGTGTGAGACGTGACGGAAGTAGGGATCCGTAGACACATGATTAGTTCCGGTATATAGTTTTTATCCGTGACTGTGTACACCATTGAAATGATCGGTACCCCGGTAGTTTTTAGGTAAACAGATGTAAGAGGTTTACTTGTCATTGAAATAATTTTAAGGGTGGATATTTGTTGTGTATCGTGTAAGTCAAGTCAAGTCAAGTCAGTGAGTCAGTACAGACTGAGAAACGCTGGGGTACTTGACGTCGTGCGGTCCGGAGGGACAGGTGGTGGTTGAGGGTCTCAAGTGGGTTTGGATACAGGTAACTCAGCCACTAAGGTAGGTTGGTAGAGTAGGAGACAGTAGGGGAAGAGTAGGACGGGAGTTAGAAAGGGTCGTAGTCCCAGAAAAAGTTACTCAGTTGAGAAGCGTACTCCACCGGTTTCATAACCTCAGAGTCGAAGTTATAGTCAGGAAGGTTACTTGTGGGTCCTGACTAGAGGAAATTCTACCTGACCTACCTAGAGGCACGTCAGGTTCCCTGAGAGTTCTCAGAAGAGGTTGTGGTGTCAAGTTTTCGTAGTTAAGAAGACACGAGTATCGTGTAATTAAAAAGAATTTTTTTCCTTGACGACAACCCTACCACAGTAGTTTTGTGAACAGAGTTATTCAGATTTAACGATTCTATCACGAATATAAGTTTTGAGTTCCTGTACATTACCCAGTCTAAGAGGTAGAAACTGTCCTGTTTTCATTTTTCCGCAAAATTTCGACCACTGGTAAAAAGGACGAAGTTGTGGTTTAACCCGAGTCCCTGACGATACAATCGGACCCTTATTACGTGACACAAAACCTTTACATTGACAAACATAATTGTTTTACGGTGACTTGTCTACGAGGGTCCGGTCGTACAGACCTGAACCGGTGAAAGTAACTAAATAAATTGCGACAGGGGTCCTCCTATTCACCCCGTCTGTGGAATCGGTCACTCTCTAGCGACACCCCGTCGCGACACGAACAGTCGAGTTGTCGTTTTTCGCGTTATAGACCCCAGGAGTAATTTCCAGTTCGGAAACCCAAAGTCCCGGTTGTCGTTTTGGGTACCCCACCCCTCTCACCTCAAGTAAAAGGGATCGGAGACGGAGGAAAAAAACACGGGAAACTGATGGTGGGGTTAAGGTGTCGTCCACGATGAATAGAAATGTGAGTCGGATATAATTACCGTTAAAAATTACACCGGGGAAGGGTCCCCACAACGTAAACATGTCTCCAGTTACCTGAGTTTTCTTATTGTACGATCATCATTTATTTGGATTTCTCTCCGTACGGTTCTGTGTAAAATCAGTTTGAAGACTTTTGACTTCTGTCTTTTTTTTATTACTTTCACTACTCTCTTTATTATAAAACGGATCTCACCTTTTTGTATTAAGTTCAATGTCACCTAAAAATTTTAGTCTTTGATACCACCGGTCTTTCTACACCGTGTTCTAACAATCTCACAGTTTTTTTATCTTGACAGTTTGTATATAGGGTGGAGGTCGTTTGTATAGGAAGTTCCTTAATTCTCCGTTAGTTCCGAGAACAGGGGGTACCCATCCAATAAAATAAATTAATAATAACAATTAAGAAAATTCACTAAAAACTGTAAAATAAAATAATTTCATACTAACTAAATGTTACAACACAAAGACCACATATCGTTTCACAAAGTATACACACATATATAAAAAAGTAAAATAAAAGGTAATACCAAATAATATTCTATAACATATATAAAAGGACACGATATGCCATCCCAGAACAAATAAAATATATATTATCGAACGTTGACACTTAGGGTTAGAGGGTTAGGAAGGGAAGGGGTGGGTGTGAGGGGGAACCACTGGAGTTAGACAAGAGATACAGACACTCAGTCAAAGACAAAGTATCTATTTAAGTAAACGTAGTATAAAATATAAGGTGTATTTTCCTTATAGTATACCATAAACAGAAAGAAAGAGAGAGAGAGAGAGAGAGAGAGAGAGAGAGAGAGAGAGAGAGAGAGAGAAAAAACCGACGTGGAAAAACCGTACGTTCAATCAAAGGACTGGTCCCTAGTTTGGGTACAAGGGACGTCACATTCGTTCCTTAGAATTGGTGACCTGGTGCTTCCTACAAGGACAGAAAGAGAAAAACTGATTGAAGTGAATCATACTATTAGAGATCCGGGTAGGGACAATGACGTTTACCGTAATAAAATAAGAAAAAATTACCGACTCATTACAAGGTAACATATATGTAAAGTATAGAAGAAATAGGTAAGTAGACAATTACCTGTAAATTCAAACAAAGGTACAGAACCGATAACATTTATAACATTTATCAGGACGACACTCGTGACCCCACGTACATAGAAAAACTTAATACAAAAAGACTCCCATGTAGGGATTATTCACCCTAACGACCCAGTATGCTGTTTGTTCTGTAAGAATCTACTTCCGTTTGATTCTTGTGAGTGACGGTCGTCTGTCACTTACAGACGATGGAATCTTCTATCAAGTTCTTCAAGAACCTCCTCTTTCCTTTAATATTTTCTTTCTTAGAACCTAACAGACCTTCCTTCTTTCAACTGTAGTGTAAACTGTCATTTTTGTAGGAACTAAGATATAACTTTCCCTTACCCCTCTCATCTCTCTTCCTTTCGGACCTTCACTAAGAAATATCTTATTACGATTGATTATTTATATCTTCCTTTTTATCTTAATCACTCGGTGGTAAAATGTAGGAGGTCACATTATTGTTCACGTTCGTATCTAGTAATGACCTCTCATCTTGGTAACCCACTTTTCAAAAACCCTCGACTCTCAGTTTTCCTGAGTCCCATAGTGACATATCAATTGAAATTGATACTTCCTTTTTTCCATGTAAATGTCACATCTCTCCCACAAACGATACTGGTCACGTAAAAGAACCGTTTTGAGATAATTAGAAACGGAACGAAGTAAGGCGTAAGGTTTCGGTTTAATAGGACAATGAACTAAAGGATGAAAACGTAAGGTCAGGGGACATTACTTTTCCTACAGAAAAAACCCACAATCAAGATTTTCCAGAACATCCAGAAGTATTTTGGCAAATTGAAGTCTAACTAATATAAGAAACGTCGGTTCTACTTCTTCGAGATATGTCAGTTGTTTTTGTTCTGGTCCTCGACTGACACCGAGTCTAGTACTTGAGGTATAATGGTTTAAGTCTGAGTTTAACTTCTTTCATGCCTTTTGGTGAGTCGGTAAGTCCATACTGGATTTATTTTAGGGAATACTAATATGTCATCTTCACTCTTTATCTAAATTCCCTGATCTAGACTATCTATCTCACGGACTACTTGATACCTTACTCCAAACACTGTAACATGTCCTCTGTCCCTAGTTCTGGTAGGAGTACCTTTTCTTTACGTTTTTACGTTTGACCGACAGACCCCTCCGGAATGTTTATCGACACTTTTCTTCTCTTCGCTTTTCGGTTCCTCTTTTCCTTTCTATATTCGTAGACTTACACCTCAAGGTTTCTGATCTTCCTCTCTATTCTTTCGGAAGAAGTCGCTAGTTACGTTTCTTTATCTCCGTTTGTTGTCTTACCCTTTCTGATCTCTAGAGAAGTTCTTTTAATCTCTATGGTTCCCTTGTAAAGTACGTTTCTACCCGAGCTATTCCCTGTCTTTACCAGACCTGGATTGTCTTCGTCTTCTATAATTCTTCTCCACCGTTCTTATGTACCTTCTTGACATGTTTTTTCTAGAAGTGCTGGGTCTATTAGTACTACTAAACTAGTGATTAGATCTCGGTCTGTAGAACGTTACATTTCAGTTCACCCGGAATCGTAGTGATGCTTGTTTCAATCACCTCCACTACCTTAAGGTCAACTCGACAAAGTTTAGGACTTTCTACTACGACACTCTCACGACGTGAGTTATACAGTCGTTTGAACCTTTTGAGTCGTCACCGGTGTCCTGACCTTTTCCAGTCAAAAGTAAGGTTAAGGTTTCTTTCCGTTACGGTTTCTTACGAGTGTGATGGAGTGTTAACGGTGAGTAGAGTTCACAATCATTTCATTACGAGTTTTAAGTAGTTCGGTCCGAAGTCGTTATGCACTTGACACTTGAGGGACTACAAGTTCACCAAAATCTTTTCCGTCTCCTTGGTCTCTACTTTGACGGTTGTAGGCGACCTAGTACCTTTTTCGTTCTCTCAAGGTCTTTTTGTAGACAAAGACGAAATAACTGATACGGTTTCGGAAACTGACACACCTAGTGTTCTTTGACACCTTTTAAGACTTTCTCTACCCTTATGGTCTGGTGGATTGGACGGAGAACTCTTTAGACATACGTCCAGTCCTTCGTTGTCAGTCTTGACCTGTACCTTGTTGTCTGACCAAGGTTTATCCTTTTCCTCATGCAGTTCCGACATATAACAGTGGGACGAATAAATTGAATATACGTCTCATGTAGTACTCTTTACGACCTGACCTTCTTTGTGTTCGACCTTAGTTCTAACGGCCCTCTTTATAGTTATTGGAGTCTATACGTCTACTGTGGTGGGAATACCGTCTTTCACTTCTCCTAGATTTTTCGGAAAACTACTTTCACTTTCTCCTCTCACTTTTTCAACCGAATTTCGAGTTGTAAGTCTTTTGCTTCTAGCACCGTAGACCAGGGTAGTGAAGTACCCTTTATCTACCTCTTTGTCACAGTCTGAAATAAAAAAACCCGAGGTTTTAGTGACGTCTACCACTGATGTCGGTACTTTAATTTTCTTCGAATGAGGAACCTTCCTTTCAATACTGATTGGATCTATCATATAAGTTTTCGTCTCTGTAATGAAACGACTGATTCCAGGCAGATCAGTTCCGATACCAAAAAGGACACCAGTACATACCTACACTCTAAACCTGACACTTTTTCCGACTCGCGGTTTCTTAACTACGCAAACTTCACACCACAACCTCTTCTGAGAACTCCCAGGGAACCTGACATTCCTCTAGGTTGGTCAGGTAAGACTTCCTCTAGTCGGTACCCTAAAGAAACCTTCCTTACTACGATTTCGACTTCGAGGTCATGAAACCGGTGGAGTACACTTCTCAACTGAGTAACCTTTTCTGAGATTACGACCCTCCCTAACCCCCGTCCTCCTCTTCCCCTACTGTCTCCTACTCTACCGACCTACCGTAGTGACTGAGCTACCTTCACTCAGACTCACTTGAGACCCTCAACCACTACCTGTCCCTCGCGACCGTACGACGCTAAGTACCCCAGTGTTTCTCAGCCTGTACTGACTCACTGACTTGACTTGACTTGACTTTCCCTCAAACCCAGAAGCGATTCACAGGTAGTTGTCTTCTAACCTTTTTCTACACCATATTAGATATTACCTTATAATCGGTATTTTGTCTTACTTTACAAAAAGGTAAACATTGTTGTACCAACCTGGACCTGCCATAGTACGAATCACTTTCTTCAGTTTCTGTTTGTGATATACAATAGTGAATATACATCTTAGATTTTTTATTATGTTGACTTATATTTTTTCATTTTTGTCTAAGTGTCTATGTCTCTTGTTTGATCACCAATTGTCACACCTCTCCTTTTCACCCTACCCATTCCATCCCCATATCCTAATTCTCCATGGTTGATGACACCTATTTAATTTATTTGATATTCTTACATTACATGTCGTGTCCCTTTATATAACTCAAACAGTTTTCCTGGTAAACTCAAAAAGACATTACAACATATTGGGTTTATTAGAATAACCGGTTAGGTTATTAAATGAAACATTATTTAAATTCACCTCACATTAGATATTTTATGATTTAGTGACGTAGTAGATAGATCAGTATATTTCGTCTGTGTCACATAAAGTCCAAAGAGTTCCTCAAAAGATGTTGATAATCTTTGTGTTTACTTTAGAGTTTCAAGACCTTCCGTAACTAAACGATACACGAAGAAAATATCTGATATCAGGTCTTGTACGTAAAGTTGGTAGTGATATACTTATGGTCAATGATCTTACCGGAAAGAGATGACTCACCGAAACCCTCCACATTATCACAGTCAATCCGACCAGTACTTACCACACTGAATTGTCTCGAAAGGAGGAGATAGTCTCTATTCGAGACGGTAATCGTTCTATGACGAAAGTTTAGGATCGGGACGGAGAATGATCGATACACACTTAAATTCCACCCATTCAATTGACTAGGCTTTAAAGCACAGTAGTAGAAATTTAACTTATTGTGGACGGGGTATTACATCATTCGTAATTTACGGTCTTTACTTATAAGATAAAAAATCATTACACTTTAAGTTACTCATAGTAATTGTTTTCGACTCGTGTCACAGACCGTATTTGGTTAATAATTGAGGGAAAGAAATCTACGTGTGTTTCGGTCTAAAAATACATGTTTCCCTACTCAGAAGATGAGTATCCCTTTTAACTTTAAGATGTCCCAAAAGGTACACTTTCATTTACCCCACCCACCTTACGTCAGTGACAACCGAATAGCCACTCCACCTCTATCTTCTTTTGTTCACGGTACATTACATATATGATCTTTAGTCACTCGTTCTTTCTCCTGACGTCTTCGTTTCGGTTATGGTCTTTCATTATGGTTATTAAATCACGTACTCATGAGTTTCAATATCTCCGTTAGTTACTGACCTCTCACATCAGGTCTATGGTTCTGTCAACGTGACTAAGATGATTTACCAAATTGAGTGAAGATCCTGGAAAAGAACACTTCTCACCCGTCACTGAGAACGTGTTTCCATTGTGACTTCTAAGTACTGTGATATCAGGCAACTTACAAAAAAGGTAAAAGGACCGGTTCACTCTATTCTTTCGTACTGGTAGTTACATCTTCCGAAATGTCTACATAGTGTTCGAAGGTCTCGAGAGGGTCCCCGTACTCCACAATCTAAAACGGTTCTACGACTATATAGAATTTAAGAGATAAAACAAAGTCGTTATTGATATACCAGTATCCGGTGTACTACCACCCACTCCTACAAGGTCTTAGGGGAGTTTTCCAACTATAAACAAAATTGGTAGTACCTATCTCCACTTCCGTCACTGTGTCCAGAGTGTCCAGAGTACACAACGGTTTACCTGTCTTACCTCCACCACTCTCAATCCAGTTAGTATGTGAGAACAGAGAGATTTCCACACACAGTCCCCGAGTACAGATGTCAATACACAACACAGAAGTAGGTCCCGTCACATGAGACTACCAATCTGACTTGATGGGCGATAATATTCTCGTTAATGAATACGGTCCGTGGTACCACGACCTCTACTCACCTTCATTCACGTCCTTCATTTTTTGGTATCCATAAATCTTTATAACAATTTCAACATCTGTGTACTCTTTCTCTCTTTGTCCCTCTGAAAACTCCGTTCCGAGGGTCCCTCCTATTAGAAGTCACTTAAGTGTCATCTAGTATGACACTTAGGACTGTAACGTGTCACTCTGAGAATAAAACAAAGGTCACACGAGTCTCAACTAATCCCAGACTTCCTAACTACGATAATTTTGGTGTCTTCAACTACATATTCGGTTTGTTGTTAAATAAGAGAAAATTACTTTTAATTGACGGTTCTTCCATCTTATGAAATACAGTTAAACAATCGTTTAAAAGAGGGGTATTGTTTTAAATATACCCTTTCATTAATTTTAGTCTAATATAGAATCTCGTACCTGAGTCTTGTTCCCCCAATCCACCGTTAGAATTACCGATTACCGTGTTTAACTCTACTGGACCCCGGACACAGGGTTACATCTACCTGGACACTTTAGTAGACGACCAGTCGTAGGAGAGAGACTGAGACCTCTCTAATGACTACAGGATACCGAGAAATTGACGAGGGGGGTGATGTAGATCTAGGGTTCGTTTACTAAGAGTACAATTGTTAAGGAAGAAGTCTGAACATTTTACTAATCTAAGAAAGAACGAACCACTATAGTTGGTACATCGTCTATACGGGGGGATTTGATGTTGGAACCAACCTGGACTCCTAAGGGGTTCGGAAAAGTTAATGTCTGACGTAGAAACTCATCCCATGTACTGTAAACAAGCAATATCTAAAATCAATCAAAGTGAGAGTCTCTTTAAGTGAATCCATATCCTGAGTAGGTACGTTGAGAGAAATACGAGTCATTAATTGACTAAGATTAACTTCTCCTACCACAGTGATATTGTTTTACAAATTCATCATTTGTTTTAAGAACGATCGATCATCCGTCATTTCGTAACAGGGTCGTAGGAAAAGTATGTGAGTCAGACCGACAACCTAACGTGTTCTATCTCATGTTCTCTAGGGACTGACCTTTAAAGAGTTTTTCCCTGAAGATCTTCATCCTCCACTTGTCTTGAAGTATCGGGTCCAAATTAATAGACGAGACTCTCCACTACTTTAGACTCCTTCTTCCATTACAACGACGTCTCCCTTGTAAAAGGAGTATTGTATCACACATACGATTCAGTGAAATCAGTAAAGACTGAGAAACACTGGGACACCTGACATGGGACGGTCCGAGGAAACAGGTAACTTAGAAGGTCCGTCCTTATAACCTCATCCTACAGAAAAAGATGACATCCCCTAGAAGGGTTGGATCCCTAGTTTGGACTCAGAGTGTAGAGGACGTGATCGTTCATCCAAGAAATGATGATCATGGTGGTCCCTTCAGACGTATTTTGTCACTTTAAAAATATACAGTTTAAAAATATACGTGTATTTCACATGTATTATTATTCAACAACAGTAACAAATTAACGATTCAACACAGGTTGAGAAAAGTTAGGGTACCTGATGTCGGGTGGTACAAGGATGAGGTACCCTAAAGGGTCCGCTCTTATGACTTCAACCAACGGTAAAGAAAGAGGACTCGTAGAAGGACTGGGTCCTTACCTTAGATACAGAGGACGAACCGTCCACCTAATAAATGATGACTCGGTGGACCCTTCGGGTACTATTTAACACCGGGATTCTATTTTAACTACCAATTCAGTTAATTTACGAGGATAATTGTATAGTCCTGGTGTGACTTCAGTCATTGTTTCCACTGACCTCAGGCGACCCAATCGGCAAATACTGTCTTAACCACCACCATCTAATCCTATGGACGTCCATTACGGTCTCAGTGAATTTAAAGTTCATCTCGATGGATAATCTCCGAGAGTATGTTAGGGTCATGTGATCACCCTTAAAAAGTGGCGTTATCCTTAAACACGTAAGTCCAGAGGAACAACATTCTCGTATACTTTATTCCACCTATCCTATATATCGTTCGATAACTATTCCCTCTGAGGAACGTTTATGTTTGGTCTTAACTGTGTAACCAATCACACCGTGACCACCCACTTTTCACGACAACAATCACGATATCCGATTCTGATTATTTTAGGATCGACCCGGATCCATCCCAGTTTCGTATTAAAAGATCCTGTTTGATGTCACCACGAAGTACAAGACTCTCCAGAACCACCGACGACGACGACGACGACGATTCAGCGAAGTCAGCACAGGCTGAGACACGCTGGGGTATCTGTCGTCGGGTGGTCCGAGGAGGTAGGGACCCTAAGAGGTCCTTTCTACCACCGACGATCCTTTATGAATAAGTTACTAAAATGAAGTCCCTTAAGTAATGTCCCTATATGAAGTCGTGGTTCTTCCCTTGATCCTCGTATATCAATGGTCTTTTGTGGTTAATACGGACGTATCGGAATTGCAAAATCCCTAAAAATGGAAAGTCGTATCGGGATCAAAACAAGTCAAGGTAATCCTTAGGTATACGTCTCACCTCCCTACGGTTTTCGTATCGTGTTCGTTACTATGGGGGTAAAGCACTAAAAAACATTTCTACTACAACTACATATATGGGGTCCTAAAATTTGTACTCTACCAAATCTTTTAATAGTAATTAACGAGAAATTCTTTGAGTTGATCCATTCTCAGGGGTCTCCACTAGATATCCCCATCTCGAATCGTAGTTACCCGTCTCTAGGATCTACCACTGGTACGAATCCGGAAATCTCAGTCTTTGCTGACTTCCCGGACTAAGAGTCAGATGTGACCTCTAAATCAGTCGGTGGCGACGGGGAGGGGGGGGTGGGGGTAGATTCCGTCGTTACTATACGAAGCCTGTATCAGTAATACTACATTGTGTAAGAGGTTTAGAGTGATTTATCAATAGTCTCCAGTAATAGGATCTCGTAAAACTTAACAGGGTTCTGTACGACCTTGGACTTCAACTAAACCTCGTTTTGCCTCCTTCGATCCCGAACCGATTTTAGTACAAGGACGGACTTCCCGATTAAAATTTTCTTCACCTGGGTTTCAACGTTCGTCTCTCGAACCTCCAGGTATGGTAGATCAAACAGTTATCGTTTTCTAGGTCCATCAACCCGTTCATCTTCGTAAATTTATCATTATTTTATTTTTTAGTACTTTGCCACCGTCACAACACCAAGGTACTTTAAACCAAATAAAATTCTATTCAAGATCAGTTGTCTATCTTGTACTTAGTCGAAGATCATCTTTTACAACCATTCTATACCTTTATGTTGACCCTGAAGTCGTTTCTCAGGATTTGGGTGTCCCTTGATCGTATGTCCGGTCACTCTCACTCCCATTTTCCGAACCCGGTGTTACATCCGTGTTTCTGAACCCGGTGTTGAGAGTTAGATCCATAGATAGTGGGTAACCACTCCTACCTCAAAAGGTTCCGTAATGGTCCTACCAAAGGTAACCCAGAATTTCCCGTCTTAAAACGGACGTCCGAAGTTATGAGAACCTTTTAATCAGGTTCGACGTCTTTCATGGACCTTCAACAAAAGTAGTAACGACCTAGTCCAAACCACTACTCAGTGGATTATTTGTTCTAGACAAACGACTTTAAGAGTCTTCGTACTTAAATACTGACAGATATTTCGCCATAGTATCAAGGGGTAGACATAAAATTTACAATTACGTCTTATATTTAGTCATTCCGACTTCCACTCTCCCCATATAATTGTTACACTTAACAGACCGGAGGAGAATGACTACTCAACCCAGTAAATAGGAACGAACCCGAACTCTTGAAAACCGTTCCGTTAGATAACACTTGACTGGTCGTACCGACGTCATCTCCGTACGGACTTAAAAAAAGACCACCCGAGCAAACTGACCTCACTCTCCACCGAGTGAACGAACGTCGACATATCCCAGAAGGAACCCACAACCGAGACATCTCAACTTCTTCGAACCATCTTCGAGACCGACCAGTAATACGAAGAACGGGTTGACTTATGTGACTCAATACTGTTCCAGACCCTCTAACAGGTAGTCTAGACCCGGTGATTGAAGTAGGACTTACCTCAGTCGATCAAGAAAAACCTTTACCAGTGAAACTAATCTAAGTAGTAGAGAGTCTAAGAATCCTTCCTCGACTTTTCATCATCGTAGGACGACTCTCTTCAACCGAACGAAGAGACAGTTGGAATCATAAGTGGTCCCCCAAGTAAAAGACAAAACACCCGAGTGGTTTACTGACGTCTTGAGTTCTTCTTTAAAGAGTATGACGAAATTGTCTCGTGAGACTATCCACCACTAAGACATGTCAACAGATAACATAGAAGACCTTAGTTTATTCTGATCCGTCTTAACTTATGGTCCTGACCTATGGCCACTCGTCTGTCACCAAAACGACAGTAATCTTCCTGTCGCAGTACTCGTTCATCGGTTTAGATAATCGATACTCCAGTGTTTCCATACGACTCTCGAGTCTCTACGAGTTTTGACAACAAGTGAAAAGTTACAACGGACAAGAAGTACTTCTTATTGTTACAAAACGTATAAGTCTTCTTTAATTAATGGAATCCTGTGTGTCTTCTAAACCTTAATTCTATTTTCTTTTCAATATCATCTAATGAAAAAGGGAAGGGGAAGAACTATTATGACCCCGTAAACGGGAGTCTGATTCGGAAACCAATATTTCAAAGAAAGAAATATTTTATTAGTTAACTAAAATATTAGGTTTCACTAGAATCTTTAGTAGGTCCGGTGTAAGTATTAAAGTGTCTCCTATTTTTGTCTGGGTCTCTCCATTTGTACAAATGGGTTCCAGTGTGTTGATCAATTATAGACTCCACCGTACAAGTCGTCCTTACGACAGATTTTGTCGTGAAGGAGGTCTTGATGTTTGTATGAATTCGACGACGACGACGACGATTCAAAGAAGTCAGTACATAATGAGACAACCTGGGGTATCTGCCGTCGGGTGATCCGAAGGGACAGGGACCCTAAGAGGTCCGTTCTTGTTACCTCACCCAACGGTAAAGGAAGAGGTTACGTATTTTCACTTTTCACTTTCACTTCAACGAGTCACCACAGGCTGAGAATCTCTGGGGTACCTGACTTCGGATGGTCCGAGGAGGCAGGTACCCTAAAAGGTCCGTTCTCATGGTCTCACCCAACGGTAACGGAAGAGGGTACGAATTCGATGAACTCGTATTACTGTCAAGAAATGGGAACGATGAGGTTTTCGAGAGTCCCTTG